>CM046879.1:587593316-588193316 GCA_025667525.1 Glebionis coronaria
TCATCGAAACCTTCTAATTCCATAATCTCTCCCACCTTCAGATTTTCCATTATACAGTATGTGTCCCTCATAGCTTTCTCTATCTCAATTTTAAGGTCAAGAACCATAGCATGAAGTGGGACCACGACCAGCTCACCTACCGAGCTTTTTCTCAGCTGGGTATCAACTAATGGGACCATTCGACTTATAAATCTCAAATACTCATCACCAGCATCCTTAAAAAGCCACTCTTTAGTAAAGTTCTTGCTATCCAAAATCATTCTCACAGCACCCCTCGACAATTTTAGAAACAGAATCCATTTACAGGGCTCGCTTTTCTTTCTTCTAAAGCATTCACCACAACATTAGCAGCCTGTTGATGCGGAATGAGATGAAGAGACTAAAATGAGATCCTATTTTTGTAGCCTGCTGCTGCGGAAGACAAAGCTGAGGATCACAATGAGACAGAGGATCTGGATGAATCTGATGATGAGCTTCTGAGCTCTTCTACACCTGATATTTATCACCATATCTACGGCGAGCTTTAACAACTTGAATACTCACACCAAGTATCGCATCACTCGATCTTCATACCCATTTTCACCCAACAATCAATTTCACCAATAACTCACTTCATTCTTCGCGTTTAAATCATAACGAACACCCTCAAATCCTTGAAATACAAACTCAACTAATTTTATTAATCAGTTTCACCCATATAGTCACTCAGCCGTGACAACAAACACCCCAACCATCGATTTTCATATCACCTCGACAACTGATTTTTAATCAGCTATAACACACAACAAATCCTTTTCGATTCACAGAATTTTTCAGTTGAATAAACATCAATTCACAAATTAATCATCATATTCAAATCTTTTTCAACAACAAGATTCGAACCCATCATTCTTTAATCGAAACACCAAAGATTTCATCAATAAAACCGAATCCCTTCCTATGGCCAAATCGGAAAGAATCCATCGAATGTTTTTTTTTAAGTTGATTATTGAGGTTTTTGTTTGTGGGTTCCGTTAAGATAGTATTTTTAAGAATATAAATTGGGTTCTTGTGATTATTGAATGTGACAGAGGTGGTGATGATTATTGATGTTTGTTTGTTTCAATCTATTTTTTTTCTTATTTTGGATCTGTGTTTGGGATTTCTGAAGATGAGATTTTGTGTGTGAAGGAGTGACGGTGAGGCTGTTTTTGTTTATGATGAGGTTTTGATCTTTAAGCGAAAAATCAAAACCTTTAAGCAAAAATATTAACTTGATTTTTTTCTGGATTTGATGATGATGATGGGGTTTGGGTAATGATGATGATGAGGAGAAGGATTGTGACAGTGGAGGAGTGAAATTGAGAGAGAGGGAGAATAAAATGAAAAGAAAAAATAAAAAAGAAATAAAAAAGAAAATGAGTAAGTGTTTGTATTAAATGCACCCAAAAATAGTAAAGGATCAAAATACCTCCATACGCCTAAAAGTTAACAGCGAAAACCAACCTCCATCTAAAATAGGGACCAAATTCAATCATAGTTTCAAAAATAGGGACGATTCTTGCACTTATTTTGAGATAGGGACGAATCTTGATATTTTGGGTAAACCACGCGGATTCTCTAAATATAAATACATCCCACCGATATCATTCATTCATCGTCAAAAATTCATCGATTCCGGCAAATCATGAAATCCTAATTAAATTAATTTATATAAATATGACAATCCCTCCTTCCGATCACAAACTATGCGCTTACGTGACACTCGTCCTGAAAATCCCCAACCACCAAATCCCCCTAACCCCAAACACCCCCTCTCCAATTCTTCTGCGACAACACCACCAACAATGTCGGCTTCGTTAACCAGAACGACACTATCGTTTTGTCGTTGATCAACACTGGTACAAGTGGTTTGTGTGGTTAATGTGCATAATAGAACATGTACTTGTAGAAAATGGGAAATTACTGGATTTCCATGTAAGCATGTTGTAGCAAGTAATTGGAATATGGCAGCCAATAAATAGGAAGAGGGGATTTTTAAAGAGTTAGGTTCATCCATGTTATAGACTTGAGACCTGGAAGCTAGTCTACAGTCACCACATCAATCCCATTAGAGGCAAAATAATGTGGCGAAAAAGTCCCATTCCAGCTGTAACACACGGTAAATTTCAGACTGTCTAAAATTACAGTTTTGCCCCTAGACTTTTATTTATTCAAGTGTGTGCTAAATTGGCTATTTATCTGGGAAGCGTTCCCTTATTTTGTGAAATAACGTATGATGACGTGTATTTTGCTTAGACTGTGCTCAGTCTGCGTTGCTGTGAACACTGCGAGTGTGTCACTATTGGTTACGTAATAATTTACGATCAATACATAAAAGTATCTGAAATTTAATTCCAATACGTGTGCATTATATATGTAAGGATTTATTTGGGTCGCGTTTGCGCGAGTTATCTACAATTTAATTGTATATATACATACTTCTCTCGCGAATCTTTATATGTCTATTATTGCACTAAATTTATTTTAGTTGCAGACTGCGCTCAGTCAATGCCTATATGAACACTGCAAGTGTTGACCTCGTGCGCTCACGAGCTATTCCTGTTATCTTTTGATTAATTTCATTACGCTTGCATATTTTATGTGTCGCGTGGTTTACGTAGACTATTATATTAAATATTATAAGTATGACACGTGAGTCTCTGTTCAACTTTTATTTTTCTCGTTAATTACATTCGTTGATTTGTCGTCATTCTGATAATATTGTTGGATGTACGATCTTTGACGGTAACGTGAACCTGACTTATTATGTAGACCTCACTATGTATACATTGATAAAAATCTCCATCACATTATATAGATAAAACAAAATAAATCATATGATTCCCCTCACCCTTTTTTACTTTCACCGAGACCTCAAACTCAATTGCTTTCAAAATTCAAAACTTAAACTATCTCACATGCACCTCCCTAGTCCCTAGCAATAGTACGTCCTTCACTCAATTCTTACTGGACGATGGTTTTGGTCCCCCTCACACGCAAAAATGCACCCTTTTCTTGCTTATAGCCCTTTCTCTCACCCTCACTTGCCAGAAGATACACACATAGTAATACATATAAACATCTATCTCCTCCATTTCATTCACCTTCAAACCTCCATTTCAAATTACAAAATCCAATTATTTCACACAAATATGTTCACTATAATCCTAAAAACTGATACCATTCTTACCTAAACACCTCCGTTCATAAACATCATCTTTCGAGCATTTGTTTCTAGGCTGAGCTGAACAAGAGTTGCGAAGACACGAAGTGGGTACCGGTTCTGTACGTGGAATCACTAGGTCGAGCGAGTTGCTGTTTTTGTCACGGTTTAAGGCGAGTTAATATAGTAGACGGGTTTGTATTATCTTTCGGTTGGTTGCGTCGTTGTTGTACCGAGAAGAAACACGAGGTTTAAAACATCACCTTTTTGTTTCATTTCATATCAAATATTCACATGTCGTCTTTACCATATTTTTCATAAAACCAAACTTGTAAAAATATGGGTTGTAAAAGCTTATAACTTGACCTTACCAACTTCATGAAAATGGATTACACACGCGTTTGGGTGAGTATTCGCGTTAAGGTTGATATACATTGTTTTAAAGCTCACGTTTGAATTTATTTTGGTATGAGTCGGGCTAAGTGGGTACGTGTCAAACCGAGTTTTGAGTCGTAAAGATAATAAGCAAACGTGAGGCGAGTGTTATACGTAGTGATATTTTGTCTTTGCGAGAGTTTTGCGAGCGTTTGTGAGGGTTTATTCATGTGAGTCGAGAATTATGAGAGTTTGACGAGAGGGTGTTGTGAGAGTTTGTTTGATGTTAGCTTCTAGTTGTGAGAGATTCTCGAGACATTGTCGAGGGTTTTATGGAGACAGCTACAAGAACTGTGAGCGTGGGTGTCGAGTCAAAACCTGTTGGCATGCCTTGTATGAGTTTGTTTTTCACGTCAAGGTCTACACATTTTGAAGCGAGTTTGAGACGAGAGAAACAAAAATCTGTGAAAGTTGTTGTGTGAGTCAAGGTGAGATTTTGTTGTGAGTTTGGTCATGGTGAGATTACTGATGTCGACGAGAGAGAGACGCGAAAGAATGGCAAAAAGAAACTGGTGTGGCTTGTTGTTGTTAACGCAAGGGAGAGATGCGAAAGCTTGGTTGTCCATTTGTAGTTTTATATAAGCTGACAAGAGAGATGGAAAATGTATTTCTTTTTCAAAAAGCTGACAAAGTTGGTAGCCCTTTCTTTTGCACCGATTGTTTTCCTAAAGGTCTTTCAAAAGCATTCACGTGAGATACAAATGTTTCATAACTATGGATTGGTTATTGTAGTCTTTTAGTCATTTTGTTAAAGGTTTTAAAATGGTGAATTGTTTTTGTACAAGTGGTGTTAGAACATATTATGTGTCGAGTCATATAAAATGGGACGAGATTCCGGAATTAAGAGTAGCTAGTCGAATTTGATAGTGTCGTTTTAAAATGGCTATATTATAATTAACGTCGAAATGCTAACGGATTTTTTTAGAAAATTTAGAGATGTTTTAACTAAATTAAAACGGGTAAATTAAATGTAACGCCTAAAAGCTGTCGAATGTTATCGAACAAATATTTTGAGCATATATTTATAACTTAAACTGTGGTAAAGGGTGACATGTGCGTGTGACATGAATGCATTTTTGCATTTTTCGATTGTGACCTAATCTAGCGTTATATATTTAGGTTGCGACTTGTGTTTGCTGCATCTGTAATATTCATATTCTTGCTGTAAAATCTTTGCAATTATTTGAGGTGAGTCATAGCCCCTTTTAAACTGCTTTATATGTTTAATCTATTTGGGGTGAGATAATGCTTGTAACATCTTTTATGGACGCAAAACTATGTTTTCTTGATCTCTTTGCTGAAGTTATGTTTATGAATATGCCTAAGTACCGTTATCACACTTTGCCCATCATGAACTGTTAGTTACTTTCGGATGACCGGTCAAGTAAGCACATATGTTATAGATAGATCTATTGGAGTTTGGCACTCCCGTCTGGGTGTCCTCTGTCACCACTGCCAAGCGGACGTATACTTATGGCCATTTTAGAGGTTGTCTTAGGGATAGGACACCTAGCGGACACTTATTATTATTTCATCTTGTCATTAGCATCGGTGTCATGAGCTTAGCGCTATCATAACTACTTTACACACTATTTCCTATATGTTGACATTATATCACCTATAATGGTCCCATATGCTATTAAACATTTTGTTTGCGATCCACCTTTTACCATGCTTTTGAATTAAACCTATGAACTCGCCAGCCATTGTGTTGACACTTTAAGCATTTATCTCAGGTACTTGATCTTGCGTGCTATTTGAAGTATGTGGAGTCTCATGCGTAGTTGGAGGATTTTGGAAGACTTAATTTATGCATTGAACATTTATCTCGTTGTCTATTTAAAACTTATAAATTTCCGCTGCTTTGCATTTGAAACTTATGACTTGTAAATTTTGTTATTTTAAATTAATGCAACGAGGTAAATTCTTTTTCAAAACGTCTCATTTAGAGTCGTTCTCTTACACCTTGTACTTTGTTATTATGACGTAACAGACCCCTAGCTTTACTGCTTCCGTTGACCAATTTTTGGGGTGTTATAGATTGGTATTGTAACATCCCGCCTACTCAGACTACAATATTGTCCGCTTTGCCCGCAGGCTCACGACTTTGCTTTGTGGCCCTCTTGTAAGTACTTCATGGCTGGTCACCCAACCTGGTACTACTCTGACATGAGCACGCTTAACTGCCAGTTCCTAAGAACCCCACTTGCAGTAGACCATAAAACGCGTTGTGTCATGAGAAGGCGACTGTTATCTTATGAATCGTGGATCTCTCCTGGCCACAGTCGATGTGGGATTTGCCTGGGGTGTCACAATCACCCCCCTTTGGGACTCATCATCCTCGATGAGGTTTGCCCCACCATCCCAAACAGCTAAGGAGTGGCTCTAATACCACTTGTAACATCCCGCCTACTCAGACTACAATATTGTTCGCTTTGCCCGCAGGCTCACGGATTTGCTTTGTGGCCCTCTTGTAAGTACTTCCCGGCTGGTCACCCAACCTAGTACTACTCTAACATGAGCACGCTAAACTGCTAGTTCCTAAGAACCCCACTTACAGTAGACCACAAAAGGCGTTGTGTCATGAGAAGGCGACTGTTATCTTATGAACCATGGATCTCTCCTGGCCACAGCCGATGTGGGATTTGCCTGGGGTGTCACAGGTATCAGAGCCAAAGTTATAGAGAACTAGGTTTGCATCTTAGGCCTAGACTATAACCGATATGTGATTACGTTCTTTATGTGCTATTATATTATATCTTCACATGTATATACACTACTATAAGTACTATGTATTATACGTATATACATTACTCGTACTCACTTCGTGATATATCGATTAACGTGCTTTAAACGGAGAGTTAGGAGTTGGTATTTACAATGTGATATAACTATTACTTTATTATACGATCTTAATTGTATAGATGCATTTTTACCTTCGTAATTACTGTATGTAATGGATTATCGTGCTTAACGTCTTGTGTTGTTTTGTTTTGACGAAGAATGGTGAACACTCGTGCTAGACTTACTGATGAGCAACTTGAGGAACTGATTGCTGAAAGAGTTGCTACTGCTATGGCTGCGTTTCAAGTTGATCAAGTGAACGGGAATGCAAATGGAAATGTTGCACCGCCAGTGGTTGCAACGAGAGCTACTAAGGATTGTACCTACAAGGACTTTAATAATTGTGATCCATTGAACTTTGTTGGAACTGAAGGAGCGGTTGGTTTGACTCGTTGGATGGAGAAGATGGAGTCAGTTTACCAGATTAGTGGGTGTAGTGTGGAGAATCAAGTTAAGTTTGCAACATGTACTTTGGCTGCTGAAGCATTGACATGGTGGAACACACATGTTCAATTTATTGGGATTGATGATGTGTATGCTATGACCTGGGATGAGTTGAAGAAGTTGATGACAAAGGAATATTGCCCAAGGAATGAAATTCAAAAGATAGAGACCTAATTATGGAACTTGCCTGTGAAGGGAAATGATGTTGCTGCTTACACAAGAAGATTCCAAGAGTTGTGCTTGTTTTGTCCGGGTATGGTTACGGACGAGTAAAAGAAGGTGGAAGGTACATATGGGGACTTTCTAGTAGCATCCAAGGGAATGTTACTTCATGTGAGCCGGTGAAACTAAGTGATGTTGTGAGAATGGCACACACTCTGATGGATCAAGTGGTTTGATCCATCGCCACAAGAGCTAGTGAAAACAAAAGAAAGTGGGAGAGCAACCAAGGAGACAACTATGTTCAACAACATAACAAGAGACAATAAGTGTGGAGAGCTTTTACTGTTGGTTCTGGAGAAAGGAGAGGATACACTGGACCTCATCCTTACTATGGTCGCTGCAAACTTCATCATGTTAGAGCGTGTACTGTGTAATGTAACAATTGCCACAAGGTTGGACACTTGACAAGGGATTGTAGATCGCCTACTCGAACCTCAAACCAGAGAGTTGAAGTCACTTGTCATGAATGTGGGAAGAAGGGTCACATTCGTCCCGAGTGCCCTAACTTGAAAAACAAAAACTGTAAAACCCGCATGCTTTTACCATGAATAGTACCCTTACGATAGTACGTACATGATAAGGACTTTCCTTTTATAGCACGTTTACGTTTCACGAACAAGAATTACAAGTATTACGTACGTGTTATAACACAATAAGTATTTATTACGTATTAACACACGATAATTATTCGAATAATAATTATAATCACGAACATACGAACATGAAATCATGAATGTAATTAATCACGAGCTAATATTATGTATGTATGTATATTTATTATGATCACGAAAAAATATATTAAGTCACGATCGATAACTAATTAAATCACGTAAATTAAGAACACGAGAACACACTTATATTTTAGACACGAGAAAGGTTCGGGTTACCCTTATGTGGGCCCCTACCCGCGGCTACAAGAAGAAACATGGGCCTAGCCCATTAAAATTTATTAAACAAGGAATTTAGGAAAAACATGTTTCGTTTATCACAAATTTTAGAAAATAAGAAAAACCCTAGTTTTTCTTTTCTTTGTTCCTTTTGGCCACCGAGTTTAGCATCACCACAAGGGTGATTCGGTTTGATTTTGGTGTTTGATCTAGTGCAAGGATTGTTGTGTGTTCATCCTTCTTGATTTCACATAATCGATATAAACCCTAACTCTTTTATTTTATGTTTTGATTTATTTAATCACATAAAATCATGAAGGTTTTTAATAAACTAATTAAAAACAAGTAATTAAACATGTTACTAATCATGGGGTTTAATCAATCATGGGTTTAGGGGTGTTTGTTGTTTGGCCGACGCCTAACCGAGCCCCAAGGGGGTCTCGGCTTGGCTTACTTCGCACCACCGAGACCATATGGTCTCGGTTTGGTGGTGGTGGTGTCACGACAACAGCAAGGCAAGGGGAAACCCCGACCTAGGTCGGGGTATGGTGGTGATTTCGGGTCTGGTTCATGGGTTTTAATCACGGGTCCGGTTCACACATGTTTAGATTTGAAACACGGTCCGGTCCATGAGTTATTTTTCAAGGTTTATTATTTTTACAAGTTATATTATTTTTACAAGACTTAAAGTCAATTAATTAAAGCATGAACATGATTAATTTAATATACATGACTTAGGTTATTAATCTTATTATTAACACATGAATTTTAACCTAGGTATTTTACCTTTTAATTAGATGTAGAATATTGATAAACTATGAATCTATGAAGTGGGTTGAAGATTCCTAGAGAGAGAAACTAGTGAGAGAAAGTGAGAGAGAAACTATGTGTTTTTATTGAAATGATAAAAGTGGAAAATCAACAACCAACCCCTTTCCATGGTGGAAAGGGGTATTTATATCCAAGGCCACTATTTGGGCTTGGGCCGACCCATGACAAGCCCATGGGTCGGTTTCTTACTTAAATTAATAAGTAACATTAACTACGAGCTATTACAACATAAATAATATTGTGGAGTGACCGATACTTCTAATATACGTTAAAACGTATTTCTAACAATCTCCCCCTAAGGGAGGTCACTCCACGTTACAAAGTTCTAAACCTAGCATACTATACTAAGTCTTCGTTCTTCAGCTCGTAGTCTTTTCTTCTTTCTTTTTGTTGTGAATATTTTGATTTGATCTTTTAGGCTTTAGCTTGAGAGCATTGTTCTTTTGACCAATCACGTGCGATCTTTGCCTTCTTGTGAAACTTGCCTCCTCGTGACTCCATGTTCCACACACTTATGTCTTTTTGTTGAATTCTCGAAAGCTTCAGAGTTTGGTACAGCGGAAGACTTCATTTTGCACTTTCTTGAATTTTGCTGAACTTTGATGCAGAAAAACATAAGCATGTGGGAACGACTTCTACAGGTACACCGCAACACCACCGTCTTCAACTGGTACACAGCAACGCCACCGTCTTCAACAGGTACACAGCAACGCCACCGTCTTTAACAGGTACACAGCAACGACACGAATAAAATGGCTTTGACATTTTATTCTAATTCGGTAGCATTTTACCTCTGGTCGGTGAAGACCGTTGGACGATATTAGATATTGTACCCGTGACGGATAGTTTCAATTAAGTAACTTCCTGACAGGATTTCGCGGGTAAACCCGTTCTCTTTATTCGACCATCACTAAGCTTGACTGCGAACATAAAGAGTGAATCACTTGGATAAATTATCCTTGTGATTGAAGCCGTCAATTCATGAAACCTGGAACAAGTGAATTTCAATTAAGATTTTCACCATCGTTGCTTTCCAGTTATCACGAGCTTGATTCATAAAGAATCTTGCACGTCACCTACCAAGTGCTGTTTGATGTTAACACTAGAAGGATTTCCACTCGTCACTGTGAACACTAAAGAGTGTCACTCTGAGTGTTCTGGAAAGATCATATGATAATGCGTAGAGGCCTGGAACGAGTTTAAGTTCAATTAAGAATTAAACTACTGTTTCTTTCCAGTTTTTCATAAGATTGGTTCTTAAAGAACCGCACGTGTAACCTACCATGAGCTTGTTTGATGTTGGCTCAAGAAGGATTTCCATCTTCATTGTAATACTTGCGTATTACTCGGATGTTCTGGTAATATTACAAGAATACTGCGTAGGACTCATAAAAATCTCTTACTTTTCACAGTGTGTGAGAAAGCAAGGAATAAATGGGAAGTGTCCTAATGAGACTTTTGATGATCTCGTGGCTCTAGACTCGATAGTGCGTTTTGATTTAGTGAGCGATGGCTGGAGAGGAGTGCCACCTTTTCAATATCAGTCTATTCGGAGTGAATAAACCAATAGATAACGTGTTGATCTCTGTGTGATTAAAACAAATACCTTTTGAGAGATATTTGAGTTAGCTGGGAAGGGTTGTGCATTGCATCACTGGGTCCATGATGTCTTTCTTTAATATCGAGAATCATTAACAAAAATGATCTCAATAGCATATGTATTGACCCGGTTTCTGCCTAAAGTTGTAAGGAGGGCTTCTTTCTTTAAACCCTTTATCTTTACATTTCTTTTTCATTCTTCAACCCCTTCAGTACTTACCAATACATCATCACTAGCACCTTGTTGTGATTGTTCCAGTGCTAGCATCAGTAATTAGTCGGTACTCAGCTACGTTCACAATCTTTCTCCATCTTTCCTAGGAATTCTAATTCTATCTAGGGAATTGTCCTTGGGAAGATTCCATCGGCTCTGATGAATCATTGGACTAAAACCTATTCCTACCACCCTTTTGTCACCACGTCCGTCGTGAATTAAGCGTGTTTTGGGAAAGTATAGCCACCATGAAAAATCATTGAAAATCACTTAAGGTACTTGTGATATTGAAATCAAAAGTTTTGTACCTTAGGTGTTTTGTTCATCAAAAATGCTCCCCCTTAACACGTGCTTTACACATATTAAGTTGGATAATCGTTAAGTCTTTTTCATCTTTTAGCCAAGTATCATTTAAGTCTCCTTAATCCCATTTTCTCCCCTTATCCAAAATGTTAACCATTAATATTTGGGATATTGAATGGATTAACCGGTCTTTGGGTAAAAATGAAATCGAAGTTTGGCCATAGAACATGTTAATGCTCCCCCTTAAATTAATAAGGGATAGTTGTAGTGCTTTAGTATGATATATTTTGAAAGATTTAGAATCTCGTGAGAAATTCTTGAAAAATTATCATACCTTAACACTACATCAAGCCGTTGAAGCACAATATTCACAAATTTACATATTCATAATTAAAAACCAATATAGAGTAGACCTGAAATGTACGAACCATTAGATGGATCGTTGCAGTAACTTGTGGTGCACTCCATATGGTCTACCACCAACGAATCTTTCTAAGCTCCTCATCAATCTACGTTCACGGAGCTTTTGATCAATCTTCTTTATCACATACTTCGCCATTTGCCGATAACCCTGATGCCAATCCTCAGTCATCTCTGGTAAAGACCCACCCGAATTAAGATGCTCCAATTTTCCTCTGACGTAAATGAGAGTCCCATCACTGTACTTATAAAGCTCACCCACCCTCATAAACTTCATTATCCCTCGACTGTTCAAGTAGAAAATGCCGTAATTCGGAACAGTAATCTCGGTATAGGGACATCTATCGACATGTTGAGGGAGAACTTGATTCATTGGACGGGTGAGGTTAAGCTTCCTTTGGTAGCTTTCAACTCCCAATTGAAGATCTTCAACTCGTTTCTTGATAACAACGCTTCGTGTGAACATACGAAGTGCTGTATTCAAGGCAATCATGTCTTCACGAGCAATATGGGTGAGTTGATCCCGGGTCATCATAAGCAGCATGCCTTCGATATCCTCAAGGTGAATGATAGAAAAATCTCCCTGCTGGATTTTGCATTCTCTGTCATCCTCCCTTTTTAGACGAATCTCCGTCACATGATAATAGCCATTCTTGGCTTCAGTTTTCAGTCCCAAAATGCTGGAGATGCGAATATCGGATCTAACGTTGCTTCCTGAATTGGCTAAGCAACAACCTCTGTACGCCCTTCGGACTCGTTCGTCCCAATGAGATGCACCTATAACAGCATACATATCATAATTACGAGTTACCTTTGGGACCCAGAGTCGGTTTACCTTTTCCTCGATCCAGGGTATTGTCCCCCAGTTGGCAGCTTTCAGCAAGGTCAGGGAGGTTGCGTACTTTGATGAACCCTTGAGGAGATACTCAAGATCATAGGTGACGAAGAAGTCGAGAGCAATTTGATTATCTTGAGAAGGATCAAGTGGAGGTGGAGCTCTTTCTGATTCATGGAGGCCTGGCCTTTGAACGGTGTTAAGAGCTTTCAGGACCTCGTCAGCATAATACTCGTACTCTATTCGGGTTAACCTGGTTTTGGCGCGAATTCTCTTATCCTTTGGCGCTCTCTTCACCAAAGATGGAGTGACCGAGGATTTATACTCATGAGCCAGAAATGCACACAAGTCTATCGGACTACGGATACGGAGATATAGAACATCTCTGTCAGCGTCTGTGATTGGATCATATTGAGTCGCTGCCGTGATCCAAGCTTGTGGCGGTGCAGTCTCGTCAATCTCCAATGTGTCTGCCCAGTCCCGTGTGCTTGACTCAGGAACAGTAGATTGTGGTTCTTGTTGTAGAGGAGTAGAGACATGAACACGTGTTGGTTCTGATTCAGGCATCTCGGCGGTGTCATGGACAGGCGAGTGTTGTGCAGCTTCAAGTTCAGTTACTGATTCTGCAATCACAGGAGCAACAAACGAACTAACAGGGTTAGTGGTAACAGGTATAGACACAGCAATAGATGTACCAAGAATCGATGATGCCGTAGTAGCATTCACATCATGGCGCCACTTGGATCGTCTTGATTCCGTTGAAGTAGATTTTTCCTTTTCCGCAGCATCTTTCTTAGACTTGGTTCCAGACTTAGAAGGTTTCTTTGTGCTGGCAACCTTATCCCCTGTTACAGGCTGTTTACCATCATCATCCGCATCGCTATCCTCGTTGCTTCCCTTAGCACTCTCCTCATTTCCATAACCACCATCATCACCATCATCATCATCATCATCCTTATCATCATCATCATCATCATCGTCACCATCATTATCATCTTCTTCTTCTTCTTCTTCTTCTTCTTTACCGTCACCCTCTTCTTGTTCACTTTCTTCCCTTTCCTCCTCAGGCAGAATGTGGTAAGGTACCACACTTCCAAACACTTTAAATAACAGATCATCCTCCATGATAGCATCATTTAGTGACGTGTAGACTGTCCGTTGAATCTTAGATTTATCAAAAGATCCAAGTTCCCTCATACGAGCTTTGAGGATCTTCTTTAATTCAAAATCCGTTAAATCATAGGCAATCTTGTAGGCGGATTCAGAAGGATTGGATGACTTGATCATCAAGTTATCAGCCGCGAGTATCTTCAACTCATCACGCAGTTTTGGCATAATGGACTCAACGGATTCTTTCACTCTCTCTTCAACAGAAGCTTCAAGTGTTTCTTTCTGCTCCTTGTATTTATCCCTCATAGCTTGAAGTCTCGTGATTCGTGTAGCATACTTATCCGCTTCAGCCTGCTTAACCTGAGCTAGTTCTTCTGCATGAGCTTTACGTGTCAACTCCATCTCTGTAGCGAACTTAGCAAGCATCTCTTCTTGGGCTTTCTTAGATGCTTCTTCACTTTGAACTCATCTAAGTAGCTCTTGGCGAAGATTATCCATCTCTTTTCTTTGATTATCCGTATGCTTATCCAAGAGTTCTACCATTACAAATGCAGCCATTGAAGATGATGCAGAGCTACTCTGGGTTGGTTGAAGAGGCTCGGTTGTTACTACAGTACTGAGGATGGGAGTTATTGGTGGTGAAAGGAAAGGTGTTGGTACCGGTCGGGTTGGTAAGGGCTGTATTGGTGGAGGTTGAGTTACTAAAGGCTGAGTAGGCACCATGATTATAGGAGCACCGGACTCTTTTTCAACACTTGCTGAAACAGGGATGGATGTCTCCTTCGAAGTAGAATACCGTTCAGGGGATCCAAACTCATCAATATCATCTGGCTCCTGGTACTCTTCTTCAATATTCATATGTGCACCCGAACCACTACCGCCTGTATCTCTCCTACTCCTTTCAATAGCTATCTTCATTAATTTTCTCTCAGCCTTGTCTAGAGTAGGATCATCAACATCTTCTTCGTCGGGAAGAACTAACTCATCAGTCGTACCCTTTCCTTTCTTAGTCTCGGTCTTCTTCTTCTTGGTTTCGGGTTCAGGTAAAGCAGCTGGTTGCTTGCGTTTACCTTTACTCTTGACCGTAGTAGACGAGTCTTCTCCAGTCTGAAGGCTTGCTTTTAGCTTCTTGATTTCTAATAGCAGCAGTTTGTAATCAGCAGAAGCTTTAATTTTATCCGTCAGAAGATAATCGGGAATAGGACCAGGAATAACAGCACCAGATGGTCCTTCATGCCTTAGATCCACAGTGTGATCAGCCTCTTCAGTGTGATGACGACTTGCTGCACGCTTATCAATAGTAACATCATTCTTCATAAAATGATTAATGATAAGCTTGATAAACCGAGGGTAAGGAAAGAAATTAGTCTTCAGCTTCTTGTTTTGGAAGAGTTGAAAGTTAAATTCTTCCCACAACAATAATGCATAATTTGCATTTGAGCCTGTGTACATTCCGTGGAAGATGTTCATAATTGGACTACGCAAAGCATCATGCCCACTGGTTTTAGGTGTAAGACATCTACTGAGAATACCCAAGATTGCTCTCCAAGGTTGACCTACTTTAGCGGTGGTAAACTCAGACACAACTCGTATGTCAGGACATCCAAGAGCATCGAACATCTCTATGAGTTCGTCTTTAGTAGGATCCCTGGAAAATGACATACCTTTGGGTGTATCCCGAATGCCAAATATCTTACGGAAGTCTGAAACAGTAAGTGTCTGCTGCTTGTTGTCGAGAGTGAAGGTGATCTTGTTTGAAGTACTTTCCTTGGTAGCCCAGAACTCATACATGTAATCATATGGCACCGAGGCAGTACTCCTTAAAGCATTCTTGAAGTGAGAGTGATCAAGGATTGCTATGGCGACTTTGAATCCATGGTGAGTGGATTTTGAGACTTGCTTCAGACGGTAATTGTTTGGTATGAACTTGAGGGCTCTTGCTTCGGCAATTGCGGCTGCTCTAGCATCTTGGAGTGCTTGTACTGTTGGATTAGTCATCGTATCTGCTTAAGATAAGACATAAAAGGTTGATGCACAAAAAATATATAGATATGTATCATTATTACTTCTAAGCATAACACATTTCAACAAGTAATTATAATAGGCAAACAACTATCAATCCAACAACTCTTCATCCGGAAGTCTTCATTCAGAACTCTTCATTCGGAACTCTTCATTCAGAACTCCTTTATTCAGAACTCTTCATTCTGAACTCCTTCATTCGGAACTCTTCATTCGGAACTCCTTCATTCGGAACTCTTCATTCGGAAGTCCTTCATTCGGAACTCTTCATTCGGATTCATTCGGAAATCTTCATTCGGAAGTCCTTCATTCGGAACTCTTCATTCGGAAGTCCTTCATTCGGAACTCTTCATTCGGAAGTCCTTCATTCGGAACTCTTCATTCGGAAGTTCATCCGGAACTTCTTCATTCGGAAGTTCACTCGGAACTTCTTCATTCGGAAGTCCTTCATTCGGAACTCTTCATTCGGAAGTCCTTCATTCGGAACTCTTCATTCGGAAGTCCTTCATTCGGAACTCTTCATTCGGAAGTCCTTCATTCAGAACTCTTCATTCGGAAGTTCATTCGGAACTTCTTCATTCGGAAGTTCATCCGGAACTTCTTCATTCGGAAGTTCATCCGGAACTTCTTCATTCGGAAGTTCATCCGGAACTTCTTCATTCGGAAGTTCATTCGGAACTTCTTCATTCGAAAGTTCACTCGGAACTTCTTCATTCGGAAGTTCACTCGGAACTTCTTCATTCGGAAGTTCACTCGGAACTTCTTCATTCGGAAGTTCACTCGGAACTTCTTCATTCGGAAGTTCATCCGGAACTTCCTTCATTCGGAAGTTCATAAGCCTTGTTCATCCGGAACTTCACAAACGCACCTATGAAAGATTATTCTAAGCTCGATAGTGATTTTTAAGGCATTCTAAGGCAACTACACACATTCTAATGCTAATCCGCATAAAACCCATCTAAAACCCCTAATTAATTAACCCTAAATTAGGCAAACGAACCCTAATTTGATAAAGTTGATTACCCGAATCAATTAACTTGATTAAATGATGAATTTAGGCGAATTATAAGTTAAAGATTCAATGTTAGTACCTTTTAGATCGAATGAAACGAATGAGTGATTGAAAACGAGAGTTTTGGAAAGCTTGTGTGTGTTAATGGCGGCAGAATGAAGATAGAAACAAGAAGAAGAAAAGACGGGGAAGGGGATTTGACTAAGTCAAATTTTTCAACAAAATTCACCCCTTGTCACATTTAACCCTAAACTTTACTTTTCTTTTCCTTTTTAGTTAATAACTTCGTTTAGGCTAACATCCGTTTAATCACTTAACAAACGTTAGTCTATCTCATTGTAATAACTATTCTAACCCTCACACAACTTAAGCAACGCATCCTATTAGCAAATCATCGAGATCTAAAGCAAGTCCTATTCTAAAGCAAGACCACTCATTAATCCATTTAGACAATTAATTTTCCTCAAACACTTTTGAAAATTGTTTTGATGACGAAGACGATTTAATATTTTCTCCCCCTTAAATGATGACCCGTTTTCTATTTAAAGAGCTGTAGTCATTGTTTAAAGAGTCAAATATTGATGAAAACATTTCCAATTAATGTCTTGAAAAGATTGATTCGTGGTGGCAATAAGATTTCTCTTATTTTGACAAATTAATGCACTGAGACGTACACTAACTCGTGTTAGACCAAGTTGTAAAGTAAACTTGATCCCTTTGCATGATTTGGCTTGTAAATCATGCCCGAGAAAATTAATTCCCGTTGTGAGCCAACGTTTTCCAAGGAAATACGTGACTTTAATATGAAAACCGGGTTGCAGTCTGAAATAACTACAAGCCATAATGGACATGTTTTAAAATGTACAACTTTTATACGGACTCTATTTTTGGCGCCGTGTCAATATTGATCGACATTTCTAAAGCCGTAAATATTATCGTACTAAAAGACATGCCCGATTTAAAAAACGAAAAATATTTTTGGTTTTTCTTGATTTTATAATTTTTATGGTTTTTGTAGGTTTTATATTTTTTATGGTTTTTCTAGGTTTTATATTTTTGTATTTTTCTTTTTGTGGTTTATATATATACGATAATATACATGATCATGAACAAAGGATACGCCTGAATAGTTTACCATCACTATTCAGCTGATTCTTCTGCCAATTCTTTGAGAGTCGCTGGAGTGAATGATTTCATGCCAAGCTTGTCGATCAAAAACTCGATTCGTCCTCGATCTAAGGCTTTGGTGAACATATCTGCCAGCTGATACTCAGTAGTGACAAAATACAGCTCGATCACTCCGTTCTCAACCTGCTCTTTAATGAAATGGTAGCGAATGTCTATGTGCTTGGCCCGGGAGTATTGAACATAGTTGCAGCAAAGGGCAATGGCGCTCTTGTTGTCACAATACCTCGGGATTTTGTTGAATCCCAAACCATAGTCAGTTAATTGTGATCTCATCCAAAGGACTTGAGCACAACAACCGGACATGGCGATGTATTCAGCCTCCGTGCTAGAAATTGCAGCGCTTTTCTGCCTTTTTGAAGACCAACTGATCAATCTGTCTCCAAGGAGTTGCACAGATCCAGAAGTGCTACGCCTCGTGTCTTGACACACAGCATGATCGACATCTGCGTATGATATTAAAGCAATAGAGGAATCTTTCGGATACCATAGACCACGATGAAGTGTTCCTTTGAGATACCGAAAGATCCTTTTAACAACATGTAGGTGCTTTTCGGTAGGCCGAGCCTGATACCAGGCACACATGCATACGGCAAATTGCAAATCAGGCCTGCTAGCAGTCAGATAGAGAAGGGTGCCGATCATCCCACGGTAAAGTTTTGGATCGACAATAGTCCCATTCCTATCTTCATCTAACTTGGATTTCTCCACCATTGGAGTGTCCACGGGGTCACAATTTTCAAAGTTATGTTTCTTTAAAGATTCTAGAGCATATTTGGATTGATTAATAAATATGCCTCTGGGATTCTGAGAAATTTGTAATCCTAAGAAAAATGAAATTTTTCCCATCATTGACATCTGAAAGCGTGTGGACATTATCTTCTCAAAGCGATTTGACAATTCTATGTTAGAGGCAGCAAATATTATATCATCAACATAAATTTGTACCAGAATCATGTCGTTGTCCTCCTTGAGAGTGAATATAGTGGGGTCCACCTTGCCTTTGGAGAAGCCTTCCGAAATGAGATATGTTGAAAGGAGATCATACCACGCGCGTGGAGCTTGTTTCAACCTATAGAGAGCCTTCTTAATCTTGTACACATGATTAGGAAACTCCGTGCTAACGAACCCATCCGGCTGACTAACATAGACTTCTTCCCTTAGTTCACCGTTCAAAAATGCCATCTTCACATCCATTTGATAGATGATCATGTTCATATGAGCAGCATACGCAAGGAATAGTCTAATAGCCTCCAATCTTGCAACATGAGCAAAAGATTCTTCAAAGTCGATACCGAAGGCTTGTTTGTATCCTCTAGCAACCAATCTAGCCTTATTCTTCAAGACTGCACCCATCTCATCAAGTTTAACCTTATAAACCCATAACAAAGTAAGGATGTTAACTTTGTCAGGGAGAGGAACTAATTCCCATACTTCAAGTCTTTGGAATTCATTTAGTTCCTCCTGCATGGCTTCAATCCAAGATGATTGAGTCATAGCCTGTTGCCAATTTTTAGGTTCAACTTCGGAGAGAAATGCATCAAAATAGCAATAGAGTGCACTCTCTTGTAATTGATGGCGTGTAGAGACTGGTCGATCGAGATTACCAATGACATTCCTAATTGGGTGATATTTTGTCCATTTGGTGCTATGTTTTTCAATCTGTGGTGGTCTGGAGTGAACAATAGAAGGAGCTTCTTCTGAGGTAGACGCGGCTGAAGGGTTTTCAGGTATCGGTACACCAAAGAAAGGAAGCTCTTGAAGGTGAGCATATTCCAAATCGTGATCAATAGAATCCTCTTCAACATCATTAGGCACAAGTAAGGTGATGATTCAGGTGTAGTTTGAGAATCACTTGGTAAAGGTGCATCCGGGTCAATGTTAATTGAAGATGCATTAGATAAAGCTTCATTAGCTTGAGCAACAACTTCAGGGATTAGAGCTATCACCACAGGTGCTGGAACTTCATCATTTGGGGGATCAAAGAATTCATCAAACAACGGTTGAAACAGTTTATCCCACTCGGGCCTTGTAGGTGGTAAAAATGATGTAGAAGTAGGATTATTGGGAACTAATCCGGAACTAATAGCACCGGTTCCCATCTCATGAAGCGCGGGTTCAGAGCTGCGTTGCTCAGAAGCCATCGCAGTCAGCTCATCGAAATCTGCGTCCATAGTTTCTACTATCTTACCAAGACGACGGTTGTAAATTCGGTATGCTTTCTTGGAGGGTGAGTAACCAATGAAAATACCTATATCGGCTTTCGGTTGAAGTTTGCCCAAGTTCTCACTATTAATGTTTGGATAACAAAGAGCACCTAACACATGAAAGAATGAAACATCGGGTTGACGATCATGTAGAAGCTCGTAAGGTGTTTTTCCATGGCGTATCCGAATGATAGAACGGTTTTGGGTGAAACATGCAGTGGATATAGCTTCTGCCCACAAGAACAATGGAGCGTTCGCATAAATCAGCATCGTCCTAGCAGCTTCCATAAGCGTACGATTCCGTCTTTCAACGACACCGTTTTGTTGTGGAGTACGTGCAGCGGATGTTTCATGTGAGATACCAACTTCTTCATAGTAATCACGAAGAGTCTGGTTGACGAACTCTGTTTCATTGTCTGTACGAATACGGCAGACAGTAGTATCTAAACGTACCTGAATGAATTTCAGAAAAGTGATGATAGCCTTCGGTGCTTCATCCTTTGTACGTAGAAATCTAACCCATGTAAACCTGGAGAAATCATCCACAATAACAAGAATGAATTTCTTACCGCTCACACTTTCAGTTCTCATTGGCCCACAAAGATCCATATGCAAAAGATGAAGTTTTTCTTGATTGGTGTCTTCAGCTTTGGGCTTGTATGATTTCTTGGTACTTTTCCCCCTTGAACACGCGGAACATAAATGGTCCTTGTGAAATTTGAGCTTTGGAAGACTACGAACTAATTCGTTTTTAGCCAGATGATTAATAGCATCAAAGTTGAGATGAGATAATCTGCGATGCCATAACCATGACTTGGTCTTAGATGCTTTAGAGAGAAGACATACTGGAGAGGCGGCCATCATGTCTTGTAAGGACAAAGTATAAAGATTTGCACCACGAGACCCCTTCAACAAATCTTTTCCTTCCAAGTTGCGGATGAAACAAGTATGTTGTCGAAAAGCAACCTCTAGGTTAATCACAAAACTGTCCTACTGAAAATAAATTATGACCAAGACCTTCTACATAGTATACCCTTGAAATCGTAACGTTTCCAATCTGATATTCACCATACCCCATTATCTTGCAATATGATCATTACCGAATTTAACCGTTCCAAGAAACTTGCTGACGAAATTTCGGAGCATCGAGCGATCTCCGGTCATATGCTTTGAACAACCGGAGTCCAAATACCAGAGGATGATTTGGACCACCTGAAAATATCACCAGACGAGGACAATGTAGAGGTATCGGAATCTGAATGTTCCTTGTTATTAGCAGGTACAGATTTAATAATCTTAGATTTGCTAACTTTAGGTTTCTTAGATTTCCTAGCCTTCTTCCTAGTTGGTGGTGTAGATTCTAGTTGGCTAAAATCCTGAGGTATTTCTTCACTTATAGGCACTATAGTGGGGGCTGACCTAATTAAAGGGCGCGGTTTTCATACTGTAGTGCTAGTGTTCCTAACTAAAGGACGCTGAGACCTAACCTCAATGGATGCATTCCTAGTTAAAGGGCACATTTTTCCATCTAATGTAAAGGTCCTACCAGTGGGACGCCATTGCCATCCAACTTGGGCACGAGTTCTACCAGTTGGCTTCCATTCAAGATCATTCCTAATGGCATTCATTTCATTCACATGATCAATAAGACACAAATCATGACATTGGGAAAACATACATTCATTACAATTCCAGCATTTCAAATCAGAATTCACAAATGGTTTAGGCTTCTACACAGGCGCAGAGCTTTTAGTCTTAACATGATTCTTTTTATTTAAAACTGAACTGATATTCCTAGTGTGAGCTTCTACTTTCTTCTTGATGGTACTACTAGTGGAGGGCTTGATCTTATCTTTCTTGAGTGGCGATCCTTTAGCCTTAGTAGAATATTTTACTCCTGTAGAAGGCAAAGTGGAAATATTAGCAACAGATTTTAAAGGTGCCTTACTTGATGGTGCCAATGACGGTTTTGCTCCTGGGGTCTTATTGAATGGAGTTACAGCAATGGGTCGATTAGTGAGTAGTGCAGAACCTGGTTTACCTATATATTGCAAATATGATAAGCAATATTGAACTCGCTTAATATGTAAAACCCGCATGCTTTTACCATGAATAGTGCCCTTAAGATCGTACGTTCTAGATTAAAACTTACCTCATGTAGTATTGATCACATTCATGTGCTAATAATCAAGCAAGTGCATACGTGTATGACATGACAAGTATCGATTACGTACGAACTCATGATAAACAGTTAATAATATATCACGTGAACATAATTAAATCATGAACACCATTTAAAATACTAATTATAATAATTACGTAAATACTCAGAATATATTCACGAGCGTGGAGTTTACGATAAACGACACGTTAAAAGAAACAGAAACACGTTAAACACGAGCACGTTTAACCACGAACGAACACGAAACATCGGGACACGAGAAAGGTACGGGTACCCCATGTGGGGCCCCCATACCCACGGCACACATAGACAAAATGGGCTTAGCCCATGGACTTTACAAGTTAAGGGGGGTAAAAGTAAAAACATGTTTTCATTTTCATTTTCAAGAAATAAACATAAAAACCCTAAAAAGAGTTTTCTCCTCTCCTTTTTCTCCTCCTTGTGCCGCCACCTCTACACCACCATAAGAGGGTGTTTGTTTGATTTTGATCTTAAAAACAAGTGTTAGAATACGTGTTTGTTCATCCTTTTTCCAAGCTACATAGTGGTATACCTTTCTAACCCTTCTTTTTAATTCTTTTTAATTCTTTTAATCTTTGATTATTTTCATGAACATGTTATTATTTTTCTTATGAAAACAAGGTAATTAATCATTGATCTAACATGTTTTGGTATTAATTAAAATCAAAGAATGGTTTATAAGGGTGTTTGTTTTTGGCCGCCTAGCAAACAAACCCGAGGGGGGGTTTGGTTTGCTATTGCCGCCACCACCAAGACCACAATTGGTCTTGGTTGGCTCATGTGGGACCCACGGCAGCAAGGGGACACGTGTGCCCCGGGTTTGGCCCGGGGTATGGTGTCGAATTCATACCCGATTCATGGTTCGTTGGTTAAAATCATGATCTATGTTACATGTAATTTTTATGAATCATGAACTTAGGATATAATTAATTAATAACATGAAATATTAATTAAATCATGACTTAGGTTATTTTAATTATTAGTTTATCATGACATTAATTTAACCTAAGTATTTTATGTTATAAGTTATAATTAATTAATTATTAAAACATGCCTATAATTAATTAATTTAGACATGACTTAGGTTATATTATTATTAATAATAATACACATTTTAACCTAAGTATTTTCATTTCATTTTAATTATACATGTTATACTTTAATTAAAATGCTTAACCTATAGTTTAATTAAAATACATGAAATAATAATTAAACTATACACTATATCATATGACTTAAGAAATAAGCTTATAACACTTAGACTTATATGTTCGCTTATGTAATCAGCTTAATTCTAATTATGGAAACTTCTATTTATAGAAACTTAATTAAATAAGGCAACTAATCTAATTATGGAAACCTTCTATATATGGAAATCAATCTATTTCAGGCAGCTAATCTAATTATGGAAACCTTCTATATATGGAAACTTATTTAATTAAGGCAGCTGATCTATTTTTGGAAACTTTCTATTTTTAGAAACTAATCTATTTTAGGCAGTAAATTCTATTTTTGGAAACTTTCTATTTTTGGAAACTTTCTATTTTTGGAAACTTTCTATTTTTGGAAACTTTCTATTTTTGGAAACTTTCTATTTTTGGTAACTTTCTATTTTTGGAAACTTTCTATTTTTGGAAACTTTCTATTTTTGGAAACTTTCTATTTTTGGAAACTTTCTATTTTTGGAAACCTGCTATTTTTGGAAAGTTACTTATTATTACACAGTAAGTATAATAATACATGAAACACCAGTAATACTTAATCAGATTAATCAGAATACAAGATAAACACAGTTTAAGGCTTTAAACAGTGAACCATGACCTAAAACATACTAAATCAGCTATAATGAGACACAGAACCCAGTACGTAATCAGTGAATCGATACTTATACACGTGTGTATTCATGTAGCGTTAGTGATCCAGAAGTAGGAGTCTTTCTTCCGTTCATTCACTGGACTTGAGGTACGGATTCCCGTCCTTTCAGTATGGACATTCCTTCCTTATTAGGATTTCCCCGTATGCAGCCAACTGTTTTCCCCAGCATTTGTTTTATTGTTTTGAACTGCTTATGTTAATTTAGCATAAACTATAGCCATATACAAGCATGACCAGTTTCACCTAGTTATGGAGGTACCATAACCATAGCATTGGAGGCACCGATGTTATGACTTCCCCACGGCGGAGTGATTGCTCGTGGCGTCCCTTTTCAGTTTGGCCATATTATTATATCAGGTGGGGCGTATGGGTGCATCCTAGTTACATGTTTTATTCAGTTTATCATGGTGAATGTGGTGTGTGCCTTGCACCCTTCACAAGGAGCTGATCCCTCCTACCCAAATCAGTATATTGATTAGAGGCATCCCCTCTAATCAGCATGATGAGGTCACCCCTCCAAGTATTCATGCACGTGACCTTTTCATGACCTATATGGGCTATGGTATATATATGTTAAAACAGTTTTCACAGGTTAAACATAAGGCTTTTCAAACTATAAAACCAGTTTTCATGATACTTAACCAGTTTACTCAGTACTTAGTCTTCCGCTGTTATATGTTACATGCTTATCCTATATCATGCTTTATTGTACATCCGTGCACTGAGCGTCTTGCTCAGCCGTTTTCCTTTTCATGTTCCCAAAACGGCAGGTACTCAGGGACGCTCGTAGATCTCAAACGTAGGTGCATATGGGCTGGAAGCTTTACTGTCTTTCTTTACTTTATGCATTTCCTTTACTTTGATACAGTTGCTTTGGACATTGTTTCGTCCTTCCTTTTACAGTATTTATGTTTGTGTGTGATGAGCTTTACTTTGGGATACCGATGTTTGATTCCGGTATTTCCTTTTATGGTTGAATAATGCTTAGACATTTATCCTTGTATGCTTTGATGACACGCCATGATATGCGTAATATTCCATTTCCAAAATGGGGTGTTACAATTATGGTATCAGAGCCAAGGCTTCGACCTGTAGGCTCTCAAATATGACCTGTGATTAGTGGGTAGTCACTACGGTCTTCCTAGAACTGACAGTTGTTTTCATGCATTCATCATTTTTTAAGCATATTGTTACAGGGTTTTTGACTAAGTAATGGTTGGTACAGGACTGGCCCTATTTAGTCGCATGTGTTTTATCGAAACTTTTAGATTTGGGACCGACCCATAGGCGTCCCCTCGATATGTCTTTTATTTTGAGTGAACTGACCTAAGGCGTTCACTCTCGAGCATCAAAAGTTTTCATAAAACTGCATCATGCATCCATACAAAGATTTTCTTGCATAAATTTTTTTTTCTCGTGAAATTTTGGCATAAATTTTTTTTTTATTTTATGTTTGAACTGTTAATCATATGTTTTATGTTATACTGTCAGATGGTTCTCACACGCGAGCAAGAGCAGCTCAATGCTGCAATTCAGGCTGCCATGCAAGCCTTACTTCCTCAACTGAGGAATGACATTCGTGCTGAAGTCCAAGCTGCAAATAATCAGCAGCCGCAGAATCAGGCACCTCCTCCTCCTCCTCCCCCAGTGACTCTAGCGGTATGGTTGGAAAGATTTAACAAGCTCCGTCCTAGAGCTTTTGAAAAGACTGATAGCCCCAGCGATGCTGAAAGCTGGCTGACTCACATTGAGAAAATCTTCAATGCTATGGGATGTGACCCCGCCTTCAAGGCAAGATTGGCGTGCTACAGGTTTGAAGGCGATGTACTCAACTGGTGGCTAGCTTTGACGCAGTCAGAAGGAGGTGATGAATGGGTCGCTGGTTTGACATGGGCCCAATTCAAGGAGAGAGTGATGGAACAGTTCTTTCCTAAGGCAGAGCAGGACAAACTCAAGCGTGAATACCACGGGATACGTCAGAGACAGGGCGAGAATAGCAACGAATTCATGCAGCGCTTTCTTCGCCTTGCTGGTTTTCTAGGAGCAGCGGCTGGTACTCCTGAGGAGCAGGCACACCATTTTAGGTGGGCACTTCGCACCTCGGTTGCGAACAATCTAGTATGTGCTACGTTCAATACGGTAGCACAAGTGGCTGACGCAGCAAGGAAGCTTGAGATGTTGCAGGAACGTGATGAGTTCGGGGAAGCAGAAAGACCCGACAAGAGGTAAAACATTTCATGTTCTAGCGTTAACCAGACCGCATCCTATCGTTATATGTTCTATAATCATCTCTTAAACTGTATCTTCCAGGCAGAAAACTGGGGACCGGTCTCAGCCGGCTACTCAGCAGCAGCCCAATCAGCCCAAAGGAAACGGTCACTCTAACGACCGTTCTGTTGTGGAAAGGCGCAGCGGTAATGACAATTACCGTAACAATGCGGGACAGTCCAACAACAGCAGGTCCTACTATTTACGCATCTTCTTATGATTTCATGTTATGTCTCTCATGCTGACACTATATTAATCTCTACCAGGAACCACGGTAACGGAAGGGACCAGAACCACAGGGGTTCTCAGCCCAACCGTTCAGCTAACACTGGTAAACATCTTACGACGTTTATGTCTTATACTCGTGCATATACTTTATTCTTAACACGTTCTGTCATCAGCAGGCCCTCAGCAAGCAAGGACTCCTGCTGGAGGATTCACTCATCCTCTTTGCAGCACCTGCCATCGCAGACACCCTGGCCCATGTCGTCGTGACTCCGACGCGTGCTACAAGTGCGGCCTCCCTGGCCATCGTATGAGAGATTGCCGTAAGGGTGAAATGGAGGGTACTTCGGGTCATGCTGATACTAAACCGCCTCCTACCACTGGGCGTGTCTATACGACATCGCGCGATCAGGCAAACAAATCTACAGGTACCATTACTGGAATTTTGTATATGTACGGCCAGGCTGCATGTGTTCTTTTCGACACGGGTGCCACCCATTCAGTTGTTTCCACTACTTATGCTAAAAACATCAGGACACTTCCCTTGCCATTAGAAACTAAGCTTACCATTTCCACGCCTCTGAGGGACTCTGTATTAATAACTCATGCATACGAGAGTCTTCCTCTAGAGTTTGACGATAAAGTTCGTGCAGTAGATGCACTTCCCCTAGACATGATTGAGTTCGATATGATTCTCGGCATGGATTGGCTATCCAAGCACCATGCTACTATAGACTGCCACTCATATCGAGTGATCTTCGGCGACATTAATGCACCAGAGTACATTCATAACGGGTTCATACCCGGACGGTCTGTACAAGTCATATCTACTTTGCAAGCACGTGCATTACTGTCACATGGCTGCGAAGGTTATCTCGCTACGGTTCATGACATGGATGCTGAATCCCCATCGATTCAGGATCAACCAGTAGTTTCAGAATTTCAAGACGTTTTCCCAGATGAACTTCCAGGCATACCACCTGCAAGAGAAGTGGAGTTCAACATCGACCTTGTTCCAGGAGCTGAGCCAATCTCTAAGGCTCCGTATCGTATGGCTCCCATAGAGCTGAAAGAACTGAAGGACCAACTGCAGGAACTTCTTGAACGAGGGTTCATTAGACCAAGCGCATCTCCATGGGGCGCACCGGTCTTATTCGTTAAGAAGAAGGACGGCAGCATGCGACTTTGCATTGACTACCGTGAACTTAATAAGATTACCATCCGCAACAGATATCCACTGCCACGTATAGACGATCTGTTTGACCAACTTCAAGGAGCCAAACACTTCTCAAATCAATCTAAAGTCAGGCTACCATCAGCTAAGGGTTAAAGAGCAGGATATTGCCAAGACTGCTTTTCGTACCCGCTATGGCCATTATGAGTTTGTAGTCATGCCATTCGGCCTGACTAACGCTCCAGCAGTATTTATGGATCTGATGAACAGAATCTTCCATGAATTCCTTGATAAATTTGTCATTGTATTCATCGATGACATCTTGATATTCTCAAAGTCCACGGAGGAACACGAAGATCATCTCCGTACTGTACTACAGATTCTTCGTCAGAAGCAGCTGTATGCGAAATTCTCCAAGTGTGAGTTCTGGTTAAACAAGGTGGCATTCTTAGGTCACATTGTATCAGCAGAAGGGGTCACTATGGACCCAGCGAAGGTTGAGGCTATCACTAAATGGCCAAGACCAACATCAGCGACAGAAGTCCGCAGTTTCTTAAGCTTAGCTGGATATTATCGAAGATTCGTGGAGAACTTTTCCCGCTTGGCACTACCTCTCACCAAACTGATGCGAAAAGGAGAGAAATTCGTCTGGACGGAAGATCGAGAGAAGAGCTTCGAAGACCTAAAGCAGAAGCTAGTATCTGCACCTATTCTTACTCTCCCATCTGGTACAGGTGGATTTCAGATCTATAGCGATGCATCGGGGAAGGGACTGGGCTGTGTTCTCATGCAACATGGGAAAGTGATCGCGTATGCTTCACGGCAGCTTAAGCCATATGAAGAAAACTACCCTACGCATGACCTGGAACTTGCTGCAGTGGTGTTCGCATTAAAGATATGGAGGCATTACTTATACGGAGAATCATGCGACATTTTCACAGATCACAAGAGCTTGAAGTATATCTTCACACAGCGAGAATTGAACATGAGACAAAGGAGATGGTTGGAACTGTTGAAGGATTATGATATTAACCTACAGTATCATCCCGGGAAAGCTAATGTAGTAGCAGATGCACTCAGCAGAAAGTCCGGAATGATAAACGGCATTGAGATCGAGGAACAAAACATAAGGGACTTGGAGCGGCTTGACATTGAAATCATGGTACGTGGGCAGCACGGATACTGGGCGAATCTTACAGTAGAACCTGAGTTACTGACTAGGATTAAGGAAGCGCAGAAGGATGATGGAGAGATTTGGGCGATAATTCAGAATTTGGAGAAGCAGACAGAATTCAGAATGGACGCAGACGGTATCGTTTGGCAGGGCACGAGACTTTGTGTTCCTGACAATCCAGAACTCCGGGAAGCATTGTTAGCTGAAGCTCACAGCTCCCCATTTTCTATACATCCTGGGTCGACAAAAATGTACCATGACATCAGACAGCACTTTTGGTGGAGTGGTATGAAACAGGATGTAGCCACGTATGTCTCCAAATGTCTTACCTGTCAGCAGGTTAAGATTGAACATCAGCGATCTGGCGGTCTCCTTCAACCGTTGGATATTCCAGAGTGGAAGTGGGACAAAATCACTATGGATTTTGTTACCGGTCTTCCGCCTACCAAGAAGAAGCACGATGCTATTTGGGTCATTGTTGATCGACTCACCAAATCAGCTCATTTCTTACCGATATGCAAGGAAGATCCGGTAAGTAAACTCGCAGATACGTACAGAAGGGAGATCATGAGACTCCACGGCACTCCCTCCAGCATCGTCTCAGACAGAGATCCTCGTTTCACGTCGCGATTCTGGAAAGGTCTGCAAAAAGCTTGGGGTACACAACTTAAGCTGAGCACAGCCTTTCATCCTCAAACGGACGGACAATCGGAGCGAACAATTCAGACATTGGAAGATATGTTAAGGTCGTGTGCGTTGGAATGGACAGGTGATTGGGACGATTACATCTGTTTAGTCGAGTTTGCATACAACAACAGCTGGCACGCAAGTATCAAATGTGCTCCTTTCGAAATGTTGTATGGCAGAAAGTGTCGCGCTCCAACTTGCTGGGATCAAGTGGGAGAGCGAACACTCGAAGGACCAGAGATTATAGAAATGACCAATGAGAAGATTGAGGTAGCTAAACAGAAGCTGCAGGAAGCGCGTTCACGTCAAAAGAGTTACGCCGATAAGCATCGTAGGGACATACATTTTAATGTGGGAGATCACGTCTTCCTCAAGGTTTCGCCGGCACGTGGTGTTAAACGCTTCGGGATCAAGGGAAAACTCAGTCCTCGGTTCATCGGACCATTTGATATCGTTGAACGAATCGGCGAAGTATCTTACCGATTGGCGTTACCTCCTCAGCTTTCGCACGTGCATAACGTGTTCCATGTGTCCTTACTCAGAGGGTACAATTATCATCCCCTTCACATGGTTCAGTATCCACTGGAACAGATACGTGAAGATCTCACGTTTATAGAAGAACCCGAACGAGTACTCGACAGGCAAGAACGAGTCATGAGAAGGAAGACGATTCCTTTCGTCAAAATCCTTTGGAGGGACCATACCGAGCGGGAAGCCACTTGGGAAACAGAGGAGTCTATCCGGGCTTCTTACCCTCACTTCATATTTTGAGTTCGGGTATGTCACTTCTTTTCAGCTTACTTTATCTATAATTCGGGGACGAATTATTCTTTTTAGGGGGGAAGAATTGTAAAACCCGCATGCTTTTACCATGAATAGTGCCCTTAAGATCGTACGTTCTAGATTAAAACTTACCTCATGTAGTATTGATCACATTCATGTGCTAATAATCAAGCAAGTGCATACGTGTATGACATGACAAGTATCGATTACGTACGAACTCATGATAAACAGTTAATAATATATCACGTGAACATAATTAAATCATGAACACCATTTAAAATACTAATTATAATAATTACGTAAATACTCAGAATATATTCACGAGCGTGGAGTTTACGATAAACGACACGTTAAAAGAAACAGAAACACGTTAAACACGAGCACGTTTAACCACGAACGAACACGAAACATCGGGACACGAGAAAGGGACGGGTACCCCATGTGGGGCCCCCATACCCACGGCACACATAGACAAAATGGGCTTAGCCCATGGACTTTACAAGTTAAGGGGGGTAAAAGTAAAAACATGTTTTCATTTTCATTTTCAAGAAATAAACATAAAAACCCTAAAAAGAGTTTTCTCCTCTCCTTTTTCTCCTCCTTGTGCCGCCACCTCTACACCACCATAAGAGGGTGTTTGTTTGATTTTGATCTTAAAAACAAGTGTTAGAATACGTGTTTGTTCATCCTTTTTCCAAGCTACATAGTGGTATACCTTTCTAACCCTTCTTTTTAATTCTTTTAATCTTTGATTATTTTCATGAACATGTTATTATTTTTCTTATGAAAACAAGGTAATTAATCATTGATCTAACATGTTTTGGTATTAATTAAAATCAAAGAATGGTTTATAAGGGTGTTTGTTTTTGGCCGCCTAGCAAACAAACCCGAGGGGGGGTTTGGTTTGCTATTGCCGCCACCACCAAGACCACAATTGGTCTTGGTTGGCTCATGTGGGACCCACGGCAGCAAGGGGACACGTGTGCCCCGGGTTTGGCCCGGGGTACGGTGTCGAATTCATACCCGATTCATGGTTCGTTGGTTAAAATCATGATCTATGTTACATGTAATTTTTATGAATCATGAACTTAGGATATAATTAATTAATAACATGAAATATTAATTAAATCATGACTTAGGTTATTTTAATTATTAGTTTATCATGACATTAATTTAACCTAAGTATTTTATGTTATAAGTTATAATTAATTAATTATTAAAACATGCCTATAATTAATTAATTTAGACATGACTTAGGTTATATTATTATTAATAATAATACACATTTTAACCTAAGTATTTTCATTTCATTTTAATTATACATGTTATACTTTAATTAAAATGCTTAACCTATAGTTTAATTAAAATACATGAAATAATAATTAAACTATACACTATATCATATGACTTAAGAAATAAGCTTATAACACTTAGACTTATATGTTAGCTTATGTAATCAGCTTAATTCTAATTATGGAAACTTCTATTTATAGAAACTTAATTAAATAAGGCAACTAATCTAGTTATGGAAACCTTCTATATATGGAAATCAATCTATTTCAGGCAGCTAATCTAATTATGGAAACCTTCTATATATGGAAACTTATTTAATTAAGGCAGCTGATCTATTTTTGGAAACTTTCTATTTTTAGAAACTAATCTATTTTAGGCAGTAAATTCTATTTTTGGAAACTTTCTATTTTTGGAAACTTTCTATTTTTGGAAACTTTCTATTTTTGGAAACTTTCTATTTTTGGAAACTTTCTATTTTTGGTAACTTTCTATTTTTGGAAACTTTCTATTTTTGGAAACTTTCTATTTTTGGAAACTTTCTATTTTTGGAAACTTTCTATTTTTGGAAACCTGCTATTTTTGGAAAGTTACTTATTATTACACAGTAAGTATAATAATACATGAAACACCAGTAATACTTAATCAGATTAATCAGAATACAAGATAAACACAGTTTAAGGCTTTAAACAGTGAACCATGACCTAAAACATACTAAATCAGCTATAATGAGACACAGAACCCAGTACGTAATCAGTGAATCGATACTTATACACGTGTGTATTCATGTAGCGTTAGTGATCCAGAAGTAGGAGTCTTTCTTCCGTTCTTTCACTGGACTTGAGGTACGGATTCCCGTCCTTTCAGTATGGACATTCCTTCCTTATTAGGATTTCCCCGTATGCAGCCAACTGTTTTCCCCAGCATTTGTTTTATTGTTTTGAACTGCTTATGTTAATTTAGCATAAACTATAGCCATATACAAGCATGACCAGTTTCACCTAGTTATGGAGGTACCATAACCATAGCATTGGAGGCACCGATGTTATGACTTCCCCACGGCGGAGTGATTGCTCGTGGCGTCCCTTTTCAGTTTGGCCATATTATTATATCAGGTGGGGCGTATGGGTGCATCCTAGTTACATGTTTTATTCAGTTTATCATGGTGAATGTGGTGTGTGCCTTGCACCCTTCACAAGGAGCTGATCCCTCCTACCCAAATCAGTATATTGATTAGAGGCATCCCCTCTAATCAGCATGATGAGGTCACCCCTCCAAGTATTCATGCACGTGACCTTTTCATGACCTATATGGGCTATGGTATATATATGTTAAAACAGTTTTCACAGGTTAAACATAAGGCTTTTCAAACTATAAAACCAGTTTTCATGATACTTAACCAGTTTACTCAGTACTTAGTCTTCCGCTGTTATATGTTACATGCTTATCCTATATCATGCTTTATTGTACATCCGTGCACTGAGCGTCTTGCTCAGCCGTTTTCCTTTTCATGTTCCCAAAACGACAGGTACTCAGGGACGCTCGTAGATCTCAAACGTAGGTGCATATGGACTGGAAGCTTTACTGTCTTTCTTTACTTTATGCATTTCCTTTACTTTGATACAGTTGCTTTGGACATTCTTTCGTCCTTCCTTTTACAGTATTTATGTTTGTGTGTGATGAGCTTTACTTTGGGATACCGATGTTTGATTCCGGTATTTCCTTTTATGGTTGAATAATGCTTAGACATTTATCCTTGTATGCTTTGATGACACGCCATGATATGCGTAATATTCCATTTCCAAAATGGGGTGTTACATAATATATTCATGAGCTGAATAATAGTAGCTACTTGAGGGATCTAAGGCATAAAGATCGTCTAAAATATCCCTAACAAGATCTACATGCTTAATTGCATTCCTCATATAATCATCGTAGGTAACCGGGTTTTTCTTATGGAGCGGGTTCTTATAAAGCACTACTGACTTGGTTGTTGGAGCACTAGAGGACGGTGCAAAGTTAGTAGCTAAGTTATTAACAGCTTCTTGTCGGGTGAGAAGAAGTGTCTCCTTTAACTCGGCCAAAACCATGTTTTTGTCAATGAGCAGGATGTTTAAGTCAGAGATTTCCTCACATTTTTGGTTCAATTGTTCAACATAAGATTGTTGTTGTGCCGCATTAAAAGCGAAGCGTTCTTCTAGTGAACCATAAAGTTTGGACATTCCCTGTCTTGCACGATCCATCTCCCCTAGAATAGACGAAAGTCTAATTTCTAAGTCCTGGTTTTTATACTCTGCAGCCTCTAGTTCCAATTTTAGTGTTTCATTTGATGACACATCTCTCTTTAATCTCATAATCTCTTCCTCTAATGCCTTAACTATTGCAATCATCTTGTCACTCGTCTCAACACTGTTTTCACAACTATTTGTTATCAAAAGATCCTCATTTTGAGTTTGTTGTTTTAATTCTAAAGATATACAATGTTGTTCAAGTTGATTAAAGCATTTTGAAAGTAAATTGTAAGAATCTTGAAGCTTTAAAAATTCAGCGTTAGATTCGTGACAAGAATTATTATCTACCTCATTTACAGTATCAGCAACATTTATAGAGAGATCACACACATCATCACATATATTCACAGCATCACAATTAATCATAGCGGATGTAAGCTCATTCGAATAATTAACATTCACAGTAGTAAGCACATCACACGAAATTACTTGGGACAAGAATCGGTCATATTCGGATAAAATCTTTTCCTTTTCAATTAATTGTAGTTCGTAAGCGGTGTCCATTTCGTAAAACACTTTTTGAACTTCTGCAATTTCAAACTCAAGATTTTCCTTAAGAGATGCAAAACTTCCTTTTAGACTTTCGACAAACGGATTGATCTCATCCTTAAACACCTCATTCATGTGTTCGAAAGCCCATTCTCCGGCGTTTAGGCCATTTGAAGTCGTACATTCCAAAATGACCTTGTCAAAACTAGCAAAGTATTGATTAATCTCTTGCAAGTTTAACCATACATTGCTAACAGGTGGAAGATCCTTTGGAATTTCCTTAGGTCCTTCCATTCTGACAAGTGTAGGAAGTGTACTAGGGTTTTCTTCATTTAACATGTAGGTTGGTGCTGTGATGAGATCTTTATCCATATGGAAGCGAATTCTAAAATCCGTTTTTGCAAGCTCCTGATTCATTTTAAAATAATCACACTCGGGATATTTTGCAAAGTTATATGACCGATTCTCATCAACTAGATCATTATTTGTGCGATCATCGAAAATAACAATCGGGTCTAAGACCAATCCTAATTCGGTTGCATTATAAAGTCTTGGACTATGTCTAAAAGCTTGTTTTGCATACCGTGGGTTAGGGGGAAGGCCTTTTTGTCGTGATAAGTTAAATTCTCTAAACGAAGCATCAAATAAGTGCACTAGTTGAGAGGCAGCGTATTGTCTTAAAAGCAAATAATCTAGACTTCTAATCTTATTAGCCACATTAATTTCCATTTCATTCTTCTTAGACTCGAGTAATTCAAAATCCGTTTGAAGTTTTTGAAAATTAGTGACCACTAACTCCTTTTCTTTAAGTTCGTTAGAAAGATTTGCTCTTAAGGTTTCAATTTCTTGCAAATGACCCATTTGTTTGTTTCTAAAATGATCATATTCGGGATTTGTTAGAACACTAGACGAAGGAACTAATTCCAAAGTTTGAACTTTCTCGTTGCACAAGGAAAGCTCCTCAGACAAATTCTTATTCTTAGCTAGGGTTTCTAAGAGTGCAGCATTCATTTGGCTAAGTAATGTAGCAGGAACCATGACCAAATCTTGTTGAGCAGGAGTATGCGTATGCAAAATGGCTCCCGGTTGTGATTCACTCAAAGTCTGGGGACTCACGTTGATATTACTATCATTGATTGTCTCCTCATTTGAAAGACTCACCATCGAAGACTCATTCGAATCAGCACGCTCTTGCACAACTTGATGTGGTTGAATACTAGTATCAGTGGTATTATCAGTGGTATTAATAAGTACCTCAGATCTTTTTTCTGGCCCTAGGCTAGAGATAGTTGCCATAAGAGCTTCCTGTGCAGATTGAAGTTCATCACAGTCTGAATCGTAGGCATCAAGATCATCTGCTTGGTATGCTACATTCTGTGTAGTGACAACGTCTTGTTCAGCAATCCCTGGATCAGCAAGAAATGCAAGCTCCTCTTCATCAAGTTCCCTTCCTTGTGCCTGAGCATTCACCAGATAAATCTTCTCTGCAAACCATTGACCATCCCTTCTCCTCTTGGGTTTTTTGCAATCCCTGGACATGTGACCTTCTTCCTTACAGTTGTAGCATGTAATCATTCTCAACTTGCCTGTGGAATTAGCCCGTGGAGGAGTGTTGACCATTGGAGCAGGATTGACCGTGCGTGCATTGGTGTTTGATGTAGTAGGTCTCTCCTGATAAGCTTGAATAGGTTGAACCATTACCCTGCCATTCTCAATAGTAGCTTGTTGGCGAGAATTGGATGAATTCCTCAGCTGATTGTTAGTAGGAGCTGGTCCTCTAAATCCTCGTTTGCTTAATGTCCTTGTGAGATAAGCAGACATAGTGGCTAACACTTCAACTGGGTCAGTTCCTTGTTTGAATTCAGGAATGGGGACTTCATCATCATCACAATACATTGCTTGGTCTTGTTGAACTGCATAAGCACTAGAAGGAATACTCATGTGGTCAGAGTAGCTTGTTGGATATGCTGCATTCTCTTGATAAGAAGAATATGAAGACTGAGCATAAGGTGTAATGCTTGCTGGGTGAGGTTATGAAGCATATTGTGATGAGGGTGCATTAAACCGATATTGTTGCTGATGTGAGGTGGGTGGTTGCGGTTGAATCAAATATTGGGGGAAGCTTGGTGTCATGTACAGTGATGGGTGATAGGCTTGGTGTCCCAAGATATAAGGAGTGTTGTTGTGTGACAAGCTTGGTTGATTCGCCATCAAAGCTAAAGAATCAGGGTACATACCTCGAGGCGAACGGTGCATGATCACGTGTTTCTCATGCTGCTGAAGAAAAGCATAGAGTTGATCCAAATTGCACTTATGCAAATCCCTGGTTAACTTAACATCGGTAATATACTCACCCCATTCAGCTTGAGGTAAAGTATTCAAATATTTGGTGTTAACCTGGAATGGAGCAATCACGAGATTGTATACATTCAGATCATTCATGAGAGTAGTGAATCTGAAGTAATAGTCGTGAAGCGTTTCCCCTGGGCTGTACGTGAATCTATCAAACAGATCATACAACTGACATTCCCTTTCCTGTTTGGTAAGAGACGTACCTTGTAGCAACACCTTTAGACGTTCCCATAAATCCTTTGCCACCGTATACTGACTCACCATTCGATAGATGTCATGTGGAAGAGCTTGGAGAATGGTTTGAAGAGCCTTTTCGTCTGCATCGGTAACAAGTTGTTGAGCTGGTGTAAGTTCTTCAAACTCCCTTGGTCGAGTCACATTGTTAACCACGATGGTTCCATAGTCAAGTGGACCATTTAGAATTGACTTAACCATAAGCCTCCCATATGTCGGTTTTCCCTTAAGGTATGACATCATACGGCCTTGCCATGCTTCAAAAACTTCTTTAATGAGCATTGGAGGGCGATTATCCGTTCCCGTAATGACGGAAATGTCCGTAAGTGATGTCATCTGAGGCATTAATGAATTCGGATTCATTTTGTTCACTTCAAAGAGACAAAGATTATCGGTTGATCGAGCAGTGAAGTAAAGCTTGTGAATTGTGTTGAGTTTTTGTTGTAAGAAACCAAGATTAAATCCTCTAAAAAATCGTCGAAAAAACAAGTAAAATATCCCTTGATCCGGAACTTTTGTTGATTCGGAAGTGTTGATTCGGAAGATTTTGGCTTGGAACTCCTTGATCCGGAACTTTTGGTTCGGAAGATTGATTCGGAACTTTTCTTGATCCGGAACTTTCCCTTGATCCGGAACTTTCCCTTGATCCGGAACTTTCCTTTGATCCGGAACTTTCCCTTGATCCGGAACTTTCCCTTGATCCGGAACATTCCTTTGATCCGGAACTTTCCTTGATCCGGAACTTTTGGTTCGGAACTTTTTGATCCGGAACTTTGTCTTGATCCAGAACTTTCCTTGATCCGGAACTTTCCTTGATCCAGAACTTTTGGTTCGGAACTTTTTGATCCGGAACTTTTGTTGATCCGGAACTTTTTGATCCGGAACTTTTTGGTTCGGAACTTTTACTGGGAATCAGAAACTTGGTTCGAGTAACAGACGAACAAAAATATGAAGAAAAAAACCAGATTTTTACCAAGTTACCCAAAACGTTTTGTGATTTCTACAATAATAAGTAACAACTAATACTTATCTACTAATCCCAATCACAAAATCACCAAAAACTCCAAGAATCAAGATGGATCTTCTTAAAGAACACTAATACAATCAAAAACTAAATAACAACACAAATCATTACCTTAAATCACCCCATAGCTCTTGATACCAAATGTAGAATATTGATAAACTATGAATCTATGAAGTGGGTTGAAGATTCCTAGAGAGAGAAACTAGTGAGAGAAAGTGAGAGAGAAACTATGTGTTTTTATTGAAATGATAAAAGTGGAAAATCAACAACCAACCCCTTTCCATGGTGGAAAGGGGTATTTATATCCAAGGCTACTATTTGGGCTTGGGCCGACCCATGACAAGCCCATGGGTCGGTTTCTTACTTAACTTAATAAGTAACATTAACTACGAGCTATTACAACATAAATAATATTGTGGAGTGACCGATACTTCTAATATACGTTAAAACGTATTTCTAACATTAGACTATATAATTAATTAATTATTCAAACCATGACATATAATTAATTAATTTACATGACTTAGGTTATATTATTTATAGATAACAATACATGTTTTAACCTAAGTATTTATTTTACCTTTATTTAATTTCATGTTATATTTAATTAAATACTTTAACCTATAGTTTATTTAATTCACATGACATAATTAATAAACTATACTATATAATAACATGACTTGGAATATTAATCAGAAAACACTTAAGCTTATATAATTAGCTTAATTAAGGCAGCTAATCTATTTATGGAAACTTTCTATTTTTAGAAACTTATTTATTTTAAGCAGTAATTCTATTTTTGAAAACTTTCTATTTTTGGAAACTTTCTACTTTTGGAAACTTATTATTTTTTGGAAACTTTCTATTTTTGGAAACTTTCTATTTTTTGTAACTTTCTATTTTTGGTAACTTTCTATTTTAGGAAACCTGCTATTTTTAGAAAGTTACTTATTATTACACCCCCAATTTCATAAGGTAGCGGAATATCAACATTGGGCGTTACTTCATAGCACATCACACACAGTCATAGAAAACGGCCTCAAAAGAGACGTTTTATAAAATAAACCATTCGATGAAATCAGAGTTCAATAAAAAGAGGTCCCAACAATTTATTACAAACTTTAATAAAAATATAAAACTTTGTCAAAGTTATCGAATGGTAATTGTTTCTTTTGCCTTTAATTTATCCCGCGCGACTCCATGCTCCAGCTGCTCTTAAACCTATACACCTGAGAATACATGCTAAAATGTCAACACGACGGTTGAGTGAATTCATAGGTTTTTAAATAAACAATAATGGGTTTTAAATAAACCATAAAGCTTTTGAACACAAGAATCTCATCCACTGTCAATATTGTAACACATACAATACTCAAAGTCCGAGCTATTCTACTAAGCCATGACACCGAAGCCTTAAGTATAATAATGCCCTAGTCAGATATCTTGCCGAATACCCCCTTACTTCTAATACAACACACCTGGCTGAGCCTCCAACCCACAGGTGCGACCTGCCCAGGTGGGGGCCATCCCCGATGGATCCATCCGTCTGTATCAGCGCCTACCCATCATAGGTAGTTAACGGTTCATGGGTTTTAGGGACTTTCAAATTTTGGCAATACAACACTTAGCAAATAGCGGTTCACAATCGTACAATCAACGCTTATGTTCATTTTTCAAAAGAATTTAATCAACCATCTTACATTCATTTACAACAACTTGTATTCGTTCAAAGCAAATAGCTAAACAACATGTTTATTCATAAACATTTATTCTCTCAAACCCATATATATAAACATCATATATTTTTATATCAAAAGCATGTATTCCCACTCGCGGGCTTATAAAAACATATAAAGCAGTAAAAGCGAGGCTATGAACTCACCTGATATAGATATCACACATTTATCGAGGAACACACATCCAATAGTCGATAGAAGACTTCATGAGATATCAGTCGCTCATTGCTCAAGAACGAGATGCCTAACGGTCGTCATATGACCGAACGAGACCTATAATGACGATACGCGTCTTAGGTTCGAGACTATACATAAGTCATATATATATATGTAAATAGTTCACTTTAGTAAGTTTGGATATTGTATATGTTTTATAAAACTTTACATAAGACTTTTGATGGCAATCTACCATGTATTATCTTATTATAACCATTAAGCCCAATAAAGCCCATTTGTGGCCCATTACAAATTCATGTGATTTAAGTCCATTTCAAAACCAATATTAAACTCCAAACTTATTATGAATCTCAAGTCCAATAATGGTCCAATAGCCATTAAAGTGTATGTTGGGCTTTTGTGGCCTAAATCCACTTTATATAGTTTTCAGGTTCTAAAATGCCTCCAAGAGATGTCCACTTAATATTTCACGTTGGTCGGGTCTCGGGTTTTCTAACCACCAATATATGAACGGGTATCGACTTTCCGATAAGTAGATCCTACCACATCGGGTTTTATAAAGATGGCCAGGTTACATATTTTATTGTTACGGTTCAATTACGTCGATTTTACAACATGTCCTGGTATTTAACTCATTATTTCTAAACCATAATGAGTCCCGACTCGGTTTTCATACTTACATTACCGTAATTAAGTCTACTATACAAATTAGGAACTCCCATTACTTATGGTTTGATGCTAAAAGAGTCAAAATGATCAAAACATCAACTCGGATCAAGGCTGTTTTTGGACAGCCAGGTTTGGTTTCACGGTTTTGGTCGCCATTTCCAAACCGTAATGAATTGGTAAAATATCCGATTGATTCTAGTTATAAATATGTTTAGCTACAACTTTTAGTTTTACATATTTAGGGGTAATTATACAAATACTTGGAGTTTTAACTCCGTTTATACAGCATGTTCAGATTCGGCACTTTTTTATTGTTTTGACCATATCTAATTCATCGGGTATCGTTACGGGACGTGTCACCCGGAGAAACACTCACAAAACATTTTTCTTTCCATATATTCCTCTAACCAGACCTCAAAACTCAATGATAAAAATCAAACCCACGTTTTTCAACTGATTAACCGTTACCATTTTACTAGTTCTATTCTAAGGGTTGTTTATCAAGTTTAAAACATCACAAACATATATATACAATATCACAAAACCCTTAATGAACTATTATATCAATATAATCAGTAGTAAGATAATAAATAAATGGTAAATAAGTCCTTACACAAAGGAAGGGCAACAAGAAGACTAAAACTTCTTTAGCCTCTACTATCTTGTTTAGATGTTTACTTATATTTGATGAGAATAGACCAAGTATAAGTAGCTATAACATAAGCTTCCAAGTACTAACTAAATTAGTTAGTAAAATTTAATGGTTAATATGATTGTCCTTGTGATTTTTGATAGTAGAAACAAGGCAAGTGTTAGAGTATTCATTTTGATGACTTGTTTTGTGGTCTTGGTATTTACGGCAGAAACAAAGAGAGCAACAAAAAGAAATGTTGTCATTATCAAATGAATGAATGAAGGAGTAGATGAGTTTGACAAATGCAACTCATGCATTACAGGCAAGAGTGTAGAAACACGTGTGCTAGCATGAGTATACGTGACACACTTGTTAAATGAGGTATATCAAAATGTTAAAGCGGGTATTATCGAAGTCCGATATTTTAAAAGTTACACGATTAAAAAGATACGCGTTAAATACGAAAAATAAACGCTCAATATAAAATAAAAACATCAAAATTTGGAGAACATTTGTATTTGGATATATAAATGAGGGCTTATAATTTACGTAGTAATAAATTTAGCGCGTCGAATAAACGAATGACGTCTAAAGGCTTAATGTAAATTAGGAAGAATGCTCATAAAATGAAAAATTAAAATGACGACAATAGAAAATATTTCTCTATCATAACGAAAATGTTCACGGTCGATGACGGACATAAACTTTGTCGATAAATAATAAATAAAATGTATTGGATACGTTAAAGCCTTAACCTCGCCGATTAGCCGAGAAATCCATAATATACGTCGAACAAACATGAAAAATAAAAGTCGAGTAATAAATATTGATCCAGATACTAGAAATAAGATTAGATCTCGGTCTAAATGTTGATTTTAAAGTTCGGGTTATTACATCATCTACCCCTTTAGGAAGCGATGTCTCAGCGCTTAGTTCGTCTCAATAGTCTTCGGTTAAAGGGCGAAGAGGTGAGAGATAGACAAGTCGTTGCTGAGGTTTCCAATGTAGGTTGGATGAACAAAATTAAAAGCCATGAGTATACATAACAGGCACAAATGAACGGTTTGAATGTATCTTCAATCCTTATAATGAAATAATTATACATAACTCGAAGGAGAAGCCATTGAAAGCGAAAAATTGACAAGTCGCCAATTTTTGGAAGTGGTTCAAGGTACAATACTACTAGCTTATAAAAAATGAGGCGGTCGATGTAAGTTCGAAAAATTCCACATGAAAGGTGAAGAGTCGAACGAAGTAGACGCATTTGGGAAAATTCCAATGCGACAATCAATTCAAAACCTGGGTTATCACATCGATCAAATCGAAACACATATCGATCACAGTTCTCGTAAAATAAACTACGTCATAAAAACAAATCACATTGATAGTACATAATTCCATGAAAAACGTTACAAAATATTCAGGACGAGGTAATTATTACTAGTCGTACAAAATCACCTATTGGCATGATCTCAAACATGCATGCCTAGTCCGTCAAAAGGGAATTCATCGATACGAAAATCGTTCAGAGTATAAATTACTCTATCGAAAGCACTACGATCCAAGTCAAACACAAACCCATCACAAAGTACATATAATCACATTACGACATGCTTGTAAAATACTCAAGCCATGTTAAATCAGTAAGTTTAATCATGTTAATTCGTGCTTGCTAAATAGCCAAGCAATGATAAATAAGAATATTTGACAGGATTTTCGGATAAGTACAGTTAAAGGAAAGTTTGCAAGTTAAAGGATGTTCACGATCTTGATTGCATAGTGATACTAAGATTTTGCTAGGTTCTAGATTCTCTCGATATCCTCTCGAATTGATCTCGGTTCTAAGTGGAATGATTATTTTTGGTTACTAAAAAGGGGATTGATTTTCTAATCTACTAAAAGTTTAAATGAACTAAAATATAAACTTAAATTCAAAGCAGTTAATTTAATAACAATTAATAAATCTAGAATTAAAATTAAAATGTAAATATAAATATAAAATGAAGAAACAGTAAGTATCACTTAAAAACAGTAAGTATCACTTAAAAATGCTAAAAAGGAAATTGATTCGGAAATTCTTACTGATTCGGAACTTTTCCGGATGAAAAGATGCTAACTCCTTGATTCGAAACTTTCATTCGGAAGTTTACTCGGAAGATTGATCCGGAACTTAATTCGGAACTTCACCCGGAACTTGCTTCGGAACTTCGTTCGGAACTTTACTTGGAAGATTGATTCGGAAGATTGATTCGGAAGTTCACCCGAAAGATTGGTCCGGAAGTTGTTGATCCGGAAGTTCGTCCGGAACTTCGTCCGGAACTTTTGGTCCGGAAGTTCACTCGGAACTTTTGACTCGGAAGTTTATTCGGAAGATTTGAAAAGAGCATTCATTCGGAACTTTTAAAAATTGATTCGGAACTTTTAAAAGGGAAATTTATTCGAAACTTTTAAAAACTACATTCATTCGGAACTTTTGAAAACACTTTCATTCGGAACTTCTAAAACTCATTCGGAACTTTTTGTTCATCCGGAACTTTGTGTTCATCTGGAACTTTGTGTTCATCCGGAACCTGGGAATACTTCAAGAACAGTATGATACCGAAGAACAGGGGAAATCGATTTTAAGCCAAAAATTCACCAAGTTTTCAACCAAAACTTAAATAAAACTAAACACAAATGATATACTAACCAATAACAACAAATCCCATCAATAAAAACTTAAATCCCAATAACTTTTAAAGATCAAATCAATCAAATAAGAACTTAAACTTTTAACCAAATAGATGAAGATGAACAAGATGAAATGGAAAGATTGATGTATTGAATGATTAAGGTTTTAACAATCACAAGACAAAGATTAAACTACAAGATTCTTGGAACAATAAAAATCAAGATCACCAAACACCCTAGTGGTGTTGGTGATGACTACGAACAGAAAAGAGAGAAAAGAGGGGAAAAGAAAAAAAACTAAAAAAAACTGCCACTATTGTGTGAGGGGATTTCCTTTTATAGGTCTTCCTTTTGGTTGGTGAGTGGGCTTTCTCCCTATCTTCTTGTCTTCTCGTCTTCTCAGAAAAGTCGACGTTTTCGATTCTGATTCGGGATTTGTCGACGATTAAATTCAACTCGTCTTTTAATTTCTTCGTTTAATAGACTTGAGTTTCTTCGACATATGTAAATCTTCAATCTTTGGTCCTTTTCTTCGATAAATCTTTAATTGGGCCAAATGACTTCAAATCTTTTGCATCTCTTGGACAATAAACTTCGTCTTGAGTCTTTTTCTTCGATAAATCCCGTACAATCCCATGTTTTCTCCATTATCCATCCGGTTGGCTCTAAAAACACAATAAACACAAAAACCACGCATAATACCAAACAAATGATATTAAATACGCGTTTTGGTCTCGTTTTAGCCAGAATTGATTGGAAAAAGGATGGGTGTTTACACACCTATCACATAGATGCAAATCGAAAAATATTTTCGTCATCAGAGGGTGCTCACACACGGATCCATACTCAAATGACATTACAAGGTGCTCACAAACGCATCCATACCCAACATATATTACAGGGTGCTCACAAACGGATCCATACCCAAAAGATAATTCTTGTTACGTCTGAAAAATTATTCGATGAACCATCCGTAATAACAAGCAAAATTTCAAAATCTTTTCATCCAAGATAAGCTATCAGTGATAACTTAATCGCCGGTCGATCCATAAGTACACACTTAAATACTAGTGTCGATTAAACATGCCGTCTATCCTTGGAACGTGTAATGGTTCTTAACGATCAGCTTATCAAGCTTACGATAGTCGGGGCACATTATAAATGGTCCATAAAGACAAATCACAACTTGAGAAAATACTAATGGGTTACTCGTACATAGACGATAATCAATAATAACCATAAGGACGATCGTAATGAACGAATCATACCAACGAAACACGAGTCGAAGAAATACATCCGTATACAAAATAATCACAAACCAACTCAGGCACACTTGAGCCCACTCATTTAAAATTCGTTGTTTACATCCACAGGCGTCCCAATCCATGTAAACAAGAATTATAAATTTATGGTTCGGGAACTTATAACTTTCTTGTTCAAATAAAAAGGCGTCCCCATTTATTTCAACAAGATGATTATAAGTCATCTTACTCAGGTAATACCGTCACATAACACGATATCATAACCAAATTAAATGCCGAAAAAAAGTATAGGGTGTCAAACTTACTCCATGACTTCTGTATTCAAGCGTCCCAAACCATTTGAATAAAGAAACCATCGAAAATCAAAGGTCCAGTGGTTTAAAACTTTCGTATTCAAATGTCCCAATCCATTTCAATAAGGGAACCTTAAACGACACATAGTTGGGCGATTTAAAATCTCTATATTTAAATGTCCCATTCCATTTAAATACAAATTTTTAAGTTGCTCAACTAATGACTACTATGAGCATATCTTTGTTGTACCCAGATTATATTAGTTGATTGGGTATATATATATTTTTGGTCCAACACTGGCATCCTCCTTTTCACCAACAAAACATAATCAAACACAATAAATTAAACGTCTTATTACGTAGAAGATGTCTCCTTGAAAAAAATGATTCTTCAAAATCATAAGGAGTACATAAATAAAATAGTATGTTTATCAATTACGTTTCAAAAGAATATGTCCTAAAATGGCACATCACAATGCGATGACAACAGTCGAGATTAAATTAGTCGATATGCGATATATTATGAAACAATATATATGTACTCAAAATATCAAATGAGTTCCATACTCGCATTCGGATAATAAATTAATTATCGAGAAAGGTAATTGGCGGCGAGGCCAAACTCTCTATAAAACCGTATCATAAAATGTACGATAATCACGCAAGGACCATTGCTTCATGCACAATACCCTTAAATACCATAGTATATATACATTCATATACATACAACCATTTGTACATACACATAGGATCACATTATCACAACCAAGCATTGGTTTCTATGAGCCATGAGCGCGCGGATACTTTGTAAGGCAATCAAACAATTTTACAAAAGAGCAGTTATAGTCTAGGTTTTAAAAAAGACCTAGTTCACTATAACTAGTGCTTTGATACCAATCTGTAACACCCCCAATTTCACAAGGTAGCGGAATATCAACATTGGGCGTTACTTCATAGCACATCACACACAGTCATAGAAAACGACCTCAAAAGAGACGTTTTATAAAATAAACCATTCGATGAAATTAGAGTTCAATAAAAAGTGGTCCCAACAATTTATTACAAACTTTAATAAAAATATAAAAGTTTGTCAAAGTTATCGAATGGTAATTGTTTCTTTTGCCTTTAATTTATCCCGCGCCACTCCATGATTCAGCTGCTCTTAAACCTATACACCTGAGAATACATGCTAAAATGTCAACACGACGATTGAGTGAATTCATAGGTTTTTAAATAAACAATAATGGGTTTTAAATAAACCATAAAGCTTTTGAACACAAGAATCTCATCCACTGTCAATATTGTAACACATACAATACTCAAAGTCCGCGCTATTCTACTAAGCCATGACACCGAAGCCTTAAGTATAATAATGCCCTAGTCGGATATCTTGCCGAATATCCCCTTACTTCTAATACAACACATCAGGCTGAGCCTCCAACCCACAGGTGCGACCTGCCCAGGTGGGGGCCATCCCTGATGGATCCATCCGTCTGTATCAGCGCCTACCCATCATAGGTAGTTAACGGTTTATGGGTTTTAGGGACTTTCAAATTTTGGCAATACAGCACTTAGCAAATAGCGGTTCACAATCAGTACAATCAACGCTTGTGTTCATTTTTCAAAAGAATTCAATCAACCATCTTACATTCATTTACAACAACTTGTATTCGTTCAAAGAAAATAGCTAAACAACATGTTTATTCATAAACATTTATTCTCTCAAACCCATATATATAAACATCATATATTTTTATATCAAGAGCATGTATCCCCCCTCGCGGGCTTATAAAAACATATAAAGAAGTAAAAGCGAGGCTATGAACTCACCTGATATAGCTATCACACATTTATCGAGGAACAAACATCCAATAGTCGATAGAAGACTTCACGAGATATCAGTCGCTCATTGCTCGAGAACGAGATGCCCAACGGTCGTCATATGACCGAACGAGACCTATAATGACGATACGCGTCTTAGGTTCGAGACTATACATAAGTCATATATATATGTAAATAGTTCACTTTGGTAAGTTTGGACATTGTATATGTTTTATAAAACTTTTCATAAGACTTTTGATGGCAATCTACCATGTATTATCTTATTATAACCATTAAGCCCAATAAAGCCCATTTGTGGCCCATTAAAAATTCATGTGACTTAAGTCCATTTCAAAACCAATATTAAACTCCAAACTTATTATGAATCTCAAGTCCAATAATGGTCCAATAGCCATTAAAGTGTATGTTGGGCTTTTGTGGCATAAATCCACTTTATATAGTTTTCAAGTTCTAAAATGCCTCCAAGAGATGTCCAATTAATATTTCACGTTGGTCGGGTCTCGAGTTTTCTAACCACAAATATATGAACGGGTCTCGACTTTCTGATAAGTAGATCCTACCACATCGGGTTTTATAAAGATGTCCAGGTTACATATTTTATTGTTACGGTTCAATTACGTCGATTTTACAACATGTCCTGGTATTTAACTCATTATTTCTAAACCATAATGAGTCTCGACTCGGTTTTCATACTTCCATTACCGTAATTAAGTCTACTATACCAATTAGGAACTCCCATTACTTATGGTTTGATGCTAAAAGAGTCAAAATGATCAAAACATCAACTCGGATCAAGGCTGTTTTTGGACAACCAGGTTTGGTTTCACGGTTTTGGTCGCCATTTCCAAACCGTAATGAATTGGTAAACTATCCGATTGATTCTAGTTCTAAATATGTTTAGCTACAACTTTTAGTTTTACATATTTAGGGTTCATTATACAAATATTTGGAGTTTTAAGTCCGTTTATACAGCATGTTCAGCTTCGGCACTTTTTTACTGTTTTGACCATATCTAATTCATCGGGTATCGTTACGGGACGTGTCACCCGGAGAAACACTCACAAAACATTTTTCTTTCCATATATTCCTCTAACCAGACCTCAAAACTCAATGATAAAAATCAAACCCCACGTTTTTCAACTGATTAACCGTTACCATTTTACTAGTTCTATTCTAAGGGTTGTTTATCAAGTTTAAAACATCACAAACATATATATACAATATCACAAAACCCTTAATGAACTATTATATCAATATAATCAGTAGTAAGATAATAAATAAATGATAAATAAGTCCTTACATAAAGGAAGGGCAACAAGAAGACCTTCTTTAGCCTCTACTATCTTGTTTAGATGTTTACTTATATTTGATGAGAATAGACCAAGTATAAGTAGCTATAACATAAGCTTCCAAGTACTAACTAAATTAGTTAGTAAAATTTAATGGTTAATATGATTGTCCTTGTGGTTTTTGACAGTAGAAACAAGGCAAATGATAGAGTATTCATTTTGATGACTTGTTTTGTGGTGTTGGTATTTATGGCAGAAACAAAGTGAGCAACAAAAAGAAATGTTGTCATTATCAAATGAATGAATGAAGGAGTAGATGAGTTTGACAAATACAACTCATGCATTACAGGCACGAGTGTAGAAACACGTGTGCTAGCATGAGTATACGTGACACACTTGTTAAATGAGGTATATCAAAATGTTAAAGCGGGTATTATCGAAGTCCGATATTTTAAAAGTTACACGATTAAAAATATACGCGTTAAATACGAAAAATAAACGCTCAATATAAAATAAAAACATCAAAATTTGGAGAACATTTATATTTGGATATATAAATGAGGGTTTATAATTTACGTAGTAATAAATTTAATGCGTCGAATAAACGAATGACGTCTAAAGGCTTAATGTAAATTAGGAAGAATGCTCATAAAATGAAAATTTAAAATGACAACAATAGAAAATATTTCTCTATCATAACGAAAATGTTCACAGTCGATGACGGACATAAACTTTGTCGATAAATAATAAATAAAATGTATTGGATACGTTAAAGCCTTAACCTCGCCGATTAGCCGAGAAATCAATATTATACGTCGAACGAACATGAAAAATAAAAGTCGAGTAATAAATATTGATCCGAATACTAGAAATAAGATTAGATCTCGGTCTAAATGTTGATTTAAAGTTCGGGTTATTACAATACTTAATCAGAATAGACGGAATACATGATAAACACAGTATAAAGCTTAAATCAGTAAAACATGACACGAACATATAAAACAAGCTAAGACATGATATAAAAACCAGTTACGTACTCAGTAATCAGATACTTATACACGTATGTATTTACGTAGCATTAGTGATACCGAAGTAGGACTCTCTTCTATTCGTCTTCTTCGTTCACTGGACACGAGGTACGGATTCTTCGTCCTTTTAGTATGGACATTCTTTCCTTATTAGGATTTCCCCGTATGCAGCCAACTGTTTTCCCCAGTATATGTTTATATGTTTTTGAATTGCTTATGTTTAATTAGAATACCTAAAGCCATATACATGCATGACCAGTTTCACCTAGTTATGGAGGTAGCATAACCATAAAACAATGGAGGCACTAGTGTTATGACTTCACCACGGCGGAATGATAGCTCGTGGCGTCCCTTTCAGCTTTTGGCCATTTATTATATTATCAGGTGGGGCGTATGGGTGCATCATAGTATACATGTTTCAGCAGATTACTCAGTGTGAATGTGGTGTGTGCCTTGCATCCTTCACAAGGAGTTGATCCCTCCTACCCAAAACCAGTATATTAAATTAGAGGCAGCCCCTCTAATTTGCATGACGAGGTCACCCCTCCAAGTATTCATGCACGTTGATATTTCATGACCTATATTGGCTAATGGTAAAATATGTTAAACAGTTTTTACAAGATAAACATAAGGCTTTTCAAACTATAAAACCAGTTTTACTAAGATATAACCAGGTTATCCAGGACTTAGTTTCTTCCGCTGTTTCGTGCTTTTATGCTTATATTATTCATGCTCTATTTGTATATCCGTGCACTGAGCGTATTGCTCAGCCGTTTTCCTTTTCATGTTCCCAAAACGGCAGGTACTCAGGGACGCTCGTAGACTTTAAGCGTACGTGCATATGGACTGGAAGCTTTCTAGCCTTCTTTACTTTATGCATTTATCTATACTTTGATACTCATTTCCATGGAAATTGTTTAGTCCTTTCATTTACAGTACTTATGTTTGTATGTGATAAGTTCTACTTTTGGACTACTGATGTTTGATTCCGGTATTTCCTTTATGGTAATGTAATGTTTAGACATGTATCCTTGTATGCTTTGATGACACGCCATAATCACGCGTGACATTCCATTTATTAAAATGGGGTGTTACAATTATGGTATCAGAGCCAAGGCTTCGACTTGTAGGCTCTCAAAACATGACTTGTGATTAGTGGCTAGTCACTATGGTCTTCCTAGAACTGACAGTCGGTTTTCATGCATTCATCATTTTCATGCATACATATATATGTCATTGTCGCATGTTTATGACTAAGTAATGGTTGGCACGGGACTGGCCCTATTTAGTCGCATGTGTTTTATCGAAACTTTTAAATTTGGGACCGACCCATAGGCGTCCCCTCGCCATGTCTTTTATTTTGGGTGAACTGACTATAGGCGTTCACTCTTGCGCATACAAAAGTTTTCATAAAACTGCATCATGCATTCATGTACAAAATTTTCCTGCATAAAATTTTTCTCATGATTTATTGGTATAATTTTTTTTTTCGTGTATATAGTTTATGTTTCGATCAGTTTAATCATGTATTTTGTGTTATACTGTCAGATGGTTCTCACACACGAGCAGGAACAACTCAATGCAGCAATCCAAGCTGCAATGCAAGCTATGCTTCCTCAGCTGAGGAACGAAATCGGGGCTGAGGTTCAGGCTGCCAACAATTAGCAGCATCATCCAATACCTCCTTCTCCTCCTCTAGTGATATTGGCCACATGGCTGGAGAGATTCAACAAGCTCCGTCCTCGAGCTTTCGAGAGAACAGATAGCCCCAGTGAAGCTGAAAGTTGGTTGCCTCACATTGAGAAGATCTTTGATGCTATGGGTTGTGACCCCGTCTTCAAGTCGAGGTTGGCATGCTACCGGTTCGAAGGTGATGTGTTAAATTGGTGGATAGCACTGAAGCAGTCTGAGGGAGGTGATGATTGGGTGGCTGGTTTGACATGGGCTCAGTTCAGGGATAGGGTGATGGAGCAGTTCTTTCCCAAGGCTGAGCAGGACAAGCTAAAGAGAGAGTACCATGGGATCCGACAGAGAGCTAGGGAGAATAGCAACGAATTCATGCAGCGCTTTCTTCGCTTAGCTGGTTTCCTTGGTGCAGCAGCAGGTACTCCTGAAGAGCAAGCACACCACTTCAGGTGGGATCTTCGCACATCGGTCGCAAACAACTTGGTGTGTGCTACGTTCAACACGGTAGCACAAGTGGCCGATGCAGCACGTAAGCTGGAGATGCTGCAGGAGAGAGATGACTTCGGGGAAGCAGAGAGACCCGATAAGAGGCAGAAGACTGGGGACCGGTCTCAGCCGGCTACTCAGCATCAGCCTAATCAACCCAAGGGAAACGGTCAGACTAACGACTGTTCTGCTACGGATAAGCGTAGCGGTAATGATAATTACCGTAACAACGCTGGACACTCCAACAACAGCAGGTCCTTATACTTATGCATTTTCTTATGATTACATGTTATGATTCATAATTCTGACACATTAACAAATCTTCTACCAGGAATCATGGTAACGGTAGGGACCAGAACCAGAGAGGTTCACTGCCTAACCGTCCAGCTATCACTGGTATTCAACCTTACGATTATCTGTATTGTCCTTTGTACCCTATTTTCATGTCTCATGTATAGTGTTGTTATCAGGTTCTCAGCCAGTCAGGACACCTGCTGGAGGATATACTCATCCTCTTTGCTCTACCTGCCACCGTAGGCACCAAGGGCCATGTCGCCGCGACAGTGACGTATGCTTCAAGTGTGGTCTTCCTGGCCATCGCATGAAGGACTGCCGCAAGGGCGAGATGGAGGGCACATCAGGACATGCTGATACCAAGCCGCCTCCTACTACTGGACAGGTTTACACGACATCTCGCGATCAGGCCAACAAGTCTACAGGTACCATCACTGGAATCTTGTATATGTATGGTCAAGTTGCATGTGTTCTGTTTGATACGGGTGCTACTCACTCGGTCATTTCTACTGATTATGCCAAGAATGTTAGGATACTCCCCATGCCACTAGAGAATAGACTCAGTATTTCCACGCCTTTGAGAGACTCTATACTTATAACCCATGTGTACAAGAGCCTTCCCCTAGAGTTTGACGACAAGGTTCGTCCTGTTGACGCACTTCCGCTGGACATGAATGATTTTGACATGATTTTGGGCATGGATTGGCTATCCAAGCATCATGCTACCATAGACTGCCATTCATATCGAGTCATTTTCGGTGATGTTAATGTGCCAGAGTACATTCACAACGGGTTCGTACCCGACAGGTCTGTACAAATCATATCAACCCTGCAAGCACGTGCACTACTTTCGCATGGTTGCGAGGGTTATCTAGCTAATGTTCATGACATGGATGCTGAATCCCCATCAATTCAGGATCAGCCGATAGTGTCAGAATTTCTAGATGTATTTCTAGAAGAACTTTCGGGCATACCACCTGCGCGTGAAGTGGAATTTAATATCGAGCTCATCCCATGAGCTGAGCCGATTTCTAAGGCTCCCTATCGTATACCTCCCATAGAGTTAAAGGAGCTGAAGGATCAACTACAAGAACTTCTGGAACGAGGGTTCATTCGACCGAGCGCATCTCCATGGGGTGCACCGGTCTTATTTGTTAAGAAGAAGGACGGCAGTATGCGTCTTTGCATAGACTATCGCGAGCTCAACAAGATTACCATCAGGAATAGGTATTCACTTCCACGTATAGACAATCTGTTTGACTAACTCCAAGGGGCCAAACATTTCTCCAAGATTGATCTTAGGTCAGGCTATCATCAGCTACGGGTTAAGGAGCAGGATATCGCCAAGACTGCTTTCTGTACACGCTATGGCCACTACGAATTTGTAGTCATGCCATTTGGCCTTACCAATGCTCCAGAAGTGTTCATGGATCTGATGAACAAAATCTTCCATGAATTTCTGGACAAGTTCGTCATTGTTTTCATAGATGACATCCTGATTTTCTCTAAGTCTAAGGAGGAACACGAAGACCATCTTCGTACAGTACTACAGATTCTTCGCCAATAGCTGGTGTATGCTAAATTCTCCAAGTGTGAGTTCTGGTTAGACAAGGTGGCATTCCTAGGTTACATTGTATCAGCAGAAGGAATCACGATGGATCCATCGAAGGTTGAGGCTATTACCAAATGGCCAAGGCCGACATCAGCGACTGAAGTCCGCAACTTCCTAGGCTTAGCTAGTTATTACCGTAGGTTCGTGGAGAACTTTTCCCGCCTAGCACTACCATTGACCAAACTGATGCGGAAAGGGGAGAAATTCGTCTGGACTGAAGAACGAGAGAAGAGCTTTGAAGACCTAAAGCAGAAGTTAGTATCTGCACCTATTCTTACTCTCCCATCTGGTACGAGTGGATTTCAAATCTACAGTGATGCATCAGGGAAGGGACTTGGTTGTGTTCTCATGCAATATGGGAAAGTGATCGCGTACGCATCACGGTAGCTTAAGCCTTATGAGGAAAATTACCCTACGCATGACTTGGAACTTGCTGCAGTCGTGTTTGCATTGAAGATATAGAGGCACTACTTGTATGGAGAATCATGTGATATTTTCATGGACCACAAGAGCTTGAAGTATATCTTCACTCAGCGTGAATTGAACATGAGACAGAGGAGATGGTTAGAGCTGTTGAAGGATTATGACATTAATCTACAGTATCATCCCGGCAAGGCGAATATAGTAGCAGATGCACTTAGCAGAAAGTTCGGAATGATCAACGGCATTGAGATTGAGAAAGAAATCATAAGAGACTTGGAGCGACTAGACATAGAGATCATGGTACGTAGACAACACGGTTAATGGGCTAATCTTAGAGTAGAACCCGAGTTACTCTCTAAGATCAAGGAAGCTTAGAAAGATGATGGAGAAATCTGGGCGATAATTCAGAATTTGGAGAAGCAGACAGAACTTCGAGTAGATGCAGATGGTATCTTATGGCAGGGCACGAGACTTTGTGTTCCTGATGATCAAGAACTCCGGGAAGCCTTGTTAGCTGAGGCTGATAGCTCCCCATTCTCTATACATCCTGGTTCGACCAAGATGTACCATGACATCAAGCAGTACTTTTGGTGGAGTGGTATGAAACAGGATGTTGCCACTTACGTCTCCAAATGTCTTACCTGCCAGCAGGTTAAGATCGAGCATCAGCGATCTGGCGGTCTTCTTCAACCGTTAGATATTCCAGAGTGGAAGTGGGACAAAATCACCATGGATTTTGTTACTGGTCTTCCGCCAACTAAGAGGAAGCACGATGCAATTTGGGTTATCGTTGATCGACTTACCAAATCAGCTCATTTCTTACCGATCCGCAAGGAAGATTCGGTCAGTAAACTCGCCGATACTTATAGAAGGGAGATCATGAGACTTCACGGTGCTCTATCCAGCATCGTCTCAGACAGAGATCCTCGATTCACTTCGCGATTCTGGAGAAGTCTGCAGAAAGCTTGGGGTACACAACTTAAGCTTAGCACGGCTTTTCATCCTCAAACAGACGGGCAGTCAGAGCGAACAATTCAGACATTGGAAGACATGCTGAGGTCACGTGCGTTGGAATGGACGGGTGATTGGGACGATTACATCTGTTTGGTGGTGTTTGCATACAACAACAGTTGGCACGCAAGTATCAAGTGTGCTCCTTTCGAGATGTTGTATGGCAGGAAGTGTCGCGCCCCAATCTGCTAGGATCAGGTTGGTGAGCGAACACTTGAAGGACCAGAAATCATCGAGTTGACTAATGAGAGGGTCGTAGTAGCTAAGCAAAAACTACAAGAAGCACAGTCACGTCAGAAGAGTTACGCAGACAAGCATCATAGGGACTTACATTTTAACGTAGAAGATCACGTTTTCCTTAAGGTTTCGCCGGCACGTGGTGTTAGACGTTTTGGAATTAAAGGGAAGCTCAGTCCTCGTTTCATCGGACCGTTTGATATCATTGAACGAGACGGTGAAGTATCTTACCGGTTAGTGTTACCTCCGCAGCTTTCTCATGTACACAATGTTTTCCATGTATCCTTACTCAGAGGGTACCAGTATCATCCCCTTCACACGGTTCAGTATCCACTGGAACAGATTCGTGAAGATCTCACTTTTATAGAAGAACCCGAACGAGTTCTTGACAGACAAGAACGAGTCATGAGAAGGAAGAATATTCCATTCGTCAAAATCCTTTGGAGGGATCATACCGAGCGGGAAGCCACTTGGGAAACAGAGGAGTCTATCCGGGCTTCTTACCCTCATTTCATATTTTGAATTCGGGTACGTTCTTCTTTTCCAGTTACTTTATCTATAATTCGGGGACGAATTATTCTTTTTAGGGGGGAAGAGTTGTAAAACCTGCATGCTTTTACCATGAATAGTACCCTTATGATAGTACGTACATGATTAGTACTTTCCTTTTATAGCACGTTTACGTTTCACAAACAAGAATTACAAGTATTACGTACGTGTTATAACAGGATAAGTATTTATTACGTATTAACACACGATAATTATTCCAATAATAATTATAATCACGAACATACGAACATGAAATCATGAACGTAATTAATCACGAGCTAATATTACGTATGTATGTATATTTATTACGATCACGAATAAATATATTAAGTCACGATCGATAACTAATTAAATCACGTAAATTAAGAACAAGAGAACACACTTATATTTTAGACACGAGAAAGGTTCGGGTTACCCTTATGTGGGCCCCTACCCGCGGCTACAACAAGAAACATGGGTCTAGCCCATTAAAATTTATTAAACAAGGAATTTAGGAAAAACATGTTTCATTTATCACAAATTTTAGAAAATAAGAAAAACCCTAGTTTTTCTTTTCTTTGTTCCTTTTGGCCGCCGGGTTTAGCATCACCACAAGGGTGATTCGGTTTGATTTTGGTGTTTGATCTAGTGCAAGGATCGTTGTGTGTTCATCCTTCTTGATTTCACGTAATCGGTATAAACCCTAACTCTTTTATTTTATGTTTTGATTTATTTAATCACATAAAATCATGAAGGTTTTTAATAAAGTAATTAAAAACAAGTAATTAAACATGTTACTAATCATGGGGTTTAATCAATCATGGGTTTAGGGGTGTTTGTTTTTTGGCCGACGCCTAACCGAGCCCCAAGGGGGTCTCGGCTTGGCTTACTTCGCACCGACGGGACCATATGGTCTCGGTTTGGTGGTGGTGGTGTCACGGCAGCAGCAAGGCAAGGGGAAACCCCGACCTAGGTCGGGGTATGGTGGTGATTTCGGGTCCGGTTCATGGGTTTTAATCACGGGTCCGGTTCACACATGTTTAGAATTGAAACACGGTCCGGTCCATGAGTTATTTTTCAAGGTTTATTATTTTTACAAGTTATATTATTTTTACAAGACTTAAAATTTAATTAATTAAAGCATGAACATGATTAATTTAATTTACATGACTTAGGTTATTAATTTTATTATTAACACATGAATTTTAACCTTAGTATTTTACCTTTTAATTAGACTATATAATTAATTAATTATTAAAACCATGACATATAATTAATTAATTTACATGACTTAGATTATATTATTTATAGATAATAATACATATTTTAACCTAATTATTTATTTTACCTTTATTTAATAAAATCATGTTATATTTAATTAAATACTTTAACCTATAGTTTATTTAATTCACATGACATAATTAGTAAACTATACTATATAAGAAATGACTTAGAATATTAATCAAAAAACACTTAAGCTTATATAATTAGCTTAATTAAGGCAGCTAATCTATTTATGGAAACTTTCTATTTTTAGAAACTTATTTATTTTAAGCAGTAGTTCTATTTTTGGAAACTTTCTATTTTTTTGAAACTTTCTATTTTTGGAAACTTTCTATTTTTGGTAAGTTTCTATTTTTGGAAACTTTCTATTTTAGGAAACCTGCTATTTTTAGAAAGTTACTTATTATTACACAACAAGTATAATAATACATGAAATACAAGTAATACTTAATCAGAATAGACATAATACATGATAAACACAGTATAAAGCTTAAATCAGTAAAACATGACACGAACATATAAAACAAGCTAAGACATGATATAAAAACCAGTTACGTACTCAGTAATCAGATAATTATACACGTATGTATTTATGTAGCATTAGTGATACCGAAGTAGGACTCTCTTCCGTTCGTCTTCTTCGTTCACTGGACACGAGGTACGGATTCTCCGTCCTTTAAGTATGGACATTCTTTCCTTATTAGGATTTCCCCGTATGCAGCCAACTGTTTTCCCCAATATATGTTTATATGTTTTTGAATTGCTTATGTTTAATTAGAATACCTAAAGCTAGGGGTGGAAATGAGCCGAGCTGCTCGTGAAAAGCTCGGGATCGGATCGGTAAAAAGCTCGAACGAGCCGAGCCTAAACGAGCTCGAGCCCGAGCTCGAGCTTAATTTCAAGCTCGTTTATTAAACGAGCTCGAGCCCGAGCTTTACGTACAAAGCTCGTTTAGGCTCGCGAGCCTAAACGAGCCTAACGTTATATATACGAGCTCCTTAATGATCTTAATAACAAGCTTATTAACGAGCTTAATTTATATATATTACTAGCCGAGTTCGAGCCAACCTTTATTTTTACATTGAAAATTCGTATAAACGAGCCGAGCCCGAGCTTGTCTACAATACCACGAGCCGAGCTCGAGCCTAAAGACTAAGGCTCGAAACGAGCCGAGATTGAGCTCGAGCTTTGTAAAACTTAAACGAGCCGAGCTCGAGCTTTAGCGAGCTCGAGCTCGGCCTCGGCTCGTTTTCACCCCTACCTAAAGCCATATACATGCATGACCAGTTTCACCTAGTTATGGAGGTACCATAACCATGACACTGGAGGCTCCAGTGTTATGACTTCACCACGACAGAGTGATAGCTCGTGGCGTCCCTTTCAGCTTTTGGCCATTTATTATATTATCAGGTGGGGCGTATGGGTGCATCCTAGTATACATGTTTCGGCAGATTACTCAGTGTGAATGTGGTGTGTGCCTTGCATCCTTCACAAGGAACTGATCCCTCCTACCCAAAACCAATATATTAAATTAGAGGCAGCCCCTCTAATTTGCATGACGAGGTCACCCCTCCAAGTATTCATGCACGTTGATATTTCATGACCTATATTGGCTAATGGTAAAATATGTTAAACAGTTTTTACAAGATAAACATAAGGCTTTTCACACTATAAAACCAGTTTTACTAAGATATAACCAGGTTATCCAGGACTTAGTTTCTTCCGTTGTTTCATGCTTTTATGCTTATATTATTCATGCTCTATTTGTATATCCGTGCACTGAGCGTATTGCTCAGCCGTTTTCCTTTTCATGTTCCCAAAACGGCAGGTACTCAGGGACGCTCGTAGACTTTAAGCGTACGTGCATATGGACTGGAGGCTTTCTAACCTTCTTTACTTTATGCATTTATCTATACTTTGGTACTCATTTCCATGGACATTGTTTAGTCCTTTCTTTTACAGTACTTATGTTTGTGTGTGATGAGTTCTACTTTTGGACTACCGATGTTTGATTCCGGTATTTCCTTTATGGTCATGTAATGTTTAGACATTTATCCTTGTATGCTTTGATGACACGCCATAATCACGCGTGACATTCCATTTATCAAAATGGGGTGTTACAAAAACTATGGAAGACAAGCCAATGTTAAAGAGGCTCATGGAAGAGTTCATGCCTTGGGAGGAGGAGTAGTCGAGGAAGATCCTAACGCTGAAGTGGAGCATGCTAATGCCTAAGGAGTGTTTCCTTTACTTACCGAGTGTGGCCTAGTAGAACTTGTCATGCACCGTTTTTCTTTTAAGTTTCGTGTTGTACCTTTAAGACTCATCGTCTCGTGTGTACGTTTTAAATTTGAATCTCTATTAATGAATGTGCTTTGACAGTTCGTTTAATTATATCTCTTTCGAAAGCGTTACCATATCATGAATCATTCCACCATTGTTTTGTTAGATTTCTTCTTTAATACCACCTGATGAATTATTTTCTATGTCTTGACATCATCTTAAGAACTATTTGCAACTAGATTATACACCATTTCGCCATCTCTTTATAAACCACTCGTTGTTATCTTGTCAAATATTTGACTAGACCTTTCTAAAATATTTTGCTAAACGTCTTATAAAATGTTTTGTAAGATTTTTTTACTACCCTGTTTCATTTTATGAAAAAGTCGTCCTAAATTATTTTGGTTACTATCTTATAAACCGGTATAGTATATACCATTTGATTCCAAGAAAACATAACACTATTTGACGAAAAGGAGCATCGCGTCGTTAGTCCCTAATTATACAAAGCCTGATCACCTATGTATAATTTGGGAAGAACCATACTATGCTCGTAGTAGTCACCATAAACATTTTGTCAAAAATTCACTTTCTCTAATTTTGGAAAAACAAAATTTTGCGCGTGTATACTTTTAAATTATGCAAGACATGGATATTCGTATAACCAAGTGATTTTCTATGCAACCACATTTTATAAAGTCGACCTCATCATTCAACGTTACACTGTTTTCTTATCGAACCGTTCGTTCAACATCGACCATACATCCGTACAATTTTACAAGTTTTGACGATATCATCTGTATCGACTACTTTCCCAATGTCGCGTTGTAATTATTTCTGAGGAGAACATCTCTCGTGCTTCTTTTAGCAATAAATTGTGGAGATGAAGTTATATGGAGAGTATCACCTTGGAAAGGTATGATACGTTTTGGCAAAAGAGGGTAGTGATACCACGTTACATTAAAATAATTGTCATTCTGATGAAACACTTGTCGTGCCGTTGGACGAGATCCAAGTCGATGACAATATGAATTTTGTCAAGGAGCCTGTTGAAACTATGGACCGCGAGGTCAAACTGCTGAAGTAAAACCACGTACCAATTGTCAATGTGAGGTGGAATTCTAGGCGTGGTCCTGAATTCACCTAGGAGCGTCAACGTCGATCTCGTGTTAAGTACACACATTTATTTGTTGATTTTCGTGTCGATAACACGCTCTACGCTTTGAGGACAAAGCTTCTATAGCGATGGGTGATTGTAACACACGGTAAATTTTAGACTATCTAAAATTATAGTTTTACCCTAGACTTTTATTTATTCAACTGTGTGCTAAATTGCCTATTTATCTGGGAAGCGTTCCATTAGTTTGTGAAATAACGTATGCTTACATGTATTTTGCTTAGACTGAGCACTGTGAGTGTGTCACTATTGGTTGCGTAATAATTTACGATCAATACATAAACGTATCTGAAATTTAATTCCAATACGTGTGCATTATATATGTAAGGAATTATCTGGGTCGCGTTTGCGCGAGTTATCTACAACTTAATTGTATATATACATACTTCTCTCGCGAATCTTTATATGTCTATTATTGCACTAAATTTATTTTAGTTGTAGACTGCGCTCAGTCGATGCCTATATGAACACTGCAAGTATTGACCTCGTGCGCTCACGAGCTATACCTGTTCTCTTTTGATTAATTTCATTTATGTTTGCATATTTTATGTGTCGCGTGGTTTACGTAGACTATTATATTAAATATTATAAGTATGACACGTGAATCTCTGTTCAACTTTTATTTTTCTCGTTAATTACATTCGTTAATTTATTGTCATTCTAATAATACTGTTGGATGTACGATCTTTGACGAAACATGAACCTGACTTATTATGTACATGACCTCACTATGTATACATTGATAAAAATCTCCATCACATTATATAGATAAAACAAAATAAATCATATGATTCCCCTCACCCTTTTTTACTTTCACCGAGACCTCAAACTCAATTGCTTTCAAAATTCAAAACTTAAACTATCTCACATGCACCTCCCTAGTCCCTAGCAATATCCTTCACTCAATTCTTACTGGACGATGGTTTTGGTCCCCCTCATACGAAAAAATGCACCCTTTTTTTTGCTTATAGCCCTTTCTCTCACCCTCACTTGCCAAAAGATACACACATAGTACTACATACAACCATCTATCTCCTCCATTTCATTCACCTTCAAACCTCCATTTCAAATTACAAAATCCAATTATTTCACACAAATATGTTCACTATAATCCTAAAAACCGATACCGTTCTTACCTAAACACCTCCGTTCATAAACATCATCTTTTGAGCATTTTTTTCTAGGCTGAGCTGAACAAGAGTTGCGAAGACACGAAGTGGGTACCGGTTCTGTACGTGGAATCACTAGTTCGAGCGAGTTGTTGTTTTTGTCACGGTTTAAGGAGGGTTAACATAGTAGACGGGTTTGTAGTATATTTCGGTTGGTTGCGTCGTTGTTGTGCCGAGAAGAAACACAAGGTTTAAACCGTCACCTTATATATCGTTCTCACATACCTTGTATGCCTCCATTTTGTTTCATTTCATATCAAATATTCACATGTCGTCTTACCATATTTTTCATAAAACCAAACTTGTAAAAATATGGGTTGTAAAAGCTTATAACTTGACCTTACCAACTTCATGAAAATGGATTACACACGCGTTTGGGTGAGTTTTCGCGTTAAGGTTGATATACATTGTTTTAAAGCTCACGTTCGAATGTATTTTGGTGTGAGTCAGGCTAAGTGGGTACGTGTCAAACCGAGTTTTGAGTCATAAAGATAATAAGCAAACGTGAGGCGAGTGTTATACGTGGTGAGATTTTGTCTTTGCGAGAGTTTTGCGAGCGTTTGTGAGGGTTTATTCATGTGAGTCGAGAATTATTAAAGTTTCACGAGAGAGTGTTGTGAGAGATTGTTTGATGTTAGCTTCTAGTTGTAAGAGATTCTCGAGACATTGTTGAGGGTTTTATGGCGACGGCTACAAGAACTGTGAGCGTGGGTGTCGAGTCAAAACCTGTTGGCATGCCTTGTATGAGTTTGTTTTTGACATCAAGGTCTACACGTTTTGAAGCGAGTTTGAGACGAGAGAAACATAAATCTGTGAGATTTGTTATGTGAGTCAAGGTGAGATTTTGTTGTGAGTTTGGTCATGGTGAGATTACTATTGTCGACGAGAGAGAGACGCGAAAGAATGGCAAAAAGAAACTGGTGTGGCTTGTTGTTGTTAACGCAAGAGAGAGAGAGAGAGATGAAGCTTGGTTGTCCATTTGTAGTTTTATATAAGCTGACGAGAGAGATGGAAAATGTATTTCTTTTTCAAAAAGCTGATAAAGTTGGTAGCCTTTTCTTTTGCACCGACTGTTTTCCTAAAGGTCTTTCAAAAGCATTCACATGGGATACAAATGTTTCATAATTATGGATTGGTTATTGTAGTCTTTTAGTCATTTTGTTAAAGGTTTTAAAATGGTGAATTGTTTTTGTACAAGTGGTGTTAAAAAATATTTTGTGCCGAGTCATATAAAATGGGACGAGATTTCGGAAATGAGAGTAGCTAGTCGAATTTGATTAACGTGAGTGAAGTGTCGTTTTAAAATGGCTATATTATAATTAACGTCGAAATGCTAACGGATTTTTTTAGAAAATTTAGAGATGTTTTAACTAAATTTAAACGGGTAAATTAAATGTAACGCCTAAAAGCTGTCGAATGTTATCGAGTCAAGACGATATTTTCCTTACTTAGAAATTTGGTCGAGTATTACACCAACAAATATGTTGATCATATATTTATAACTTAACCGTGGTAAAGGGTGACATGTACGTGTGACATGATTGCATTTTTACGTTCTTCGATTGTGACCTAATCTAGCGTTATATATTTAGGTTGCGACTTGTGTTTGCTGCATCTGTGATATTCATATTCTTGCTGTAAAATCTTTGCAATTATTTGAGATGAGTCATAGCCCCTTTTAAACTGCTTTATATGTTTAATCTATTTGGGGTGAGATAATGCTTGTAACATCTTTTATGGTCGCAAAACTATGTTTTCTTGATCTCTTTGCTGAAGTTATGTTTATGAATATGCCTAAGTACCGTTATCCCACTTTGCCCATCATGAACCGTTAGTTACTTCCGGATGACCGGTCAAGTAAGCACATATGTTATAGATAGATCTATTGGAGTTTGGCACTCCCGTTCGGATGTCCTCTGTCACCACTGCCAAACGGACGTATACTTATGGCCATTTTAGAGGTTGTCTTAGGGATAGGACACCTAGCGGGCACTTATTATTGTTTCATCTTGTCATTAGCATCGATGTCATGAGCTTAGCGCTATCATAAATACTTTACACACTATTTCCCATATGTTGACATTATACCACATATAATGGTCCCATATGCTATTAAACATTTTGTTTGCGGTCCACCTTTTACCATGCTTTTGAATTAAACTTATGAACTCACCAGCCATTGTGTTGACACTTTAAGCATTTATCTCAGGTACTTGATCTTGCGTGCTATTTGAAGTATGTGGAGTCTCATGCGTAGTTGGAGGATTTTGGAAGACTTAGTTTATGCATTGAACATTTATCTCGTTGTCTATTTAAAACTTATAAATTTCCGTTGCTTTGCATTTGAAACTTATGACTTGTAAATTTTGTTATTTTAAATTAATGCAACGAGGTAAATTCTTTTTCAAACGTCTCATTTAGAGTCGTTCTCTTGCACCTTGTACTTTGTTATTATGACGTAACAGCCCCCGAGCTTTACTGCTTCCGTTGACCAATTTTTGGGGTGTTACAGATCCAACTACTATCCTTCCACCAAATTTTCATCCACAGGTTGGTAGGCCACCAAAGGCAAGAAAGAAGTCTGTATGTGAGGATATAAAGCTTGTTAGTTGTGGAAAGCTTTCTAGGAAATCCAAGACTGTCACTTGTGTACTATGTAAAGGAAAATGTCACAATAAGAGAAGTTGCAAAGGTGTTGCATCTAATGCTGGAAACAAGAGTGGATAGTCTAGTGCAGGTAACAAGAGGGAAGGTCTGACAAAACTAATGCTACTCCACAACAACCTAAGAAGGTCAACACAAGTACAGGGAATAGTAGACCAAGTGGTGCAGTAGGAGTGCAAACAAGATCAAGGGCTTCTTCACAAGGAACTCAACCAATACTAGTTGTCCAAAAGACTATCATCAACGGAAAGAAGAAAGCATAGATTGCTATATGTTTGTTTTAAACTGTCTTTGTTTTAGTTTCTTTTCATGTTTAATGTTTTGAACATTTGTTAGTGCTTGTAATTATTGCAGACTACAACAAAACATCTAAACGTATGTCTTTTGTTTTGAATCTTCAGTTGAATTGTGTTATTCAAAATTGTTGCATTATGTTACTATTTGTGTTATTCAACTTGATGCATATTGTATTGTGTTCAACATATCGTTGTTTCAGTTGACTGTCAAAAGTCAACATACTAGAACCCTGCTGTTGTAACTCTTAATCATTGGTAGAACCCTGTTGTTGTAACACTTTATGATCCATTAAACATTGGTATAAACAAGACAATTGATATCAAAACACAACCATTTCATTCATTCATTAGAACCTTGGATTTTCCAGATACACAAAGTTTTTGTTGTTAATACACTACATAGATCAAACTACTACAACCAACAACCTAAACACTTGTTTAATTAGATTCTAAACCACAATGTTCAACAACACATACACCATAATCAGAACCCAGGTAACCAACAAATACTTCTTAAACCTATTTCGTTCATTGTGGACTTGAGTTAAATTTGCTTGAATGTTATTGATGTTCCTAAGTAGCCCAGGTATGATCATAGTAGAACACTGACACATTGGGGGATCCACCCAATCAATGAACCTGCATTCCGAGCCCTATAAAACAAAACCATCAAATTAATTGATTAGCATAAACCCTAGTTAAAAAAGTTAGGGTTTCAATGTTTAATTACCAGATCTGGACATGCATAAAACCGACACCTTGGATTTCTTAGAGTCCATGATGTACGAATGACTACTAATTTGGTACAATGACAAAACACAATGATTATGAAGTTTGGGTTAGTGTGTTTATAACTGTGTGTTTTTTAGTATGTGTTTTGATTCAAGTAAAGTGGGTAACCCGGTTATATATAATGATATATATTCAAATATTGATTTAAACAATGCAAAGTAAAAACAAAACATGATATTCCAGAAATACCCTTGGGTGGGGGAAATATGACGAGTGTATTTAACTCGATTTTAGGATAGGGGCAGACGGTGTGATTCTTTTCAAAATTAGGGATTCAAAGCAAAAAAAGATAGGGATTCAATTAGTGATTTAGCCTAAACCACAGGGACGAATGGCGTAATTTACTCTAAATATAAATATAACTTATTATAGTAATATCACTGTAACAATGCTGAATCAAACGTTGTAAGAGGTTTTATGAATTAAATATGCACTTTAGGTGACCTTCCCTTTTAGTTCCAACCATTTCACGCATTCCTCCAAACAAATTGATTTGAACCCTTTGGACGTAAACCAATATTTGAAATGTATATATGATAACCAATTGGGTTGAATTCTCACCAACCCCTTTGGACGTAAACCGATATTTGAAATGTATATATGATAACCAAATGGGTTGAATTCTCACCTCTGCCTTTATGTTTTCATGGACCCTGGCAATTAAAAATGTTGCAAATTTGAAGTGTTTAGGAGCTACATATCCTTCACTCCTGCCATTAACGCCACATGCTCGTTCTGTTTTGCAGGAATTGAACATCTGCAGATACTCCACCGACCATAGATAATTTTGTCGTTGTTTGCTGGTGCTAACGTACCTGATGTTCATATATTTTTATTATTATCACGAACGGGGCCACAATTTATCAGTATCTTATTTTTGTGTTAAAATACCTGTCGGATTTGCTGTCTCGTGTAAGTAGGAAGTAGCAAGTACGTAATCCTAGTTTTTTTAGCCTTTTGCTCTATCATGTAATTCTCCTTGTCAAGATTTTCTCAATTGGCTGCATTTCAAAGACAAAAGTTATTTTGTATTCTTGTTTTTTAGTGGAAACATTTATTTAAATTCATCTAACGGTTTAAATTAATTTAAGATTTAATTTAATTAAATCTAATTTCTTGTCAGGAGTTTTTTTCGTCTTTTTTGTTCTCATTTGTCAATTTATTTTACACACAGTTAGCGTTTTGTTCTCCCAACTGCTTCCCTCCAAAAGAAATCAATTCACACAAAGACCTGAACTGTCACCGACATCATCCACACATACTTCACCTGATCATAGTGTGCCAACTGATCACCGTCGTTGCACCGTCGTTTGTTGGCATTGATCGATTAATATCAAATAGATTTAATTTTTGAGTTAAAAACTGAAGGTTTCTATACTAACTATAAAGCACAGATCCCATATGTTGAAAGTTGAAAATTTTCAACAAAGCTTGTCTTAGAAGTTTAACAGACGTATGGATATGGATGGCTAGAATGGAAACTTTTATGTCGACTACTAACATACATCTGTAACTTGTAACGCTAATTATGCACACATGGAAATGATATACATATTTCAACGGCCATGCATGTAATATGTAATATAAAGGAAACAATGAACCTATCTACAGAAATGTTGAAAACTTATGGAGAAAGCTAGGTTGGCTGTTAATTGTACAAATTAAACTATTTTCAGAAACTACACTGGCTGTCAATTATAAATTATCTCCAAATGGAAAGTATATCAAGGGAATATACGACAGCTAGAGTGCTAAAAATTTAAAGACGGTTTTCATTGCTAATATATAATCAACACAATATCAACAACCCTAAAAACACACGAATACCACAATTATATTTCTCTTCTATGTATTAACTTTCTGTCTTATAGTAGTATTTACCACAATATCATCTATCACCGCTGCATCTGCCGAAATTGCCACCATCTTTTGATGGTTTAGGTGGTTTCAGGTTGTACCGGTCGGTGATGTTTGATTGTTGTTGGTCGGTTGAGTTGTTAATCGCCACTATGTTGTTGTGACTTAGTGGTTAAAATATTTCAAGATTTGTAACTAACTTTTAAGGCCAATGATAAAGTTGAGGTTGAAATTCGTGCTCAATGTTTTAAAAATATGTTTATTGAGGCTAATATTAAGGTTTGTTGTTATATGTTGTGTTGCATCCATACATTATCACTGATATTTCTATTTGTTACATGCAGTGGAGTTTGTTATTTATAAGCCTCTGTGTGTTGGTCCTTTGATGGGTTAAGTGGTGTTTATGGCATTTGGTTTGTGCGAATGAAATTTGGTGGTAATGGTTTTTGAATCCACCACCACCGCTCGAAACATGATACATCCCCATAGATTGGAAGATTTGAGGTTTAATTTTTTGTTTTACTTTTAGACATCACGTGGCCACTAATCTATACCGAGGCTAATTATTTTGGTTTTAGATGTAAGTGTGTGTTTTTATATAATACCCAATGAGTTTTTAGCTTTCTTGTTTGCAAAGCTGTTTCCATAAGAGCTTTTTAACTTCTAATGATGTAGATGTTTTGGACTTTTGTTTGTTAGACAAAAAAGATATCACATTATTTCATGATGTTTTAGGCAATTTTCTAAATTTGTTTAGACATTTGGTATGTTATTTTTCGTTTTTAGGTTGCTTTTGAACATTCGGTTGATGTTGTTTCTTGTGATACTTACGAATTTACGATGTCACAAGATTTTGGAAACATAAGTTATTATTGTATCTTTCTGCAATGATTTTAGTTCTCTAATGAAGAACCGGCTTCATGAGATGAAGAAAAAGGGGTGCACATAGAACGGAGTCCGCTTACAGGGCATTGTTTTAGGCCTTGCATTTTGGTAAGTCTAACCATATATTGTGTGACTTTCATTCTGCATATCTATTTCTAAGTGATACTTAGTTATGACATGAGGATACAGGTTGTAGGCGCATTATTGTAGCTACAAACATTGCAGCAACATCTTTGACAGTTGACGGTGTTGTGTAAGCGACTTGACTTTTAGGCTATTCTTTATGCATGCTGCAAATTAATAAGGTTTTGATTACTAAAACGTTGCTCCATAGTTGGCATTGTCCCACATAATAAGTATATGGTATATTATAATACTCTTTAGAAAAAAGTAATACTCTGCTTCTGGCATATACTGGCTGATTTTTCCTTGTAAATCATTTGTTGTGTATATCGTTCGGGCTAAAGATACGGCCCTATAAGACTACCTGATTGTCATCTTATCTGAACAAATTTACCAGTTGGAGATGAAAAGTGGCATGTGATACTTGAACTTGATTTTATGTCCTTTAATTTTCTATAAAGGTTGGAGATGAAAAGTGGTATGTGATACCTGAACTTGATTTTATTTCCTTTCTTATAAAGGTAGTGTAGTGGTTAGCTTTTATTATTTTGATCCTTTCATTCTATGGTGATTCACTTTATTCAGGGATTTTAGATATTTTAGTTTGAACTTAGCTCAAGTGTTGATTTCATTATATTTGTCTTAATCCCTTACTACTGCATCTCACGAGAAGAATGTTTGTACATGAACCAAATGTAGACCAAACTGAAATTAGAATTTTAGAAATAACGACCAAATCCAAGAACTTGGTTAAGCCCCTTTCTGAAAGTTTGGTTCAAGAACTCACATTGCAGGAATTGTAATTTTCTTGTGATACGTAAATGGGTATTAGAACGACGTGGTTTTAACCTTTTTTATAAATGTTTTCTACACTTCAAATATATTGTAGCATATTTTGTGGGTACGGAATAATGGAAATGCAGGACAGTAGAGAACTTATTGGTTGATGGTTTGGATTTTGAAATAGTATAAATCAAGCTTCAAACCTACCATTTTAGGAATACTTTGAAACCATAATCAAGAATGAGTCGGTTACAAATACTCTTTCATTTCAACTTAAGAGCATCGGGTGCCGTAACAGTGAACCCTCTTTAGTGGTTTAGGATTGCTTATCAAACTTCTTATACGGGTTGTTTTTTGTGATTTCTTTTCAATGAAAGATTTGACAACTCAAGGATTTAAAGGTGTTAAGGACTTTTTTTTCCAAGGATCGTATATTATTTCTATAACCTAACACTTATTTATATGTTCTTTGACATGTTTGGAATTTTTGCTTGAGTTGCATTATTGCACTTTACAAATGTTTGCAATTACGTTTTGATCTATTCAAGATCTATTTAGAATGTTATACGAAACATTTACCACAATATCACGTATCGTTAATTATTTGTCGCTAGAAATTTCCGCCGCTATGCGCGGGTAATCGTATAGTATATATTAATTACTCTATGTGGTTTACTCAAAATATCAAGTTTCGCCCCTATCTCAAAATAATTGCAAGAATCGTCCCTATTTTTGAAACTATAATCGAATTTGGTCTCCATTTTGGATGGGGTTAATTTTCTCCGTTAAGTGTAATAACTAGAGGGGTGTTTGTGTCTTTTCTATTTTATTAACTACAACTCATAAAATCATTACTTTTTTTCAAATTTTTTTCTTTCTTATCTCTCTCCCTGTCTCACATTTCTCACTCTCTATCTGAATGGATCTCGTCTACTTTGTTCTCATGAACAATTAGCTCCAACCTATTTTTCAGCTCCAAAACCAACTTGTTCACTGATGGTTTTATCAGAAGAACAAACATCAATTATCTCAACAACAGGTTCTTCAACTATATCAAAAATCAACAATACGTCAATACCCTTTCTAATATCATCCCCAAATCCATCTCTTTTACATTCAACACCAAACAAACCGTCGACAAGCAACCTTCAAAATCATTCTTGTGTTAAAACCCACAACGAAACGTGTCATACTGGTAGTTTCTGCCCAAACTAAATCCCCCTGGCGATGTTTTTTGCCTAATCCAAACTCCCAATGCTGGTGGTTATGATGGTGGTTCGTGTGGCCTAGTGACTTTTTTTTTATCAAAACGTGGCCCCTATTTTTATTAAAACGTGGACTCTATTTATTTAACAAATCAAGATCTAAGCAAAAAGAAGAACACAGTGGTGACGATGAAGTGGAAAAACAGTTGTTTTGTTTATTGTCACAAAACGTGTGGCGTGGTAGTTTTTTTTTTATCAAATCGTGCCCCTATTTTAATGAGAATAGAAGATATGTGGCCTCTATATATAGATGGATACTTTACTATCATCATTTTTTCTTATTAAAACTATCAGCCATCATATTTGATAACTTCCAATACTCCTAATCTCAAATTAAATCCCACAACCAATTTCTTTAAAGAAGAACCGCATCAATTACTTAAAACAAAGTAGTAACAAGTTTTAGGTAATTGCACCTTGAAGAACATCATTCACCTTGGGCCCACTGCTTGTCACAAACTCACCATAAGAACACACGTATTTATTTTTGTCAAAAGGTTGGTTTGGATTCGGGTTACTTGGTTCCCTGCACTTAGACGTTGTTCTAATTGAGAAATGGTATGATGATAATTCAAATATGATGAATAGATGTTCTATTCTATCTGATGTTGTTTAGGAATGATGAGATAATCGGATCTGATTTATAATGAGAGATGAAGATGATTTGATTTTGAGGAATGCTAGACCCACAAAGAAATTTCCACAAAGGATGTTACAAAGTGATGTGTCATATGATTATTGAATTCTTAAAATTACTTTTAAATTCTCTTTCTTACATACATTCAATAATCATGTGACACATCACTTTGTAAAATCCTTTGTCGTATGATTATTGGGTCTAATATTCCTGTTTGATTTTTGAGGTTTAATCTTTTTTTTTGGAGTGGTTAAGGTAGATCGGTGTAGATCTTTTGATAGAAGGAGAGATGGAGTGGTTTGTAGATAAAGCGACAGATACATATTTTAAGGTGAGAGAGATATGAATGAAAAAGAAAAACTTCGAAGAAAAAACAAAATAAGGACCAAATTCGATTATAGATTAAAAAATAAGGACGATTCTTGCACTTAATTTGAGACAGGATAGGGACTAATCTTTGATATTTTCTAAATATAAAATACATCCCACCGATATGATTCATTCATTCATCGTCAAAATCGATTCCTGCAAATCATGAAACCCTAATTTATATAAATAAATATGAGGACAATCCCTCGTTCTTCCGATGAGAAACTATGCGCTTACGTGACCCTCGTCCTGAAAACCCCCAGCGAAATCCTCCTAACCCCAAACACCCCTCTCGAAATCTTCCGGGACGACACCACCAACAATGTCGGCTTCGTTAACCCGAACGGTGTCGTTTTGTCGTTGATCAATACTGGTACAACTGGTACAACTGCTAGTGCTAGTGGTACAAGTGGTACAAGTGGTAGTGGTATAAGTGGGAATAAGAAGAGGAAGAAACCGACTAGTGGTACAAGTGGGAAGAAGAAGGAACCGACTAGGGTGGTATTGGTGGAGGATGGGAGTGTTGATGTGGTGCATAAGATTTTCACTTTGGTTAACGCTAATAAGCGTTTTTTGAGGATTTGTTCGAGGGTTGTTGGATCAGCCAGGAGGAGGAGGAGAATAGACGGGGATGAGGACGAGGAGGAGGAGGTTAGAGTTGTCGTGCTTGTTGATGTTTATTTGAATGTTGCTGCGCTCTCGACCGGCTGGAAGTTTCTTGGTTATAAGCCTAGTACTGCTGCTCTTTTTCCACATTTCAGGTACCCGCTCATTGTCACTTTACAACTTTGGGGGTGTTTGGCTATGTTTGGAAAAACTAGCCTTAAGCTGTTAACTGTAAGCTGTAAGCGGGCTTTTTTACTAAAAAGCTGTATTTTTAATAAAAGTGTTTGGTATATTAGCTCTTGACTCTAAAAATTAAGATGTAAAATGACTTAAAATGATACCGACGAATACCCGCGCACAGCGACGGAATGTCTAGCGGCGGATAATTGACGTAATGACTCATTTTGAAGTAAATGTTTCTTGAAATCCAAAATGAATTTTTTAAAATAAAAATGGAAACGTTCATAACATGTAGATTGATTCATGAATCTGGCTTTAGGATAATTTTGAAACTGGACCTCTTTTAATTTTCAGAATGAGTCGTATGGTGAAAGCTTTAAGATTTACATTAAAGTAAATGTTAAAAAAATTTAAAAATTTAACTTTTCAACAATTGGGATAAATATTTTATACGGTATATAAATTTTGTCTTTTTATTAGGGCCCACATTTTCAACCATTCTATGTTTTCAACATTTCAACATAGTAAAGATATTTAAATAAATTACTAGACGAGTACCTGCGCATAGCGGCGGAATTTGGTTAGTGGCGAATAATTTACAGTATGCGATATTGTGGTAAACGTTTCGTGTACGTTCAAAATAAAGCATGAAAAGATCAAATTGAAATTATAGAATGTTTTAACATATGACAATTCAATGCTAGATAAAATATTAAATAAAGTGTATCAAAAAGCCTATAAAAACTTTTAGTAAAACTGAAAGTAAAACATTACATCAGAGTTTATGAGCTAACTAATAATACACGTTACTCGTTACGTAAACCCTACATATTATATTAGTTGGTAAACAATTTAGAAAACCGGGTTAATCCGAGTTTACCCGATTTCTCGACCAGGTCGATTTAAAAACCGGGTTTCAAAACATTGAAAAATGGCATCGTTCATAACTTCATATGTTTATTTATTCTTGTTGCACGTCAATAATTCATCTCCAAATGACTTTAGTGTGTTCACATAATATAGTTTATATATGCATTAAGATGTTTGAATTATAAATGTAGTATAGATTAGTGATACTCACATTTTTCAACCATTCAACATTTTCAACTTTCAACCAAAGGGATACACCCTTTATAATGTAGTATAGATAATATGGTTGGAATCTAGAGCTTTAATAGCTCTTAATAATTTAAAAAGCGACAGATAGCTAGTTTTAAAAAATTGTTATACCAAACAAAGCTATTTTAACAAAAAAGCTAACAGCTTTAAAAAAAAAAAGCTTTTAAACAGCTCTTGCCAAACATAGCCATTGTTTCGGCTTTATGGGTATATCAACAACTTACAAGATATTATAAATAAAATTATCTCTTTTAAATCAAATGCTACTTCATGTACACTGCTTCTCAACCTTATGTTGTTGGTCTAATGCTGCTGCTCTTTATCGACATTTCAGGTACCCGCTTTTCTCTCTCATTATCTCTTTACAACTTTTGGGGTCTTTGTTTCGGCTTTATCTCTTTTAAATCAAATGCTCTACTTCATGTACTATGCTTCTCCCATAAGATAACAACCTTAGAAAGAACATTGATGTTAAGGGAACATTGGCCGGACGGATCCTTGACTATTCCTTGTTTAATGACGCTATGAGTCTTTTCGTTTCAGCAGATCCTTATCTTGTAGATATTGTCATGATTGGATGTGTCTTTATATTTGAATAGGCTCAGATACAACATAATCGGTTTTCTTTATTACTTGAGCTATAAATAAATAAAAAAAGTGAAAAATGATACTTTCTTATCGAAAACATATTCATTTTATATTTAAAACCTGATATTCTATGTGGTGTTGCTGCTTCTCTATTTGCGTAATTGTGTAGGAGATCAAAATAAACTGTTTAAGGAGAGTATCTTATCATTCACATGTTCTTAGATGATTGTATTTTAAACTTCAAATTTCTGCATCATGGATGCTAATGTCTTTTCCTATACAGCTGTGACTGGCAAGCTAGGCGCTCGATGTTGAATTTTTGCAAACCGGATCTCAAGACTGAAGATCCCATATGGAATGTTTCAGATTGTCATGTCCTTGAATGCCACCAGCATTGTAATAATGCACCTGATACTTCAAGAAAGAAAATGTTTCAACTACCCGAGATTTTTAGCAGTTTACCTAGTGTATCAATGCAGGGAGATTCTATTCATTCCAACGTAAACCCGGCAGATGAATGTGAAACTGGTTTCTGGCTGCTACCAGACGATGTTATGATCAATATTATAACTGCACTCGCTCCTCTTGAACTTCTCAGGATTTCCTCAACTTGTCGGCATCTAAGATTGTTAGCAGCATCTGTAATGCCATCTATGAACCTTAAACTTTTTCCCCATCAACAGTCAGCAGTTGAGTGGATGTTAAAACGAGAGCGGGTCCCACAAGTATTTCCAAATCCTTTGTACATGAGATTTGCAACCGAAGACGGGTTTGATTTTAATATGAATACCGTTTCTGGAGAGGTTATTACAGGTGCAGCTCCTATGGTTAAAGATTTCCGTGGGGGTATGTTTTGTGATGAACCTGGCTTAGGTAAGACGATTACCGCTTTGTCCCTGATATTGAAAACACTAGGAACTCTTGCGGATCCACCAGAAGGTGTAGAAATAATCTGGTGTAAACAAAAAGATGACCTGAATTGTGGCTATTATGAGCTAAGAGGTGATAGCATAAAGTGTGGTAGTCGTACTAGTCGAAAAGGCCTTGCATCTCTGGAGGGGTCGAACCTGAAATCTTCTGAGAAAGCCAAAACACCATTTTGCATAAAATCAACTATATCTACTGTTAAGTACATCCGAAGCTCGACCAGAACAAAGCGAAATCTTCTGGATGAGTATGAAGGAGAGGAGGGGACTTCAGAAAAGAGAAAACGATCTGAAATAGAAGATGATATTGATGATCCACCATATGTACCATCCAGAAACATGAAAAAGAGACCTAAGAAGGCTATTGGATATTCTTCTCAAATTAATGAAACGTGGGTCCGATGTGATTCTTGTCGAAAGTGGCGGAAGCTTCAGGATTCACATGCTACAGCTGCATGGTTCTGTAGTATGAATAATGATCCGTTTTACCAGAGTTGCAAGGTGCCGGAAGAGTCGTGGGTTAATGGTCGGAGTTTTACAAAATTTCCTGGATTTTATACCAAAGGAACTACTGAAGGCAAAGAGGAGAATGTTTCATTTTTCGCCAGTGAACTCAAAGAGCACTATGCACTAATTAATCCCGAAACTAAAAAGGCTTTGACGTGGTTGACCAATTTAACAGACGATAAGCTTTCAATAATGGAAACAACTGGATTAGTCCACCCTTTATATGGAACACCCGAGCTAGCTACAGGGAAAATTCGTGCATTTCATAAACTCTTTAGAGCCTTTGGTTTAGTTAAGAAGGTAGATCAGGGAACAATGACGTGGCATTACCGAAAAAATTTAGTGAATTTGACTTTCGATTTGTCTGCCCTTAAGATTGCTCTCAGTGAGCCTCTTGATTCAGTTAGATTTTATTTGTCCCGAGCAACTCTGATTGTAGTTCCTGCAAATCTAGTTGACCATTGGAAGAATCAGATTGAAAGGCACGTGAAACCCGGCCAATTACGTGTGTATGTATGGGCTGGTCATAAAAAGCCTCCGGTTCATAGTATTGCTTGGGACTATGATGTTGTCATCACGACTTTCAGTCGTTTAAGTGCTGAATGGAGCCCTGAAAAGAGAAGTGTTTTGATGCAAGTTCATTGGCTCAGAGTTGTGTTTGATGAAGGTCACACCCTTGGCTCAAGTTTGAATTTGACAAACAAATCACAGTTATCAGTTTCATTAACTGCTTCTAGTCGTTGGATGTTGACTGGAACACCCACTCCCAACACTCCAGATAGTCAACTTTCAAATCTCCAACCCATGCTTAAGTTCCTCAGAGAGGAAGCATACGGATTGAATCCGGGTTCATGGGATTTGGGCATTCTTAGGCCATTTAAGGCTAAAATGGAAGAGGGTCGGGCCCGATTGTTACAGTTACTCAGGAGGTGCATGATTAGTGCTAGGAAAAAAGATTTACTGATGATCCCTCCCTGTATAAAAAAGGTGACTTTTATCAATTTTAACGAAGATCATGCGAAGACTTATAATGAATTGGTTGTTACTGTGCGGAGAAATATACTTATGGCTGATTGGAATGATCCTTCACATGTTGAGAGTTTGTTGAACCCAAAGCAACGGAAGTTCAGAAGTACCCTTATTAGAAACGTGAGGTTATCTTGCTGTGTGGCTGGACATATAAAAGTAACAGATGCCGGAGAAGATATTCAAGAAACCATGGATATCTTGGTGGAAAATGGTCTGGATCCACTTTCGGAGGAGTATACTTTTATAAGATATAACATTCTATTTGGTGGGAACTGCATGAGGTAAGATTCAACTGTTTATGGTTATGATACCCTTCAATATTTACTTATTAAGTTTTAATTGTGCAATGAAACTGATTATTTAAATGGCACAAGACGTAAACTTTCTGATTTTGCTCAAGAGTAGTAAAACTTTAAACTAGAGAACAGCTAAACACTACCTTCTCCATTTATTTTTAATTTCAGCAGTTCATCTGATTCTGATTATTCAATATTTTGTAAGCACTTGTAAAAAACACACCCAAACACATACTATAACTATCTCAATTCATCGTTGTTTACAGATGTCAAGAGTGGTGCCGTCTACCTGTCATAACGCCATGTAGGCATCTTTTGTGCCTGGACTGCGTTGCATTAAACAGTGAAAAGTGTACTTTCCCGGGCTGTGGAAACTTGTATGAGATGCAAAGTCCCGAAACATTAGCTCGTCCAGAAAACCCCAACCCAAAGTGGCCTGTCCCGAAAGATCTTATTGAGTTGCAGCCCTCATATAAACAGGCAGGCTTCCATTATCTATGTGTTATTCTCTTTTCTTCTTACCTTTTTACCATCTCTATGAATTGTATTTGTAGGATGACTGGAATCCTGATTGGCAGTCAACTTCTAGCAGTAAAGTTTCATATCTTGTGGAAAAGTTGAAAGATTTGCAGGAATCCAATAACCTAATGCGCCACAAGGACAAGGAGTTTGATGATGTTGTTTCTCCCGTAGGGAGAAGCAACGCTTGTGCTGGAGTTAACGCATATCTGGACAAAGTGCTAATATTTTCTCAGTTTCTTGAGCATATACATGTCATTGAACAACAGGTAATTCTAATTCTCAACTTTTTATGGAGCAAAAACAGTCTCTGAAATTTCTGTAACAATTTGATTTTTTTTTCCAGTTGACAGTTGCTGGCATAAAATTCGTGGGAATGTACAGTCCAATGAATTCTGGTCACAAGGTAAGATCCTGGTGTAGTTCGAATGACCACTTTTGAATTTGTTAAACTGTAGCCTGGTATTGTTTTAGAGGATGGAGTTTAGAGGCGGCAAAGATATGTGGGTTAGTGGGTACTGGTCAGCATGTGGTTGGGTAGAACTTGGTTAATTTTAGTATGAGTGGTTGTTGATGGGGTTGATTATTATTACAATAAGATTATCGTAGCAATCTAAAAGTAGGATTTTGGCAACCTTATACCAAAACCCAATTTGACCTGTTCATACGTATTGAAAACGAATTTATCACATCTAATGAGTTTATATATTGAATGGCAATCTTAAGTAACATGCATTTGATGTAGGTGAAATCGCTGGCTACCTTCCAGCATGATGAGGACTGTATGGCTCTTCTGATGGATGGAAGTGGAGCACTAGGCCTTGATCTGAGTTTTGTGACGCACGTCTTTCTGATGGAACCCATTTGGGATAAAAGGTATATAACTGACATGAAGCAGTAGTGGCAATGGTAAACTATATAAATTTTTTAAAAGGGACTTTGCAGGATATGAAAATGTGAGAACACTTTCAAGTTAGTGAAGCGCTGTGAAACTTGTTCCTTTTACAAACTTTTTAGTCCTATATTGGACATGGGATTAAGATGTTGTACTTTTCCTTTATATTATGAACATAGAAATGCATGTATGGATACATGCATGCATATTATGTATTGAAATCTGTACCATTTACCCCCAAAAAAATATGTTTTGAAATCTGTCAGCATGGAGGAGCATAAGCACCCGCGTATTTACATGTTAGGAACATAAGTTTTCTAGTTATGCTCGATCTGTCTCATACCAAAAAGTTATGTTTGACCCAATAGCCTTACCTGTTGCTGAGTATAAAGTATTTTGGAATTTGTCAGCATGGAGGAGCAGGTGATTAGTCGCGCTCACAGGATGGGTGCTACACGTCCTATCAATGTAGAAACTTTGGCTATGCATGGTACGATTGAAGAGCAGATGTTGAACTTCTTGCAGGTACACTTCCAAAAGAACAATTGTTTTTGCCAAAAATACATAGTGCGGTGCGTAGTTTATTATTCTCTTCTCTAGCTATTTATCGACTAATGCCATATTCGATGCAGGATACCGATGAGCGCAGAGAGTTGCTGATGGAAGAGTATGTGCATGAGGGTGCTCAAGATGGACGTACATTACATGATCTTGCTGAATGTAGTTATATTGCTCAGCTGAGCTTTGTGCGAAAAAATCCCAAAAATGAAGGTATTATTATTCAGATGTTTGCGACCATGATTTCTGCAGGAGTAGGCAGGAGGGATGGATTGGTTAAAACTCTATGATTTATTGATTACAGTAATATCACTGTAACAATGCTGAATCAAACGTTGTAATAGGTTTTATGAATTAAATATGCACTTTAGGTGACCTTCCCTTATAGTTCCAACCATTTCACGCATTCCTCCAAAAAAATTGATTTGACCCCCTTGGGACATAAACCAATATTTGAAATGTATCTGCCTTTATGTTTGTTTTCATGGACCCTGGCAATTAAAAATGTTGCAAATTTGAAGTGTTTAGGAGCTACATATCCTTCACTCCTGCCATTAACGCCACATGCTCATTCTGTTTTGCAGGAGCTGAACATCTGCAGATACTCCACCGACCATAGATAATTTTGGCGCGATGTTCATATATATTTATTATTATCACGACACAATTTATCAGTATCTTATTTTTGTGTGAAAATGCCTGTCGGATTTCCTGTCTCGTGTAAGTAGGAAGTACCAAGTACATAATCGTAGTTTTTCTTGAGCCTTTTGCTCTATCATGTAATTCTCCTTGTCAAGATTTTCTCAATTGGCTGCATTTCAAAGACAAAAGTTAATTTGCATTCTTGTTTTTTAGTGGAAACATTTATTTAAATTTGATCTAACGGTTCAAATTAATCTAAAATTTAATTTAATTAATCTAATTTCCTGTGCAGTTTTTTTGTCTTTTTTGTTCTCATTTGTCAATTTATTTTACACAGAGTTAGCGTTTTGTTCTCCCAACTGCTTCCCTCCAAAAGAAATCAATTCACACAAAGACGTAAACTGTCATTGTGCCATCTGATCACCGTCATTGCACCGCCGTCTCTTGGCATTGATCGATTAATATCAAATAGATTCTATTTTTGAGTTAAAAACTGAAGGTATATATATATATATTAATTACTCTACTGATATGTAAAAAGGAGATTAATGATCGGTCTTTGTTTTGTATTAGATTATCAATCTTATTTTGCGTATTCAGTGATGAATAATTGAATGTCATTACTTTGATAAATTTTTATGTTTAGATTGTTAGTAGAATTAGGCTTTAGTATGATTTCATTTTGGGAAATTTGATTCATGGAAGGTGTTCGATGAAATGGCTAAGAGAGGGTGGCAACATTATTGTCTAAAGTACATATTGCAATGTGTTTTGATCTACTGTTACATGTCTAGTGGCAAAACGAACACGTTGTAGTTAGTGGTTACACAACTGATACACTGGATTTTATTTTGGGTAGAAAGTTAGTTTCTGTAAAAGACAAAGTGTTAGTTAGTATTACCATTTGATGAATGATAGAAAAACTCTATGTGCGGAAACCTAGTAATGCACCACTGAAAATACATCTCGAAGAAAAACTACCTTATCTGGATGCTCCCACTGATAAGTTACACATTTTACAGAGAATTAGTTAGGTTCAGTATTATACCCATTAGTTTTAAGAAGTTGTTATCGCGGTATATAGAAAATTTTAGTATACTATAGAGTAAGTATCCTCAATGGTATTAAAAACTAAATGTGCAGTAAAGAAGTATCCAAAAGGTGAAAAGATGTGACCAGAACCGTTCTATTTTGGCTTCAGCGGCTATTAGTAAATCCATATCTACATCCTTGATGTAACTGTCACCTGCAACTTCATCGATGACTTATAAAATATCATATTTTATATTCTGACATGTTGCATCCTAACTTTAATATATGAAAGTTGTATGCTTGACGTGACTAGTTGCAGCTGGTATACCTCCTCTTCAACATCATTCTCAACGCCGTTATCAATGGTTATTTGTTGAAACTCATCTTCAACACTCTGACCCTGAACATTCATTCATTCATTTTTTCTAACTTCCATGGTTGCCTCAAGCTTCCATGAGTTGCCTTTATTGAAAAACTAAAGTTGGCTCGCCTCATCCAAGCTTGGTTCAGATCCTAATGGTTCAAATGATGGTGTATCATCTTTGAGAGTGCCCTCACTAATGTCCATATCTTGCTACCATTCATTCACATCCTTCAAAGACTACGAGTGTAATAGGAGCATCCGTCGACAAAAGGATCACCCTAAGATGATCATCTCATGGCTATTGAGAACCACTTGCAGAACCTGTCTCTATATATTTGTTGTTGTTGTTGTTGATGTCTTGAGAGTAAGTCGTAAAGCAATAATGAGGCACCTCAATATGAGCAGACATCTTGGGTTGCTTAGTTGTTGCCTTTGCCGCTTCTTTCATTTACGAATGTAAACTTAAGAAATCAGAGCTCGTTTGTAGCAAGTCCTATTAGTGCGTGTAACATCTGAATATATTCTCACTATTGGCAATAAGTATGTACAGAACGCCACCCACCACTCACAATATTTATTTGTTTTCTTGTATATTTTCTATATTTACACTCATATACAAATTTTATAGGGCCTTATGTGTGAAGAAGCCGAAGAATTTCTAAAAAATAACTTTTAGAAAAAATTAATCTCGGAAAAACTTACAAATATATTTTAAGCTAAAAAATATAATTTTTTTTCGAAAAAAACAATTTTCAAAAAAATCGAAAATTTTAAATTTGTATGTTTTTAAAATATTTAATTATTAAAAATTTTAAATTTGATTGTTTTTTGAAATTATTTTTGTCCGAAATTAATATTTTTCTTAAACTATTTTGTTTCGAAAACAAGTTAATTTTTTTAACTTTATTTTCAGAAAAAGTTTTCGACATTTAATTTTTTTAAATTAAAATAAATCTTTTTGAGTTTTTTTTTCGAATTTATTTTTACAAATTAATTTTTTTCCCGAAATCATGTTTTTTAAATCTTATTTGAAACTTTTTTTTTTCGAAATCAGTTTTTTTCTCGAAATTTAATTATTTTTTTCGAAATATAATAAAGTTACGTTATATACGTCCGTTAGAATAAAGGATGGACGATGCAATAACCGTTAACAAAAAGGACTAACATGTAAACAATAACGAAGTCCACTTAACACTAGTTAAGTGAAGAGACCAACCGTGTTATTCTTTGCAAAGTTAAGGATTACTTATATAACTTTTAAAGTCGAGGGACTGAAGTTGCAATCTTGACTAAACCATAGGAACCATTTATGTAATTTATTCTAGTTTTAATTTTGTTTTTTACTTATGCTCTTTAATGCTTTAGTTTTGATTTTAAGGTTAAATAGTTAAATTATTAGATATACTTGTTACAATTTGTTTGTTAAATTGCTATGCTCTAAAAAAAAATTTGTTAGTTGTAGTTGGTGTTTCCTAAAGTGTACAGTAACTTTCAGTAGCATGTCAACTAGGCACCCTTATTCCAAAAAAAAATATAAAAAGTACATAAAGTGTGTACTTTTTGTCTCTCTGTTTTTTTAACTATTTTTTACCATTTTTTTCCGTAGTTTTGAGTTATTAAACTTTATTTTATTGATTTCGTATTTTCTGATTCACATTTTTATAACAAAACCGTAACTATAAAAAAAAATATAAAAAAAAATGTAAAATTCAAGGGGGTACGCTTAAATGCTAGAAATGAATACTTTGTGATAAGTTTTGTATCTTCTAAAGAATCCCCCTCACTCGGCTATACATTTTCCAGTTATTTTTTCAAGATCTTAATTTCATATATTTATATTAGAGGTGCCAAATCTTGCCCATTTTGATACATATTGGCATTTTTTGCTCATTTTCAAAAAAGGATGGGGCACTTTTTGCCCATTCTTTATAATGAATGGGCTAAACGGACGCATATGTAAGAAACTAAATGAGCTTAACGGGCGCACTTGTAAAATACAAATTAGTATACTAGACGAATATTTTTTATTAAATTTTTTATCTCGGCTTTCAAACAAGTATTTTTATTTTTTATTTGTAAGTTTTTATATGTTTTTTCCCTTTTTTAGTTTGCGCCCGTTTAGCCCGCCCGTTTCGCCGTGCCCGTTTAGCCCGCCGCCCGTGTCCGCCCGCCCGCCCATTTTACCACCTCTAGTTTATATCAACAATAATATTTTTGTTTTTTTTTCTTGTAGAAAAACAAGATGACAGAGGTAGCCGAAAAAGAAAACGTGTGTGAGATGAAAGCTTGCGGAGAAAGAGCAAGCGGGTGTCCGCAACACCGAAGTGGTAGGACAACTATGTCATGAGATACATCATAAAAGAGTTTGGTGTGACAACAAGCCAAAAGCTCTTCATTTGATATCTACTGGCTGTCACATCATCTAACATTTCTATTATATAAAACTCATGTTTTTTTTTTAACCGTGATTTCTGACTCATTGACCGACTAATTCACGGGGTTTGAGCTCACCGCCACACAGACTCAAACCAGGTAAAGCCCTCCCTTTTCAGGAGGTTGGCGTGGCCACTTCAAGATTGTTTGCACCTAGTGGGAATTAAACTTGAGACCTAACACACTTTGGAGTGATAGCCACAAATCTTTTTGCCACTAAGCCACCCTTAAGTGGTTATAAAAACTCATGTTGTGTCAACAAACACACCGTTTTTGAGCCCCACCATTACTAATTAAAATTTTTTCCCTTTATTTTAACACAACTTAATTATTTTATTAAAATAAAAATAAGAATTACAATACGAGAAAATAAAAATACGATACGATACGGTACGGTTCGAATATAACATGCGTTAATATAAAAATACGATATGATACGATACAAGTTCGACGGAATTTAATCAGTTTCGGGAGCCACCAGATTCCGATGAAATAGCCCAATACCAATGGAGGAATTCCACAGTTTTTTCGTTCTTGATTTGCTTCTCCAACTCTTGTTTTGTCCTTGCTTCTTCTGCTAAGGTTTCTTGTAATGCTTCTTCATTAAGTAGCATTTGACGTTCTTTTTCCTCGGTAAGACGAAACTCATCAGGTACCTCATATTCTTCAACACGGTTCTCTGGTTCATCAAGTAGACCAGAAGTGTTTGGGTACGGTTGTGGAGGGATTGATTCAGGTACTTTTTCTGGTGTGGATAGGTTGCTTCGAGTTACTTTTCGTTTGTTTCGTTTCTTATCTTCAAAAGTGTTTCCATGAGACATGTTTATGAGTATGTGTTTTTGTATGTGAAAATTAAAGCAAGTGGAAGTAGCTTTTATAAAGAAGACATAGCCGTTATAAGATTCAAACTAATACATAGCCGTTGGAAATTTCAAACTAATACATAGTCGTTGGATAATTCAAACTAATACACAACCATTGGAAATTTCAAACTAATACATAGTAGTAATTACTAATACAACACGAAAATTAAAATTCTTTCACCCATTTCTTTTTAGATTCTACTTGTCTTTCGATTTTGGCCACTTTTTGAAACAATGCATCATGCATCTTATAGTCTTTGTCGAATTCTTTTTTCAAAAATTTAGTCATCGAATGACGCCACTCTTCTGGAACATCAGTGCATTCTTCATATGCTTTTTGCAAATCATCTTTAGCAATGGAAGCACTTTCAAATTTGAGGGCCAAATATCATCGATTGCTGTCGAACGCTATCGTCTTTAATCAGTTTAGCAACCATTTTTTGGATTTCATCAAATGTGTGTGGAGCTGAACAAGTGTTTTGATTATTTGTTGATTTGGAACAAGTCATATTAGTTTTGTTGATTTGGAACTTATTTTGAATTTTAAAAGTAAAATGTAAGAGTATTTATAAAGTGAGATATTTAATTTTATTTAAAATAGAAATTAATTAAATTTAAAAACTACGGTCAATTTCATTTTTTTATTATATAAAACAACAGTCGAAAAACATAGTTTTTGTCCTTAACTTCGCCAGTTAACTGGCGAAGCATGCGTTTGGCGGGGTTGGACGGTATAGCAACAAGGTTTGGCGAGAAAGTGGCGAAGGCCACATCAACCTGGCGAGTGCAACTCTTCGCCACACCTAGCACTCTAAGTCTTGCTGCTAAATGTGCCGTTACCAAGTTTAATTTGGAAGAGATAATATTTTGCATGAAACAACTGAACTTTTTGTTTTGTTTAAGTGATGTTATGAACTTAATCTGCTTATGAACTTAATTTGCTGGCTTTATTGATGGTTATGAACCGTGCTTGATATTCAACGTCATGCGTGCATATTTTAAGAATATGAAGTTAATTTCAAATTTTTTGCCAATTGTGAATATGCTATCATGTGGGTTGGCAGAGAAATAAATCGGACTCAGGACTATATTTTTTTATAAGTTGATAAAAGTCACCGAGTTAAAAAGTTAATGGGTTAAAAAGTCAACGAATTAAAAAGTGAACGAGTAAATGAATCGAGTCCAACACTAATATACAAATTTGGGTTTTTAACGTTTCTGCTTCTTATTCATGCTCTTTTAATGTTTTAACATAACCATGTATACGTTTAAACATTTTATGCTTTTTATTTACCACCCATCTTAAGTTAAGCTAGTATTCTTTTAAATTATTCATGTATATGTTTTTTATCCTTCGTTAAACACTAGCATGGTACCCGCACAATGCAACGATGATAATAAGTGACTATTTTTTAACAATTGATTTAACGTTAAAATAAAATAAAGTTGAATTAAAATAAATAAAATCACCAAAAAAAATAAAAATTGTAAATATATCAAAATGGATGTTGAATTAAAGAGAACAAAATTTTTAAAAATATGGTGAAATTAGATTATGAAAAAAATAAATGAGTTAAAAGATATTTTAATTTAAAAATAATTTTTATTTAATAAGTTTATTAAGAATGTGTTACAAAAGTTTGTTACAAAATACATTGATGGTCAAGATTTGAAGTTATGTATGGATTAAAAATGATCTAATGGTTAAGTTATGATTATGTTTATATTAATTTTTGGTTTAAAATTAGGATGTATATATACACCTTTTATATATAGTATAGATATAAAGGGGGTTGTTATTGTGGTGTACACCCTTAAAGTAAGTTATAATAAGCACACCTAAGGTTCTAGATAGCGTGAGGCGTGACGTGACGATATGACCAAGCCTTACGCCTTTGCGAGCCAGCCCTATCACACATGAATGTTGTAATTCTATCCATCATGATAGGTGTACCAGTACAACTAGTAATTCTATCTATCCCCTATGTGTTCCAAGCCTCATGTGTTATATTCATTATCTTCACCCATAATGGCACCCTAGTTGGTTCAGGCTTCACCATACATAACCCCGGTTTCCATTTTTGAACAAATAACATGACTCCATCAACTAACCAAGGCCCATTCTCTAAAATAAATTAGAAGCCTTCATCAGATTTAAATTTGAAAAAATATAAACCACAGTCGTTAGTAATAACCTCCCCAAAACCATAATTCCTCCACATTCTCCTCAAATGACCCATTATCTCTCAATAACTCATTTTCAACCCCACAAAGTAACCAACCAAGGTCATACTCCACTTTTGCTTCCTATTTCCACAACCGGATCCAAATCTGAATAACCATTCCCTTTTCATTCATCTTTACAGGGAAAAGTTTGAGCATATTACTGTTACTCTCAGTAAATCCTTGAACAACATTCATAAAGGCATTTGATAAACTCGTATTAACCCCATCCTCCATGACAATATCACCAATAACAACAGATCCTACTTCTACATTCCCCTTTCCAACCACATCCTTCAAACTAGGCCATTTATCCTTATTGTTAAAAGAAAAACTAGCATTTGCCTTACTACCTACATTACTCACTACGTCACCGCTGTTGAGAATCCTAGGATTATCGTCAGTAACTATTCTATTCAAAACCGGATTCTCAGCAACAGGAACAGGCATAGGGCCCAATACACTATGATTATTACTATATCCTCCCTCACTAACCATAGAACAAAAACTTACATTACTTTTCTTCCTCATAGGATCAGTTAGAATTTGACTTACCATCTCCTTTCTAGCGCAGCTTGTATCTCACCATCAGGAATTGATTCACTAACACCCTGAGAATCAACACTTTGACTTTCAGAACAAGCAACAGATCCTCCATCATTCTCATCCCCATTATCACTATCGCCTTCTAATTCCAAACCTTCATTCTCCTTCCCCATAACATTCTTCTTAACACCCTTTTTAAAACTGGCATGAGAGGGCTTTGATACTTGCTGAGCTTGCTTACTAATAGTAAAAAGACCAGTATCCTTACTACGATTCCTAGTAAACCTCTTAGTACGTATCACATCATCAGACCCCCAAGGTGGGATTTGACACGAATTAGGATTTGGTGGGTCTGGTTCCTCCATGAAGAATTGATATAGAATTAATTAGGATAATAAGATAGCATATTCTTAGTGATTTAGGTTGTGTTTAATGAAGGAGATAATCGATCGAGAAAGAAGAATCAATATGTGTTCTTAAGTGTGTATAATGGATACGACCCAGGAACAGTAATATGTAATTTATAAAATGTCAAAATGAAATATTTAATGGTGGATTTTTATATGTATCTGCAGATCAAGTATAGTAGAATCAAATGAAAAAAATAAAATCAATGATTCATTGGATGGATAAATTTAGATGGAAGATTACTTAATAAAATTTCGGGGTTTTTAGACAGAAGGAAAAAGTAGAAAGAGAAATAGCATGATTTTCTTACATGAAATGTCAAATACTTGTTGTCTAGTTTTGTATATTATAAACCTTTTTAGGATTCCCAAGGATAAAAAATACCATTGTTGTTTTGATCAATGAGAGCGACGTGTTGTTAGAGCAAACTCATATCTCGACCGTTATATTATGGTGTGCCGTCTAGATGTTGTTTGTCCTGTGCATACATAACTACTTCAAATACTACCTGACCAACTTTTCCACCAGGAAAAACACGACAAAAACTAAAAAAAAAAATCTCTTGGTGTGTTTGATCCACCTAGAACACGTGCAAACACATTTTCCTTGGATTCCATGCAGTTTATATGGACTGCAAATCAATTCTAAGGTTTTTTCATAGCTTTGGATGATTTTTGCCGGTTTCGACATTTTTGGTCGTTTTCGCCGATTTTGATCAATTTTCGACCGGTTAAGTCGCTTTTGACCAAGGGTTTTTGACATAAAATGTAGTACTTGTTTCAAGCTTTCATTTTCTTAGTCGTGGTCTGGAACGGCGTTGTGTAGCACATCTTATGCCCTTTTTATCGCAGCCCATGTTTTTTGATAATTTCAATCTAAATATATTTTTGTGTGTTAGCGATTATGTTTGGCACTCTATTTCTTTACAGTATAGAATTAGTAAAACTAACTCCCTTTTTTATATTTTTGTATCGGTATGTTGTATGTATGTATGTTTATTATGTGAACTCGAAGCATAATAGATTGTAAATAACTCTACAAATACATACACAAATAAAGAAAGAAAAGCGAGGTTAATGTGAATCCAAGAGAAAAGATCAACAAACTAAAATCCAATCATACTGGTTAAGAGGTGTAACTAAATAATAGATTTAATAAATAACTCGCCATTCAAATAGAATAAAATTTTGAATCGAATATTTCAAAGTCATATAATACCTAAGCATTATTTTCTTACATGAAATGTCAAATACTTGTTGTCTAGTTTTGTATATTATTAGCCTTTTTAGGATTCCCAAGGATAAACAATATCATTGTTGTTTTGATCAATGAGAGCGACGTGTTGTTACAACAAACTCATTTCTCGGTCGTTATATTATGGTGTGCCGTCAAGATGTTGTATGTCCGGTGCATACATAACTACTCCAAATACTACCTGACCAACTTTTCCACCAGGCAAAACACGACTAAAACTAAAAAACAAAAATCTCTTGGTGTGTTTGATCCACCTAGATCCCGTTTAAACACATTTTCCACGGATTCTATGCGGTCTATATGGACTAGAAATCTATTCTATGGTTTTTCATAGGTTTGGATGATTTTTGCCGGTTTCGGCATTTTTGGTCGTTTTCGCAGGTTTTGATCAGTTTTCGACCGGTTAAGTCGCTTTTGACCAAGGGTTTCCGACATAAGCGTAGTACTTGTTTCAAGCTTTCATTTATTAGTCGTCGTCTTGAAACGGCGTCGTGTAGCACATGTTATTCCCTTTTTATCGCAGCCCATGTTTTATGACAATTTCAATCTAAATCTGTTTTTGTGTGTTAGCGATTATGTTTGGCACTCTATTTCTTTACAGTGTGGAATTTATAAAACTAACTCCCTTTTGTATGTTTTTTTATATGTATGTTGTATGTATGTATGTATGTTTATTATGTGAAGTAGAAGCACAATAGATTGTAAGTAACTCTACAAATACATACACAAATAAAAAAAGAAAAGCGAGATTAATGTTAATCCAAGAGTAAAGATCAATAAACTAGACTCCAATCATACCGGTTGGGAGGTTTAACTAAATAATAGATTTAATAAATACCTCGCCATTCAAATAGAATAAAACGTTGAATCGAATATTTCAAAGTCATATAATACCTAAGCTTGAGTTTCTTACATTAAATGTCAAATACTTGTGGTCTAGTTTTGTATATTATTCACCTTTTTAGGCTTTTCAAAGATAAACAATATCTTTGTTGTTTGGATTAAATAGATCGACGTGTTGTTAGAGCATACTCATATCTCGACCGTTATATTATGTAGTGTCGTCGAGATGTTGTTTTTCCGGTGCATACATAACTATTTCAAATACTACCTGACCAACTTTTCCACCAGGCGAAACACGACTAAAACTAAAAAACAAAAATCTAATGGTTTGTTTGATCCACGTAGAAACCGTGCAAACACATTTTCCACGGATTTTATGCGGTCTATATAGACTGGAACTCAATTTTCCGGTTTTTCCATAGGTTTGGATGATGTTTGCCGGTTTCGGCATTTTTGGTCATTTTCACCGGTTTTGATCAGTTTTCGACCGGTTAAGTCACTTTTGACCAAGGGTTTCCGAAATAAAACGTACTCCTTGTTTCAAGATTTCATTTGCTTAGTTGTGGTCTTGAAACGGAGTCGTGTAGCACATGTTATGCCCTTTTTATCACAGCCTATGTTTTATGATAATTTCAGTCTAAATCTGTTTTTGTGTGTTAGCGATTATGTTTGGCACACTATTGCTTTACAATATAGAATTTGTAAAACTAACTACATTTTGTATGTTTTTGTATAGGTATGTTATATGTATGTATGTTTATTATTTGAAGTAGAAGCACAACAGATTGTAAGTAACTCTACAAATACATACACAAATAAAGAAAGAAAAGCGAGGTTAATGTGAATCCAAGAGCAAAGATCAACAAACTACACTTTCTCGCTCTAGAATTCTCTTTCTAAAAAACCATTGTCATTTTATCATGAATTCATCATCAACTTTTGATCCATCCTTTGGATTAGGTTGATTTTTATAGATCCTTGTTCATCTTTCATTTCTACACACTTTGATATTAATTTTCACCATAATACTTTCTTTAATCTTATTTTATTTCCTTTTTATTAAGTTTTTCTGGGTTACTGTTGGTAGTGGGTGTTCAGTCTCATTTATTGAGCTCCACTGTGTTGATTTACCTTGTATCACATTTAATCTCTCCTTAATCATCATTAATTCATATTTTGACACAGATTTCATTTCTGTTTTCACCATATCCTCATTGTTTTCATCGATTTTTCACCAAATTTATGAATTAAGTTTTCATTAACAATGAAAGATCCAGATCTAAAACCACCGGATATAGATTCATCTGCTTCATTATCTAAACTGTCTAAGGATGGTATTTCTAAGCCTATTAAGAAGAATAATAAGAAAAATAATATGATGATTAATACTAGAAGTAGTTGAGGTAAGTTTACTGCTGAGGTTAATAGTGAGATTGTTGATGGTGTAGGTGGAGAAGAAGAAGTTTTAGTGGTTGATGCTAGTGGTAGTGATAAGGGTGCAGTTAGTGAGGTCCCCAATACTTAGGGGAAGTTGTCATGAAAGAAGGTGGGGGTAGTGGTAAGGGTGCTAATGATGGTGGTCAAGAGGCTAGGCCTGCCGAGACTCCAGCTAAAGTGGTTGAGAATGTTTGGGGGGATGGGGTTAGGTTTGCTAATCTGGCTAAGTCTTTAAGTAGTGAAGGAAATAATAAGTTGAAATTAGTCCTGTTATGGTTGGTGAAGGGGTAGAATGTTTGTAGACTTTGACCCTGTTGTAGTTGAAGGTAGTAAGAAGTGGGATATGACTGTGGTGGGGTACTTTGTAGGAATGAAAATGAGCCATTGGGAGATCTCTGGCCATTTAAGAAGAATGTGGAGGATGTATGGTTTGGGAGAGGTGATTGTTATGGAGGATGGTGTTTATTACTTTAAGTTTAAATCTGTTGAGGGTATGAATTTTGTGATTGAAAATGGCCCATGGCTTGTTGATCAGAAGCCTCTCTTTGTGACGAAGTGGGAGCCTGGGCTATGTCTTACTAAACCTGAGCCTTCTAGGGTCCCTCTTTGGGTGAAGATATTTAATATCCCACTTGAAGCTTGGAACATAGATGGCATCAATAGGATTGCTAGTAGGTTTGGTACCCCTATTATGATGGATAAGGTTACTACAGCTATGTGTGATAAGGCCTATGGGAGAGCTAGCTATCCTAGGGTTCTTGTAAGGATTGACGCTTCAGAGGGCTTGTTGGACACCATTGATGTTTGTTATGTTAGTAGTGGTAGGTCTATGGGTTTGAGGGTTGTGTATCCATGGACTCCACCATTGTGCACTCATTGCAAGGTCTTTGGTCATTTCATTGAAAAGTGTGGGAAAAAAGTGAATGTCATAGATGAATTAGCCAAGAAGTCTGTTATTGTTACTGTGAATAATCATGCTAATTGTGGGGGTGAGAATGAATGGAGGAATGTGTCTTATAGAAAGGCTGCCATGAGTGGTAATGAGGAGGTTCAAGGTAATAATGAGCAAGGAGGTAATAGAAATACCAATATGGGTAGAAATGTGAATAGCAGAGGTAGAGGTGGTTATGCAAGAGGTGGATATAGGAATGTTAATGTTAATGAAGTTCCTAGGGTTAACGTTCCCAAGGCCTCTACTAGTGTGAATCCTAATGAGAAGAGTGTGACTACTAATGTTGAGGGTTTTTTTCAAGTCAGCAAGAAAGGAAAAGCTGTTATGAATGAAGGTGCTACTAATAAGGGTGGTCCTAATGAGTAAGTATATGTGCAAAACATGTATGACTTGATTGAAGTGGAAAATGATATGATAATGGAGAGTGGTAAAGGTGTGAAGGAAAATGATGAGGTGCAGGGGTTCTATCAGCTTTTGGAGAGTAGAATTGCTAAGATTAATGCTAATATTAGTAATTCTAAGAGGGATATTGGGACAGACTTTAAAAGCACGCCTAAGGAACTACTTGGGAAAACAGGTCTTAGCAGTAGTGAGGCTGAGGCAAATATATATGATCAATGTGTGCAGAGGTCAAATGAGGTTGTTAGTAAGCTTAAAGAGGGAAGAAATATGCTTAATATAGGACTTGTTGTTTATAGGAAGGTTCCAATTGGTGAGAAAGAGTTGAATACTTGGAATCCTGATATGGTTAATTATTACCAGCAACTTAGTGCTATTTGGAGTAATAGTGGGCTGAAGGGTGTTTCTGAAGCAGTCTTAGGTGTTAGTATGGATGCTGAAGTTGCTGAAGACTCATCTGCACGTGCCTCTTTTATGACACAAGATGTGGTATCTAATGTTGCTTTAGCTGTTGGCCATGGCACAGGGTGATTCTGTGCCTAACCTCCCTCAATTTTAATGGTGATAAAAGTAGCTTCATGGAACATTAGAGGTTTGACAGATACCTCTAAGCAAGATGAAGTAAGAAATCTTATTATTAGTAACAATATTAGTATGTGTGGTATAGTAGAGACTAGGCTTAATAAGAAATTTGTGAAGCCTGCTTCTGATAATATTATGTGCTTATGGAATTGGGAATCTAATAGTATGAAGTGCAATAAGGGCTGTAGGATTTTGATATCCCGAGAAGCAGTTTTAAGAGATTTTGTCCTTTAGCTAACTATTGATCAAATCGTCCTACTTTGCTTTCAGCCCTAATAAACTATCGAAATAAGTCCAAAAAATGCATCTTCATGATCATTCTAAGACAAAAATAAAATATAAGAGATACACCTAGGAATAAGGGAGTTTAAGCATTTAATTAAGCCATGTGTGTAAGTGTTTGAATTGCTAACTTATAATAACAATGATCTCGTTTTTAAGCTTAGTTTGGGGAACGTGAAACTTGAGGGTGATAAATCTTCGCAACACCAAAGCCCTAATGTAAGTCATCGATTTCTTTGCAAGTTATTTCCATGTAGCTATTTTCAAGTGAAAATGGTTTTCTATCCCTTTGTTACCTTTGAATTTTTGTTTAGTAGAATTTAAATAAGGCCAAGGTTGATTAATTATGAGGAAAATGTAAAATTGCTTTATCACTAAGCATTGCATGAGGGCATGACAATGGTTAAGTGTAGGGGATTTGATAGGTGTGTAAACACCCATCCTTTTACCACTTAATTCGGGCTAAAACGAGACCAAAACACGTACTTAATATCATTTGTTTGGAATTATGCGTGGTTTTTGTGTTTATTGTGTTTTCAGAGCCAACCGGATGAATATTGAAGAAAACATGGGATTGCACGGGTTTTACTGAAGAAAAAGACTCAAGATAAAGTCTATTGTCCAAGAGTTGCAAAAGATTTGAAGTCACTGGGCCTATTCGAAGATTTATCGAAGAAAAGGACCAAAGATGGAAGATTTATATAAGTCGAAGAAACTCAAGTCTATTAAACGAAGAAATTAAAAGACGAGTTGAATTTAATCGACGACAAATCCCGAATCAGAATCGAAAACGGAAACTTTTCTGAAAAGACGAAAAGACAAGAAGAACGGGAGAAAGCCCACTCACCAACCAAAGGACAAGCCTATAAAAGGAGCCCCTTCACACACACCCACTAGTTAGTTTTTAGTAGAGCCTGGAGTTTTCTCTCCTCCCCTTTTTTCTCCTTTCTTGTTCGTTCCATCACAATCACCACTAGGGTGATTGATGATTTTAATCTTTGTTCTTCCAATCTTGTTGTTTTAATCTTTGTTTTATCTTGTCAAAACATTAATCATTCAATACAAAGTCCTTGTTTAATCTTTCCATTTCATCTTGTTCATCATCATCTTTATCTTCAAGTTTTTTAAGTTTTTATTTTCTTGATTTGATCTTCAAAAGTTGTTGGGTTTTGTGTTTTTGTTGATGGGATTAGTAGTTTATGGTTAGTAGATGCTTTGTGATTGATTTATTTTAGTTTTTGGTGAAAAACTTGGTGATTTTTGGATCAAAACTGTGTTTCCTTGTTCTTCGTTTAGTTTCTGTATCTGGGTTTCCCAGAAGTTCCGAATTAGTGAATAGTAACTTCCGAATGAGTTGTGTTTTCAAAAGTTCCGAGTCAGTTAAAAGTTCCGAATGAGTTTACCTTTAAAAAGTTCCGAACCAGTTTAAAACTTCCGAACCAAACAAAAGTTCCGGATGAAGCATTAAGTTCCGAATCAGTTTGAAAAGTTCCGAACGAAGCAGAAAGTTCCGAACCGATTTATTTACAAAAAGTTCCGAATCAGTAAGTTCCGGATCAAGCCAAAACTTCCGAACGAAGCTAAAGTTCCGAATCAATTTTCAGACTTCCGAACCAAAGACTTCCGAACCAGTAAGTTCCGAATCAAGGGGCTTCATTCGGAAGTCCAAAACTTCCGAATCAGTAAGTTCCGGATGAGTGTAAACTTCCGAACCAAGGTTAAAGTTCCGAATCAATTTTCCTTTTAGTGTTACTGTTTGTCTGTTTTACTGTTTCTTTATGTTTATTTCACAATTTATATTTTAACTGTAATTTGAACTTTAATTTCAATTTTAATTTTAATCTTAATTTTAATCTTAAGTTTAATACAAGTCTTTGTTAATTATAATTAAAGTAATTGCCTTTGATTTAACTTTTCATTTCCACTTTTTATTTAGACTAGAAAACCAAACCCTTTTATTTAGTAACCAAGAACAATCATTCCACTTAAAGCCTAGATCAATTCGAGAGGATATCGAGAAATTAGAACCCAAAGCTAAAACCTTGTATCAAATGGCGCCGCTGCCAGCTCTTCTCGTTAAGATCAAAAGTTTTTTGTGAGAACTTGGATTTTGGGATCCGTTCTCCGTGAACGTTACTTTTTCATCAAAAATTTTCAAAAACAACTAAAAAATATAAAATATTCAAAAATACAAAAAAAATAAAAAAAAACATAAAAACCAAAAATATTTTTTGCTTTGTTTCTCTTTGTTCGTTCTTTTGCAGGTGTATGCGCACTCGTTCCACGTCATATCAAGAGCCCGAGCCTCTCGATCACTTAGACATGGCCGGTGTACCACCTCCAAACAATAATAACAACAACATGAACAATAACAACAACAATGAGCCCCTTCCGGATAATCTCCCAATGATTGAATTGCTGCAAGCTCATGTCGATGGCAACACGGATCCAATTGTTATACCACCAATTGCCGCCAACAATTTCGAGCTAAAATCCGGCTTTATCCAGATGGTCTCCGCTCAACCATTCTTGGGACGAACCATTGATGATCCACACGACCACATCAAGAGATTCTTGCAACTCACCAACACGGTCAAGTTCAATGGTGTTCCACAAGAGGTTATAAGGTTACAACTTTTTCCCTTTTCTTTAGAGGGACAAGCCCGGCATTGGCTTGCTAAGGAACCGCCACAGAGTATTCTCTCGTGCACGGATTTGGAAACAAAGTTTATCAACTACTTTTTTCCACCCTCTCGTACTACCGCTTTGCGGAATGAGATCATAAATTTTGAACAAAAGTACGATGAGTCGTTCAGTGAATCTTGGGATCGTTTTAAAGATCTTTTAAGAAAATGCCCACAACATGGTTTTACCAAAGTACATCAAATCAATACTTTTTACAATGGTTTAAGCATGAGTGACCAAGATTCACTGAACAGTGCCTCGGGGGGTAATCTATTGGCTAAGACTTCCAATGCTGCTTGGGACATCATTGAGAACAAATCTCGTGTGCAAACCAAGAGTGTTCGGACCAATGTCGCTAGTGCTAGCACTAATGACAGCGACAAGCGACTTGACAAAATCACCACGCTTCTTGAATCGCTTGTCACCCACACCGTCAGCAACAACAACAGCGCCAAAAACGCACAAGTGAACGCTGTCAACCAACCTTGTGAAATATGCGGTGGTCCTCACTCTTACACAACTTGTACCGCGACCCAAGATTACCCTGCTGAGAATGTGAATGCGGCATATGACACCTATCCTCAACCTGCTTATCAAGCCAGACCTCAAGGTGACCGTAACTTGCTTAGCTATCGATCCAACAACTATCTTTCACCACCTGGTTTCCCTCCTACCAACCCAAACCAACAACAAAACCTTAACCGCCCTCCTCAACAACAACAACAACCTCGACAACCATACATCCCTCCTCACAAACAGCAACAACCACCTCAACGTAACAATCAAGTCTACCAACAACCTGCTTACCAACCACCTGCATACAATGCTCCTCCCAACCAAGCCACCACTGCATTACACCAAGAGGTTGCAACCTATATGAGGACCAATGATGTGATAGTGGGAAATCTCCAAGAGGAAGTGCGCAATTTGAAAGCAGACTTGGTCAAGCAAGGAAATGATTTGAGAGCCGATATGAGAAATACGTTGGATACCCAAACTAATGATCTAAGGAACATGATGGCTAGTTTCTTCAATGGTAATCAACCCTCTTCTTCGGGTACTCTTCCGAGTAACACCGTTGCGAACCCAAGAGGGGAGATGAAAGCAATCACTACTCGAAGTGGTAAAGGTACCAAGGAACCCGAGCTTCCTATACCTCCACCGGTGGTTGTGACTAAGGAGAACGACTCACCTTCTCCTATTCCTCATCCTTCTCCTTCCCCAATTTCTCCACCTCTTCCTTCTACCCCTCCTCCACCCGTGGTTGTGAGTGATCCTATTCCCCTAAAGCCTTCTTCTTCATCCAATATACCTTATCCTTCAAGGTTGAGGAAAGAGAAGCAAAAGAGCAAGGATGATATTCAGGTTTCGAACTTCCTAAAAATGTTCAAACAACTGAATTTCAATATCTCCTTCGCTGAGGCTCTCGCTCACATGCCCAAATACGCCAAAATGTTTAAAGACCTTCTGAGCGACAAGGAAAAGCTCCTCGATATTGCCAACACCCAACTTAATGAGAACTGCTCTGCAGTACTCTTAAGGAAATTGCCAACCAAGCTTGGTGATCCGGTCGTTTTCTTATCCCTTGCAATTTCCCGGGAGTAGAGAATTGCATGGCCCTAGCCGATCTAGGTGCCAGTATTAATCTCATGCCTCTAAGTGTTTGGAAGCAATTATCTCTCCCAGAGCTAGTCCCCACCAAAATGACTTTGGAATTAGCTAACCGTACGGTTGCTTATCCAGTGGGGATAGCCGAAGATGTCATTGTAGGAGTCGACAAATTCACCTTCCCTGCTGATTTTGTTGTCGTCGACTACGAGATGGACCCCCGTGTACCACTGATTGTTGGTCGTCCATTCCTTAGGACCGGTCGCACTCTTATTGATGTTGAAGCCGGTGAGCTTATCATGAGAGTGGGTGACGATAAAGTAGTCTTCAACATGGGAAAGTTGTCTAAACAGCCTTATTCATATGAGAGCGTTAATTGTATTGACGTTCTTGATGAGGCTTGTGAAGAACACTTTAATGATGCTTGCAAAAGTATTCCTACCTCTCTTCCCACTGTTGAGACCGTGTCCTCCATTGATTCATCGTTGTCTCTATTTCGAGATGGTGATTTATTCTGGAACAATTCTTGAAGATACCATGGGAGATGCGAATTTAGCTACTAATGATTCTCCTATCGATGGGGATGAAGACATGAATTTCTTTGACAATCTTCTCACCGAAGACAATCCTTCGCCTCCATCTCCCACGGTCATTGCTATCGATACTCCGACTTTGAAAACGCCTCCCGTCGAAAATCCTCCGGATTTGGAACTTAAGGAGTTGCCGCCACATCTCGAGTACGTGTTTTTTGACGACAACAAGAAGTCGCCCGTCATTATTGCAACGGATTTGAAAGATGAAGAGAAGACTCGCCTAGTCGCCGTGCTGAAAGCTCATAAGAAGGCTATTGCTTGGAAAATCTCGGATATTCGTGGAATTGATCCTCACTTCTGCACGCACAAAATTCTCATGGAGGACGACTATAAGCCCACTATTCAAAGCCAACGAAGGGTGAATCCAAAAATCCATGAAGTCATCAAAACAGAGGTTATCAAACTTCTTGATGCGGGTATGATTTACCCTATTTCGGATTCACCATGGGTTAGTCCAATCCATTGTGTGCCTAAGAAGGGCGGAATAACCGTTGTTCCCAATGAACACAACGAGTTGATTCCCACTCGTCTCGTTACTGGGTGGAGAGTTTGTATAGACTACCGCAAACTCAATGATGCCACGAGAAAGGATCATTTCCCTCTACCTTTTATGGACCAAATGCTTGAACGATTAGCGGGTAATGAATATTACTGCTTTCTTGATGGTTTCTCGGGATATTTTCAAATACCCATCGATCTCCAAGATCAAGAGAAGACTACATTCACTTGTCCCTATGGCACTTTCGCTTACAAAAGAATGCCCTTTGGCTTATGTAATGCGCCCGGGACGTTCCAAAGGTGCATGTTAGCTATCTTCCATGACATGGTTGAACAAACCATGGAAGTCTTCATGGATGATTTCTCGGTCTTCGGGGATTCCTTCTCTTCTTGCCTTGCCAATTTGGAACGTATGCTCAAGCGGTGCGAAGACACTCGCCTTGTTCTGAATTGGGAAAAATGCCATTTTATGGTAAAAGAAGGCGTCGTGCTTGGACATAAGATCTCGAAAGCCGGTCTTGAAGTTGACCGTGCTAAAGTCGATGTTATAGCAAAGTTGCCTCCACCTTCAACCGTGAAGGGTGTGAGAAGTTTTCTGGGTCATGCGGGCTTCTACCGTCGATTCATCAAAGATTTTTCGCACATCGCTCGCCCGATGACCCACCTCTTGGAAAAAGATACTCCTTTTATCTTTTCCAAAGAGTGTCTTGAAGCCTTCAACTCGCTTAAGGATAAGCTCATTAAGGCACCCGTCTTGGTTACCCCTAATTGGGAGCTGCCTTTCGAGTTGATGTGCGATGCTAGTGATTTTGCTATTGGAGCGGTTCTTGGACAAAGAGTGAACAAACACTTTCAACCGATCCATTACGCTAGCAAGACAACGACAGGGGCACAATTGCATTATACGACAACCGAAAAAGAGCTTTTAGCTGTTGTCTATGCTTTTGAAAAATTCCGCCCCTATCTTGTCCTTTCTACCACCATTGTGTATACCGATCATTCCGCGCTGAAGTACTTGTTGACAAAGCAAGATTCCAAACCAAGACTTCTTCGCTGGGTTTTGCTGCTCCAGGAATTTAAAATCGAAATTCGCGATAAAAAAGGAGCAGAAAACCTAGCCGCGGACCATCTTAGCAGACTTGAGGATCCTTACCAAGGGGATCATCCGACCAAAGAAATCAATGATTCTTTTCCCTTGGAGACCTTAATGTCTATAAACTCGAATCCGAATGAAACCCCGTGGTTTGCGGACTTTGCAAACTACTTGGCGGGTGGAATTCTCAAGGAAGGGTTGACGTCCCAACAAAAGAAGAAGTTCTTCACCGACATCAAGACTTACTTTTGGGACGACCCTTACCTATTCAAACAATGTGCTGACCTGATTATTCGCCGATGTGTTGATGGACCGGCAACGTCTGAAATCCTTAATGCTTGCCACAAAGGACCCACCGGTGGTCACTTTGGTCCCAACTACACCGCTAAAAAAGTGTTTGATTCCGGATTTTATTGGCCCTCCATATACCGTGACGCTCACGATATGGTCAAACGATGTGATGTTTGCCAAAAGCAAGGCAAAATCACACATAAAGACGAGATGCCTCAGAATTTCATTCAAGAGTGTGAAATTTTTGATGTTTGAGGTATCGACTTTATGGGGCCATTCCCTTCGTCTAAAGGAAACAAATACATCCTTGTAGCCGGTGACTACGTTTCAAAGTGGGTTGAAGCCAAAGCTTTGCCTACTAATGAGGCAAGGGTGGTTTGTAACTTTTTGAAAGCTCTTTTCGCTAGATTCGGTGTGCCTCGCGCCATTATTAGTGATCGTGGGACTCATTTCTGCAATGACCAATTTGCTAGAGTCATGGCTAAGTACGGTGTAAACCATCGTCTTTCCACAACCTACCACCCACAAACTAATGGCCAGGCTGAAATATCCAACCGAGGACTTAAGCGAATTCTTGAAAGGACCGTGGGAGAGCATCGTGCCTCATGGGCTGATAAACTTGATGATGCTTTGTGGGCTTTCCGTACTGCTTACAAGACCCCAATCGGCTGTACGCCTTATCGTCTTGTGTACGGGAAAGCGTGCCACCTCCCCATTGAGTTGGAGCACAAGGCTTACTGGGCCTTGAAGTGGGCTAATTTTGATATTAACAAAGCCGGTGACCTACACAAGATCCAACTCAATGAGCTGAATGAACTCCGTAATGAGGCTTATGAAAATTCTTTGATCTATAAGGAAAGAACTAAGCTTATTCACGACTCCAAGATCAAAAACCGAGAGTTCCATGTTGGAGACAAAGTCTTACTTTTTAACTCTCGGTTGAAAATCTTCTCGGGAAAGCTCAAATCTCGTTGGTCCGGCCCATTCACCATTGCCCAAATTTTTCCATATGGTACTCTCGAGCTCGCTCAACCTGATGGACCAAATTTTAAGGTGAATGGCCAACGAGTGAAGTTGTACTTTGGTGAGGACACCTCTCAGGAGGTGATTCCATCCCTCACCACGTTCCCCATGAACTTATTTTGGGTTGAGTCAGGCTCGTGACTCGGTTATCAAAAACAAGCGCTCCTCGGGAGGCAGCCCGAGTATCTATCCTTTTATGTTTTAATCCCCTAAGTGTAGGGGGGACTTCTATACGTTTTTGTCTTTGTGTGGTGTGATTACAGGGATAAGTGCACTCTTGGAATTAAAGAACCGTGCTCCCGTGTTATCCGACATCCGGTTCTATCTCTCAACTATCGTGATTCAATTTTCTTCATACTCACATTTGAAATTGATCACTTTAGTCGTCTCTTCCTTAACTTGAGTTAACCAACGTGCACAATGTCATAAGTATAGGGGAAACTTTTCCCACGTGCTTAAACATTGAGGACAATGTTTATCTTAAGTGTAGGGGGGACTTCTATCGAAGTTTTAAGTGGACTTTTCCATGAAAATGCCTTCAATTAACCGGAAAATCCTATTTTTCAACATTTTTCAAATTTTTCATTAACTTTGGCCATTTAGTCGTAATTTTTAAATTTGTATCTTTGCTTTCATATGTATATATCCCGCAAATAAAGTCAAAAATATTAATAAAGTGGTGTAGCTAGTTTAGAAGTCTTTGACATATTAGGCCCGTTGCGTTTATTTTGATTCAACCCGAATAGACTTATCCAAGTTTATTCTAGCTAGTATCCTTAACCATGTAGACCTTAATTGGTTTATTAGTCTAAGTGTCTACGAATCTCATTACTTGAGATTTTAAATTGTGGAGGACGAGAAATGATAGAGTCAATTATAAGTCGGTATTCTTGCGCAAGCTCACTTGGTGTAATTATTTGCCTATTCTCCCATCACTTGCTAATAATTTATCTGCAATAAGTAAGGTCGTACGATTTGAAAAGTTACTTAGCTTCTAGCCCAAGATCGTTTAGAAGTTGCTCGGTAATGATAAGAGTTCATAGCCAAGGCATAACTTATGAAGCGGGGCGCGAAGATTGGCGAGTCCGAAAAGGCCCTAACAAGGCATGAGGATTCCATTTTATTGCTAAAGATCCAAAGTGACGTGAAAAGCATTATTCCTAAAATCAATATGAAGGATCAAGACTCACGACGAAAAGCAATCAACTCCCATAAAGATCATGGAGAAGTCTATCCGAAAAGACCCTAACAAGGTATGAGGATAAATAGATCCAAGTCCGAAAAGGAGGCGGATCGTTGTATCTCAAAATCCCAATTAGAGATTGAAGAAATAATCATAAAGTCGTGGTCAACAAAGTTGGAGTACCCCTCAAAAGTCTCCAAGTGAAGAAACTCTATTATGATGAGAAGACCATTATCTCAAGAACGTCTTGTTGGGTCAAAAAGTTGATGTGGCAGAAACTCAAAATCGAAGAAAATATCAAGACATTTGTTCAAGCGTTGACAAGAGTAATTCCAGCGTTGACAAGAGCAAATTGGGCGTTGACAGAAGTCAACAAAAGTCAAACGCAGTCAACAAAGTCAAACGCTGATGGATGTTGAAGATTTGATGGAGAATTCTATTTAGGGAATATATTGAGTATATTATTTATGATATACACAATATATAGTTTATCTAAATAGAAGATTTAGATGTTTATTTGATATTATCTCTTGTAGATTCTGTTCCTTCCACTATAAAAGGAACAAGAGTCTTAGGTTTTATTCACAATTCAATTCATACAATGTAAACCTAAAGCGTGTGTCGACTAGGTGTGGGATTCAATGTACACACACCTAGTGATTGTTGATTATTAATATAATTAGCAATCCATTTGTTTTAATTCGTGTTCTTTGTGTCCAAACACCTTGTTATGATCATTGTTCTTATTCCGCTATGTTATCATATGAATGATGATCAACTTAGATATAATGATTCATAACCATTGAGTCTAACGATCAATGGACTCCACAATTGGTATCAGAGCCTAAGGCTCTTGATATCTAGGTCCGACGAGGTGTTCGTGTATCGTGAAGAAGAAAAATTCGTATCGAGTTTTTCTGGACGTTTTTGTGTGCGCAGCAGTATTCAGAAGGGTATAACTTTTTATTGAACCGTTGGATCGCCACGAAATTTTATATGTGTGTTCTACATACATATATCTAGATATCCACCGGAGGGATTGTCGAGATCTATCCCCAAGAAAAAGTTATTAAGCGTCGAAGTCAACAGGGGTCATATGCTGTTTTCTGTGAACAGTAATAGTAAAAACGCGATTTCTCCTTCGTTAACCGTTGGATCGTCGTGAAATTTGATCTGTAGGTTCTTGACACTTATGTCTAGGATCTGACCGAAGGGATCTTCGATCTGAGCATTTATGAAGAAGTTATTCGCTGTCGAAGTTCACTGCAGTTTATGGATTTTCACATGAAATAATGATTTAGGGTTTATAAAACCCTAGATCAATTAGCCGCTGATGGGAATTATTTAGACGCTGATGACGTCAGTGTTTGGGACAAGACGCTGACAAGGTTTAAAGTTGGCGCTGATGTTTGTTATTTAGGCGCTGACAGGCTTAATTTAGGCGCTGACAGGCTTAATTTTGACGCTGACAGAATAAGTCAACGCTGATAGGTTGACAGTGTTGTCCGATATATACATTTTTAAACGCTGACAAGTGTTGTCTGATATTGGACAACACACAGTGTTGATATCTTGGACAGTAAAGGATATTGGACAACACAAGGAAGGCTGCTGTTTGAGAAAATTGGACGTTTTAAGCACACAAAAAGGAGGATTATACACACGAAGGTACATGGAATCTCCGTTTTAATATAAAATATCATGTTGATATTTATGGCTCGGATATTTTTAAAAGGAATTAATGATTTTAAGGAGAGTTAGCAACCATTCATGAAGAATTTTATTGGATTATGTAATCGGGATAGCCTTGTGAAAGAGTTATTCGTTTACATCTTTTACATATGAAGATATTGACTTGTCATGAAGAAGTGTTGACTTAAGGGGAAGAATTCTTATGGTAAGTTTGATGATTGAAGAAGATTTTCGCAAGTTTGTGTTCTATCATATCTTAAAGTCGTGCATTTCCAGTCATAGACTTTAAAGGTAACTTGTTTATGCTTACATGGTTACTGATGAAGTGATACAAGGTCTAGAAATATGTGATTTTTCTTATGGTTCTCTATGCACATATTTGCTATCACTTGAAGGAGTTACATTATCGTGCTCAGTGTCTCACAAAGGATGAGGATTTTTGTATCAGCCACATACTTCATCACATCATCGTACAAGATATGGAACATAGGTTTGGGTCACTCTACTTCTACATCAAAAATATTATATTAATTATTCTTCAAGATCATTACACAGAGTCTACATATGGAGAATCTTCAAAGATTGCAACATTGTTTACTTTCCTGTTGATGTGACAAAAAGGGGAAGAAATACGTGCTACACTTGAGGGGAAGCAATTTGAAGATCATGTACAACTTACAAGAGATACACATAGAGTTTTGCCGACATCAACTAGGGGAAGATTGTTGGGTCAAAAAGTTGATGTGGCAGAAACTCAAAATCGAAGAAAATATCAAGACATTTGTTCAAGCGTTGACAAGAGTAATTCCAGCGTTGACAAGAGCAAATTGGGCGTTGACAGAAGTCAACAAAAGTCAAACGCAGTCAACAAAGTCAAACGCTGATGGATGTTGAAGATTTGATGGAGAATTCTATTTAGGGAATATATTGAGTATATTATTTATGATATACACAATATATAGTTTATCTAAATAGAAGATTTAGATGTTTATTTGATATTATCTCTTGTAGATTCTGTTCCTTCCACTATAAAAGGAACAAGAGTCTTAGGTTTTATTCACAATTCAATTCATACAATGTAAACCTAAAGCGTGTGTCGACTAGGTGTGGGATTCAATGTACACACACCTAGTGATTGTTGATTATTAATATAATTAGCAATCCATTTGTTTTAATTCGTGTTCTTTGTGTCCAAACACCTTGTTATGATCATTGTTCTTATTCCGCTATGTTATCATATGAATGATGATCAACTTAGATATAATGATTCATAACCATTGAGTCTAACGATCAATGGACTCCACACGTCTCTCGAAGATATGAAGTATGAAGTACATGCCAAATATCGGCCCGAGAAAGGTCTCAAATCGTGAACCAAGTTATGCCAAGATATGAACTTTTTGATATCCCGAGAAGCAGTTTTAAGAGATTTTGTCCTTTAGCTAACTATTGATCAAATCGTCCTACTTTGCTTTCAGCCCTAATAAACTATCGAAATAAGTCCAAAAATGCATCTTCATGATCATTCTAAGACAAAAATAAAATATAAGAGATACACCTAGGAATAAGGGAGTTTAAGCATTTAATTAAGCCATGTGTGTAAGTGTTTGAATTGCTAACTTATAATAACAATGATCTCGTTTTTAAGCTTAGTTTGGGGAACGTGAAACTTAAGGGTGATAAATCTTCGCAGCACCAAAGCCCTAATGTAAGTCATCGATTTCTTTGCAAGTTATTTCCATGTAGCTATTTTCAAGTGAAAATGGTTTTCTATCCCTTTGTTACCTTTGAATTTTTGTTTAGTAGAATTTAAATAAGGCCAAGGTTGATTAATTATGAGGAAAATGTAAAATTGCTTTATCACTAAGTATTGCATGAGGGCATGACAATGGTTAAGTGTAGGGGATTTGATAGGTGTGTAAACACCCATCCTTTTACCACTTAATTCGGGCTAAAACGAGACCAAAACACGTACTTAATATCATTTGTTTGGAATTATGCATGGTTTTTGTGTTTATTGTGTTTTCAGAGCCAACCGGATGAATATTGAAGAAAACATGGGATTGCACGGGTTTTACTGAAGAAAAAGACTCAAGATAAAGTCTATTGTCCAAGAGTTGCAAAAGATTTGAAGTCACTGGGCCTATTCGAAGATTTATCGAAGAAAAGGACCAAAGATGGAAGATTTATATAAGTCGAAGAAACTCAAGTCTATTAAACGAAGAAATTAAAAGACGAGTTGAATTTAATCGACGACAAATCCCGAATCAGAATCGAAAACGGAAACTTTTCTGAAAAGACGAAAAGACAAGAAGAACGGGAGAAAGCCCACTCACCAACCAAAGGACAAGCCTATAAAAGGAGCCCCTTCACACACACCCACTAGTGAGTTTTTAGTAGAGCCTGGAGTTTTCTCTCCTCCCCTTTTTTCTCCTTTCTTGTTCGTTCCATCACAATCACCACTAGGGTGATTGATGATTTTAATCTTTGTTCTTCCAATCTTGTTGTTTTAATCTTTGTTTTATATTGTCAAAACATTAATCATTCAATACAAAGTCCTTGTTTAATCTTTCCATTTTATCTTGTTCATCATCATCTTTATCTTCAAGTTTTTTAAGTTTTTATTTTCTTGATTTGATCTTCAAAAGTTGTTGGGTTTTGTGTTTTTGTTGATGGGATTAGTAGTTTATGGTTAGTAGATGCTTTGTGATTGATTTATTTTAGTTTTTGGTGAAAAACTTGGTGATTTTTGGATCAAAACTGTGTTTCCTTGTTCTTCGTTTAGTTTCTGTATCTGGGTTTCCCAGAAGTTCCGAATCAGTGAATAGTAACTTCCGAATGAGTTGTGTTTTCAAAAGTTCCGAGTCAGTTAAAAGTTCCGAATGAGTTTACCTTTAAAAAGTTCCGAACCAGTTTAAAACTTCCGAACCAAACAAAAGTTCCGGATGAAGCATTAAGTTCCGAATCAGTTTGAAAAGTTCCAAACGAAGCAGAAAGTTCCGAACCGATTTATTTACAAAAAGTTCCGAATCAGTAAGTTCCGGATCAAGCCAAAACTTCCGAACGAAGCTAAAGTTCCGAATCAATTTTCAGACTTCCGAACCAAAGACTTCCGAACCAGTAAGTTCCGAATCAAGGGGCTTCATTCGGAAGTCCAAAACTTCCGAATCAGTAAGTTCTGGATGAGTGTAAACTTCCGAACCAAGGTTAAAGTTCCGAATCAATTTTCCTTTTAGTGTTACTGTTTGTCTGTTTTATTGTTTCTTTATGTTTATTTCACAATTTATATTTTAACTGTAATTTGAACTTTAATTTCAATTTTAATTTTAATCTTAATTTTAATCTTAAGTTTAATACAAGTCTTTGTTAATTATAATTAAAGTAATTGCCTTTGATTTAACTTTTCATTTCCACTTTTTATTTAGACTAGAAAACCAAACCCTTTTATTTAGTAACCAAGAACAATCATTCCACTTAAAGCCTAGATCAATTCGAGAGGATATCGAGAAATTAGAACCCAAGCTAAAACCTTGTATCAAATGGCGCCGCTGCCGGGGAACGTCCTACTTTCGAAACTTCATACATCCTATCCTCTTACCACTTAATTCGGGCTAAAACGAGACCAAAACACGTACTTAATATCATTTGTTTGGAATTATGCGTGGTTTTTGGAATCCAAGTGTTTTTATTGCTACTTTGCTGTCCACTAGTGATCAAGTGATTCATTTCTTGGATACTACTATTGCTACTACTAAATCCTTCTATATCTCATTTGTCTATAGTGAGAATGATGAAAGGGATAGGAAGAAACTATGGAGTAATTTATGGGTTCATAAGGCTTTAGCTGGTGGCTACCCTTAGGTTATGCTTGGTGACTTTAATGTCACCTTGTATAATGATGAGAATACTTCTAAGGTTAATAACCTTAGAGACTTTGGTGTTAATGATTTCAAGAAATGTGTTGAAGACCTTGATATGAAAGATGTGGTTATGTCAGGGTTATTCTACACTTGGATTCAGAAGAAACATGACCCTAACTTGGGTATTTTCAAGAAGTTGGATAGGGTCATGGGAAATTATCACTTTATGGAAGAGTTTAATGGTTGTTCTACCAAATTCTTGCCATATCTCCTTTCTGATTACAACCCAGCTTTATTAATTTTGAAGGAAATTTGTCCTAAGAAGCCTAAGCCATTTAGGTTTATGAATTTTCTTGCTGATAAGCCAGAATTCTTAAAGGTTGTTGCTGATAGATGGCATATTCCAGTTAGTGGTTTCCACATGTATATCCTGGAAAAGAGACTTAAAAATATGAAGAAGCACATGAGAAATCTTAACAAGAATAATGGTAATGTCTTTAAGAATGTAATGAAGCTCAAAGATGATTTGGAGAAAGCTCAAATTGAACTCGAAAGGGATCCTGATTCCCCTTTGCTTAGGGAAAAAGAGTCTAAATGCTATGAAGAATATAAGACTGCTTTGCTTGATGAAGAGAGATTCTTAAGGCAAAAATCTAAGATTGAATGGCTTAAAGAGGGGGGCCTTAATAATGCTTATTTTCATAGTTCTATTAGAGGAAGGCTGTGTAGAAGCAGAACCGATTCTATTCAAGGGGAAAATGGTGAAAGTATTAGTGGAGATGGTGTTGCTAAAGTTTTTGTTGACCATTTCACTAGCATTTTTGGCATTGAAGGTGACACTTACCTTGTTGAAGACTCCTTTGATTTGTTTTCTAAGAGGATTGATGCTGTAGATGCTAATGACATAGTGAGATATGTTTCTAACGATGAAATCAAGGCTTCTCTTTTTGACATTGATGATTTGAAGGCACCTGGCCCAGACGGCCTCACCTCTAAATTCTTTAAGTCTGCTTGGAATGTGGTTGGGAATGATGTATGTGCTGTAGTTAGGGAGTTTTTCAACAATGTCAAGATGTTGGGAGAGCTTAAGAATACTATTATTTCACTTGTGCCTAAGTGCAAGAACCCTACTAAAGCAGCTGATTATAGGCCTATTGCCTGTTGAAGTGCGATTTACAAATGTGTGTCAAAAGTTATTACCAACAGAATAAAGGTTGCTTTGGGTAAGCTTATTGACTACAACCAAGGTGCTTTCATTGAGGGTAGGCAGATTTGTGACAATGTTCTCCTCATTCAAGAACTTATGAATGGGTATAATTGGAAGGGTATTTGTAGAAGGGTAGCTTTTAAAGTTGACATTCAGAAGGCTTATGACACTGTGTCATGGAGTTTTTTGAAGCTAGCTTTGGAAAGGTTTGTCTTTCCTATGAAAATGGTTAGTTGGATCATGACTTGCCTTACAACTACATCTTTTTCTATAAATTTCAATGGAGATTCTTGTGGTTTCTTTTGAGCCAAGAGAGGGTTGAGGCAGGGTGATCCTATATCACCCTATTTGTTCACAATTGTAATGGAAGTCTTCAATCTTATGGTAAAAAGGCAAATCAGTTTAGACAAGAGGTTCAAATTTCATTGGGGTTGCAAGGAGATGGGAATTACACACTTATGTTTTGCTATGACCTTATGTTGATGTGCAATGGTGATGCTACCTCTGCCCTATTATAGAAGAGCCGTAGATGAGTTCACCTTAAGTTCTGGCCTCTTCCCTAGTATGACTAAGAGTACAGTCTACTTTGGAAATGTGCCTAATGATATTAGATGTAAAATCCTTATGTTCATGCCATTCAATGAAGGGACTTTGCCTGCAAAATATTTGGGGGTGCCCTTAACTTCTAGAAGATTATACAAGGAAGATTGCTTGTTCTTAATTGACAATGTGAAGAAGAGAGTGAATGATTGGAGAAATAAGACATTGTCTTCTGCAGGTAGACTTCAACTCATTGCTTCAGTTCTTGCCTTTTTACAAGTATATTGGGCCTCTATTTTCATTCTCCCTATCAATGTTTGTGAGACTATAGATAAGCTTTTCAAGTCCTTCTTATGGTCTGGTAATGATAATAACAAGGGTGTGATAAGTGTAGCCTAGAAGGATATCTGTTTTCCTAAGAGTCAAGGGGGTCTTGGTCTCAAGTCACTGCATGAGTGGAACTTGAACCTCATGGCCATGCATCTCTGGAACATATTGAGCAACAAAGAGTCAACCTGGGTAAGGTGGATCAACACTAATTGGCTTAAGGGAAAGAGTGTTTGGAGTATTGGTACTCTGAACCAAAATTCATGATGTTGGAGACAATTCTTGGATCTTAGGGACTTGATTAGACAGTTTGTCCATACTAGGATTGGTGATGGCAACACTTGCAATTTCTGGTATGAAAAATGGTTTGAAGGTGGTCCTTTATGCAGAAACATTAGCCAATGGGAAATTTCACAAGCTCATCTCAATCCTTGTGCCAAGGTCAAGGATATGATTAGACGAAATACTTGGAAATGGCCTAGGGAATGGTGGGTTAAGTTTAAGGACTACATCAACATCCCTATCCCCGTGCTTAATAGTGATGTCGCTGATAAAGTTATTTGGATCAACAAAGAGGGCAAGGAAAATAATTTTAGTATGATGGAAGTTTGGAAAGGAGTTAGAAGAAATGCTCCTAAAGTCATATGGTACAAGCATGTGTGGTATTCTCAGTGTATCCCAAGACATTCCTTTGTTCTTTGGATGGCCATTAAAGGAATCTTAAAACTCAAGATAGGATGTCCAAGTGGTTTAATATACAAGACATGGCATGCCCTTTCTGCAATTTATGTAAGGATTCTCATAGTCATCTCTTCTTTGAATGTCATTTGTTAGAAGGTTGTGGGAAAGGTTAAAAAGTATGGCCAAGCTTGGTGATATAAACCATGTTTGGGCTATGATTATTTCTGGCATAGTTAACAAACCTGCAAGTAACAAGATCTGGAGCATCATTCAAAGGCTTGTCCTAGGAGCTGCAGTTTACTTTGTGTGGCAAGAAAGGAACTTCAGGATCTTTAACAAGAATTTTAGAATTAAAGATAAATTGTTCTCCATTATAACTGATACTATTAGGTTGAAGCTTATGGGGTTAACAATATTAATGGTTACTACTGATGTCATAGAAGCTACTAAGATCTGGAATTTCCCTGTGAGCTTAAAGTCCAAGGACAATACTATAGAGGGATAAGGGGGTGTATGGGTTAACAAGCCTAGGGGGTTCTAGCTGATACAACTTATAGCTGGGTGCTTGGGTTACTCTTCTAGGGTTGTGAGGTGTAGGGTAGGGCCTTACTTTCTTAATTCTAGTAATGCCAAGATTTTCTGGCGATGTAGGCTGTGCTAGGCCCCTGAGTTGGTTTACCTGTTTTAGCAATCATTATGCCTATGCATCTGATAGTAGGGTGCTTGGACTACTCTTCTTAGATTCCATGGTGCAGGGTAGGGCCATGGTTTCTGAGTTCTAGTAGGGTCAAGATTTTCTTGTGTGTAGGCTGTGTATAATGACCGCTAAGGTGTTTTGAGGTATTGGTTTGAGTTATAGAAGGATGCTGAGTTTTTGTTCCTTTGCTTGGATCCTTTCTACTCGCATTTATGGTGTCCCTGGTCTAAGCTTCATCATTTTTTTGGTAGTATGGTTCTGTTTCTTAGATCCTGGTGGCATCTGATATTGGACAGTAGAGTTATCTGACATGACTGAAGTATGATTTCTCTGATGATTCTAGTTATGGATTGATAGTTTATATTTATGTATTTGTAAAGGATTTTCCTTGTTTATGTTTTCTCAAGTATTTGTATATGTATCATAGCCTTTCTATGCTCCATGTGTCTTGTTCATGGTTGCCATGGTGGGTTTGTATCTTTTTTGGTAGCTATAATAATTTACCTTTAAAAAAAGATCAACAAACTAAACTCCAGTCACACTGGCTAGGAGGTTTAACTAAATAATAGATTTAATAAATAGCTCGCCATTCAGATAGAATAAAATGTTGAATCAAATATTTTAAATTCATATAATACCTAAGCATGAGTTTCTTACATGAAATGTCAAATTCTTGTTGTCTAGTTTTATATATTATTCACCTTTTTAGGCTTCCCAAGGATAAACAATATATTTGTTGTTTTGATCTAAGAGATCGACGTGTTGTTAGAGCAAACTCATATCTCGACCGTTATATTATGTAGTGCCGTCGAGATGTTGTTTGTCCGGTGCATACATAACTACTTCAAATACTACCTGACCAACTTTTCCACCAGGCGAAACACGACTAAAACTAAAACACAAAAACCTCTTGGTGTGTTTGATCCACCTAGAACCCGTGCAAACACATTTCCCACGGATTCTATGCGGTCTATATGGACTGGAAATCAGTTTTCCGGTTTTTTCATAGGTTTGGATGATGTTTGCTGGTTTCGGCATTTTTTGTCGTTCTCGCCGGTGTTGATCAGTTTTCGACTCGTTAAGTCACTTTTGACCAAGGGTTTCTGAAACAAAACGTACTCCTTGTTTCAAGCTTTCATTTTCTTAGTCGTGATCTTGAAACAGAGTCGTGTAGCACATGTTATGCCCTTTTTATCACAGCCTATGTTTTATGATAATTTTAGTCTAAATCTGTTTTTGTGTGTTAGCGATTATGTTTGGCACACTATTGCTTTACAATATGGAATTTGTAAAACTAACTCCTTTTGTATGTTTTTGTATAGGTATGTTGTATGTATGTATGTTTATTATGTGAAGTAGAAGCACATTAGATTGTAAGTAACTCTACAAATACATAAACAAATAAAGAAAGAAATGCGAGGTTAATGTGAATCCAAGAGCAAAGATCATCAAACTAAACTCAGTCACACCGGTTCAGGAGGTTTAACTAAATAATAGATTTAATAAATAGATCGCCATTCAAATAGAATAAAATGTTAAATCTAATATTTCAAAGTCATATAATACCTAAGCATGAGTTTCTTACATGAAATGTCAAATTCTTGTTGTCTAGTTTTATATATTATTCACCTTTTTAGGTTTCCCAAGGATAAACAATATATTTGTTGTTTTGATCAAAGAGATCGACGTGTTGTTAGAGCAAATTCATATCTCGACCGTTATATTATGTAGTGCCGTCGAGATGTTGTTTGTCCGGTGCATACATAACTACTTCAAATACTACCTGACCAACTTTTCCACCAGGCGAAACACGACTAAAACTAAAAAACAAGAATCTCTTGGTGTGTTTGATCCACCAATAACCCATGCAAACACATTTTCCACATATTATATGCGGTCTATATGGGCTGGAAATCAATTTTTCGGTTTTTCCATAGGTTTGGATGATGTTTGCCGGTTTCGGCATTTTTTTTCGTTTTCGCCGGTTTTGATCAGTTTTCGACCGGTTAAGTTGCTTTTGACCAAGGATTTCTGACATAAAACGTACTCCTTTTTTCAAGCTTTCATTTGCTTAGTCGTGGTCTTGAAACGGAGTCGTGTAGCACATGTTATGTCCTTTTTATCATAGCCCATGTTTTATGATAATTTCAGTCTAAATCTATTTTTGTATGTTCACGATTATGTTTGGCACACTATCGCTTTACAATATGGAATTTGTAAAACTAACTGCCTTTTGTATATTTTTGTATAGGTATGTTGTATGTATGTATGTTTAGTATGTGAAGTAGAAGCATAATAGATTTTAAGTAACTCTACAAATACATACACAAATAAAGAAAGAAAAGCGAGGTTAATGTGAATCAAAGAGAAAAGATCAACAAACTACATTTTCTCTCTCTAGAATTCTCTTTCTAAAAAACCATTGTCATTTTATCATGAATTCTTCATCAACTTTTGATCCATCCATTTGATTAGGTTGATTTTTATAGATCCTTGTTCATCTTTAATTCCACACATTTTCATATCAATTATCACCATTAAAATTTCTTAAATTCCATTTTATTTCTTGTTTTAATAGTTTATCTGGTTAATGTTGATAGTGGGTTTTGACACATTTATTGAGCTATTAGTGTTAAGATCCAACTCGTACCTCATTAATCTTTCCTTAATCTTTCATTAATCTCACATTCCGACATAGATTCATTTCATTTCACCAGATCCATTATCATTTTTCATCAGTTCTTTATCATTTTTTCACCAATTTATGAAGTGATTTTTCGTTCATTATGAAAGATCCTGTCTTAAACCACCGAATATTGATTCATCTAGTTCGTTGTCTAAGTTGTCTCAGAAAACGGATAAGGATGGTATTGCTAAGCCTTGTAAGAAGAACAATAAGAAGAATAGTAGGGGTACTAATACTAGAAGCAGCTCAGGTAAGTTTACTGTTGAGAATAGTAGTGTTGTAGGAGATGATGTAGGTATTGAAGAGGAAGTTTTAGTGGTTGATGCCAGTAGTAATAAAGGGGTAGGTAGTAAGATCCCTAGTGTTCAAGAGATAGTTTGGAGGATAGGGAGGTTAGTGGTAATGGTGGTGGTGTTAAAAGCCAAGAGGTTAAACCTGCTGAGGTTCCTGCTAAGACTAAGGATAAGGTTAGTGGAAGGGTGTTAGTTTTGCTAGTTTAGTGAATGGTATGGCCAGTGAAGGTAGTAATAGGTTGAAATTTATGCATGTGGTTGTGGATGGTAGTGGTAGGAAGGTTGTAGACTTGGATCTTGTTGTTAATGAAGGAAGTAAGAAATGGGAGCTCACTGTGATAGGGTATTTTGTAGGGATGAAGATGAGTCATTGGGAGATCTCTGGTCACTTAAGAAGAATGTGGAGAATGTTTGAATTGGGGAGATTATAGTTATGGAGGATGGGATTTATTACTTTAAGTTCAAGTCTAAGGAGGGAATGAATAATGTGACTGAAAATGGTCCTTGGCTTATGGATCAAAAGCCATTGTTTGTGCAAAAATGGGTACCAGAGATTTGCCTTGCTAAGCCTCAACCATCCAAAATTCCACTTTAGGTGAAGATATTTAATATCCCACTTGAAGCTTGGAATGTGGATGGTATTAGCAGAATTTCTAGTAGACTAGGTACTCTCATAATGATGGATAAGATGACTACCTCAATGTTTTATGTAGAGCTAGTTATGCTAGGGTATTAGTAGAGATTGACACTGTTGAGGGTCTACTTTATACCATTGATGTTTGTTATATGAGTACCAGGAGGTCTATGGGACTTAGGGTTGAGTATCCATGGACACCCTCTTTGTTCTCTCACTGCAAGGTGTTTGGCCATTATATTGAGAGGTGTGGTGTTAAGGTCAATGTCATAGATGAATTGGAGAAGAAATCTGTTCTTGTGAATAATCAAGGTGGGGGTAATGCTGATAATGAATGGAAGAGTGTGCCATATAGAAGAGTTGTTAGGAATGGAAATGAGGGTGTGCAAGGAAATAATGAGCAAGGTGGTAATAGAAATTTCAATAATGGAAGGGGTTTTAATGGTAGAGGTAGAGGTGGTATGGGGAGAGGTGGATATAGAAATGATTACACTCATGAGGGAATGAAAGCTAGTTATTCTAAAGGGGTGCCTAATTTGAGTAAGCCAACTCCTAGTGTTAGTAAGCATACCTCTGATGCTGATGGGTTTATGCCAGTTAGTAAGAAGAGTAAGCCTGTTGTTAAAAAGGAAGTTGCCAATAGTGGCGTTTCTCAAAAGGGAGTGGAGACTAAAAATAGTTTTGAGTTGCTTGAAAGTGATGATATGGAGGTAACAGTCAATAAAGAAGGTGATAACAAAAGAGTGAAGTATATTTTGCAAAAAATGGTAAGGATATGATGTATGATGCAGTTTCTAATTTGGATAAGGAGATTGATAAGAGAAATGGTTGTATTGCTCGCACTGCTAGCCAGAGTTCTAAAGTTCTTGTTGACAAAGTTGTTAAGGAGACTGGTGTTGAGAGGAGTGTGGCTGAGTTTGACCTTTATAATCAAATGCTAAGGAAAGAAGAAGAAAGTATTAATAAGTTGAAAAATGACAGGAATAGGTGTTTGGTGGGCCTGGATGTTATTCAACAACCAGCTATTAGTGTGGAAACTATGCACAATTGGAGTCCTGATATGATAAAGTATTATGAGCAATTATGTGATGTTAAGAGCAAGCATGGTATGAAAGGGCTAGTTGAAGCTGTTCTTGGGATTGATATGGAGGCTGAGGTAGCTGTTGATACTTCTGCTCATGATTCCTTCATGACACAAGATGTGGTTTCTAATATGGCTTTGGCTGATATGGCTCAGGTGCAGGGTAAATCTGTACCAAACCCCCCCTCAAATTTAATGGTGATAAAATTAGCTTCATGGAACATTAGAGGTTTAACTGATTCCTCTAAGGAAGATGAAGTAAGAAAGTTGATTATTAATAATAGTATTAGTATGTGTGGTATTGTAGAGACTAGACTGAATAAGAAGTTGGTGCAGTCTGTTTCTAGTAAAGTTATGAGTTATTGGAATTGGGAGTCTAATAGTGTAGAGTGCAATAAGAGATGTAGGATTTTGGTTGGTTGGGATCCTAGTATTTTTATTGCTACTTTACTGTCTTCTAGTGACCAAGCTATGCATTACTTGGTCAATATTATTTCTACTACTAAGTCCTTCTATATTTCTTTCGTATATGGTGAAAACCATGAGAGGGATAGACAAAGACTTTGGAGCAATTTGGTGGATCATAGGGCTATTGTTGGTAATAGCCCATGGGTCATGTTGGGGGATTTCAATGTTACTCTTTACATTGATGAAAGTACCTCTACTGTTAATAACCTTTGAGACTATGGTGTCAAAGATTTCAAAGAGTGTATTGAAGCCTTGGATATGGAAGATGTTGCTATGTCGGGATTATTTTACACTTGGATTCAAATGAAAAATGATCCTAGCCTGGGAATTTTCAAGAAGCTGGATAGGATCATGGGCAATTATCATTTCTTGGATGCGTTTAATGGCTGCTCTGCCAAGTTTTTGCCATTTCTCATCTCTGATCACAGCCCTGCTTTATTGGTGCTTAATGAAGTTTGTGCTAAGAAACCTAAACCTTTTAGGTTTATGAATTTTCTTGCTGATAAGCATGTGCTGCTGATAAATGTAATATTCCTGTGAGTGGTTTCCATATGTATACTTTGGCTAAGAGGCTTAAAGATATGAAGAAACATATGATAGGGCTTAATAAGAAGAATAGAAATATATTTAGAAATGTTATGAAGCTTAAAACTGAATTTTAGAAGGCTCAAGTTGAGTTAGAAAGGAGTCCTAGTTCTTCATTTCTTAGAGAGCATGAATCTATGTGTACTAAAGCCTATAAAGATGCTTTGCTGGATGAAGAAAGGTTTTTAAGACAAAGGTCAAAGATTGAATGGTTAAAAGAAGGAGATCTCAACAATGCCTACTTCCATAGTTCAATTAGAGGTAGGTTGAGTAGGAGCAGAATTGACTCAATTTGTAAAGAGAATGGTGAATGTGTTAGTGGTAGTGGTGTAGCAGAGGTATTTGTTGACCATTTCACTAGCATATTTGGAATTGAAGGTGAAACTTACCCTATTGGCCTATTTTCCAAGAAGATTGATCCTGTTGAGGATAATGATATGGTGAGGTATGTCTCTAATGAAGAAATAAAGGCTGCTCTATTTGATATTAATGATCTAAAAAGGCATCTGGACCAGATGGCTTTACTTCTAAATTCTTTAAAGCTGCATGGAGTGTGGTTGGTAATGATGTTTATGCGGCTGTTTACTAATGGAAAGATGCTTGGTGAGCTTAACACTACCATCATTTCCCTTGTACCTAAGTGTAAGACTCCTACAAAGGCTGCTGATTACAAACCTATTGCATGTTGCAGTGTGGTTTATAAGTGTGTGAGGAAAGTAATGACTAACAGAGTTAAAGATCCCTTGGGGAAGCTTATTGATATTAATCAAGGTGCTTTCATTGAGGGTAGACAGATTTGTGATAATTTCCTTTTAATTCAAGAACTCATGAATGGCTATAATTAGAAAGGAATAGGTAGAAGAGTTGCTTTTAAAGTGGATATACAGAAGGCTTATGATACAGTCTCTTGGAGCTTCTCGAAAGTGGCTTTAGAGATGTTTGGTTTTCATAAGAGAATGGTGGATTGGATTATGACATGCCTCACTACTGCTTCTTTTTCAATCAATGTTAATGGTGACTCTTGTGGATTCTTCAAAGCAAAGAGAGGGCTGAGGCAGGGTGATCCTGTGTCACCTTATTTGTTCACTATTGTGATAGAAGTCTTCAATCTCATGGTTAAAAGGAAAATCAACCTTGATAAGAGGTTCAAATTTCATTAGGGTTGCAAGGATATGGGAATTGCACACTTATGCTTTGCTGATGACTTAATAGTGTTATGCAATGGAGATGCTACATTTGCTTCTATCCTTAGAAGAGGCCTTGATGAATTCACCTTGAGCTCTGGTCTCTTTCCTAGCATGACCAAGAGTACTGTTTACTTTGGGAATGTGCCTAATGATATCAAGTGCAGAATTCTTATATTTATGCCATTTAATGAAGCAACTCTACCTGCTAAATACATGGGGTGCCTTTAACTTATAGAAGATTATTTAAAGAAGATCGTCTCTTCTTGATTGATAATGTGAAGAAAAGAGTTAATAATTGGAGGAACAAGACCTTGTCTTATACAAGAAGGCTTCAACTCATTGCATAAGTCCTTGCATCTTTACAGGTTTATTGGGCTTCTGTTTTCATTCTCCCTGTTAATGTATGTGAGACTATAGATAAGCTCTTCAAGTCTTTCTTATGGTCTGGTAATGATAATAACAAGGGTGTGATAAGTGTAGCTTAGAAGAATATTTGTTTGCCTAAGAGTCAAGGGGGTCTTGGGCTCAAATCTCTGCATGAGTGGAACTTAACTCTTATGTCTAAGCACCTTTGGAACATCTTGAGCAACAAAGAGTCAATCTAGGTAAGGTGGATCAACACAAATTGGCTAAAGGACAAGAGTGTATGGAGTATTGGTACTCTGAACCAAAATTCATGGTGTTGGAGGCAGTTCTTAAATCTTAGGGACATGATCAGACAATTTGTGCACACTAGGATTGGTGATGGCAACACTTGCAATTTCTGGTATGACAAATGGTTTGATGGTGGTCCTTTATGTAGACACATTAGCCAATGGGAAGTTTCACAAGCTCATCTTAGTCTTTGTGTCAAGGTCAAGGATATGATTAGAGATAATACATGGAAATGGCCTAGGGAATGGTTGGCCAAGTTTAATGAGCACATCAATATTCATGTGCCTGTTCTTAATAATGGAGTTGTTGATAAAGTTATTTAGATCAACAAGGATGGCAAAGAAAAGAATTTTAGTATGATGGAAGTGTGGAAAGGAGTTAGAAGAAATGCTCCTAAGGTCATATGGTACAAGCATGTGTGGTTTTCTCAGTGCATTCCAAGGCATGCTTTTGTGCTTTGGATGGCCATTAAAGGAAAGTTTAAAACTCAAGATAGGTTATCAAAGTGGTTGAATGTTCAAGATATGGCATGTCCTTTTTGTAATACCTGTAAAGATTCTCATAGTCATTTGTTCTTTGAGTGTCACTTTCTAGAAGACTATGGGAGAGGTTAAAGAAGATGGCTAAGCTTGAAGATGTTCCTCATATATGGGCTATGGTCATTTCTAAGGTTGCCAACAAGCCTGCATCTAACAAGATTTGGAGTATTATTCAAAGGCTATTACTAGGAGCTGTTGTTTACTTTATTTGGCAGGAAAGGAACTTCAGATTATTCAACAAGTGCTTTAGGACTGAGGATAAGCTCTTTGACATAATTTTTTATACTATTAGGCTCAAACTTATGGGTTTAAATATCCTTAAGAATTTTGCTGATGTCATAGAGGCCTCTAAGATTTGGAATTTCCCTGTGAGCTTAAAGTATAAAGACAATACTATGGATGGAGAAAGGGGTGTATGGGTTGACAAGCCTAGGGGGTTCTAGCTTATACAGCTAATAGCTGGGTGCTTGGGTTACTCTTCTAGGGTTGTGAGGTGAAGGGTAGGGCCTCACTTTCTTAGTTCTAGTAATGCCAAGATTTTCTGGTGGTGTAGGTTGTGCTAGTCCTCCTAGTTGGTTTACCTGTTTTAGCAGTCTATGAGCCTTTGCAGCTGATAGCATGGTGCTTGGACTACTCTTCTTGGGTTCCATGGTGCAGGGTAGGGCCATGGTTTCTAAGTTATAGTAGGGTTAAGATTTTCTTGTGTGTATTCATAGGCTGCTAAGGTGTTTTGAGGTTTTGGTTTGAATTGTATAAGGATGCTGAGCTTTGTTCCTTTGCTTGGATCCTTTCTACTTGCATCTATGGTGTTCCTGGTCTAAACTTCATCATGATTTTGGTGGTGTGGTTCTTTTTCTTGGATCCTGGTGGTATCTGTTATTGGACAAGTGGAGTTATCTGGCAAGACTGAAGATTGTTTTCTCTGATGATTTTAGTTAAGGCTTTTTAGTCATTTTTTGTATTTTGTTAAGGATTTTCCTTGTTTATGTTTTCCCAAGTATTTGTATTTGTACCATAGCCTTTCTATGCTCCATGAGTCTTGTTCGTGGTTGCTAGGGTGGGTTTGTATCTTTTTTGGTAGCTATAATACTTTACCTTTTAAAAAAAAGATCAACAAACTAAACTTCAATCATAACGGTTAGGAGGTGTAACTAAATAATAGATTTAATAAATAGCTCACCATTCAAATAGAATAAAATGTTGAATCGAATATTTCAAAGTCACATAATACCTAAGCATGAGTTTCTTACATGAAATGTCAAATACTTGTTGTCTAGTTTTGTATATTATTCACCTTTTTAGGCATCGTAAGGATAAACAATATCATTGTTGTTTTGATCAAAGAGAGCCACGTGTTGTTAGGGAAAACTCATTACTCAACCGTTATATTATGCTGTGTCGTCGAGATGTTGTTTGTCTGGTGCATACATAACTACTTCAAATACTACCTGACCAACTTTTCCACCAGGCAAAACACGACTAAAACTAAAAAACAAAAATCTCTTGGTGTGTTTTTGTTAGAATTTTGGTGGATCACAGTATCTGAGAGTCGTGTCAAACACTTTCAGATCAAACTATTCGATGGTTCTATCGAAATCTCCAATCGGATAAAACTCAGAAATCGAACAGTGAATGTGTTTTTGTTGTTATGAACAGAACCAAAAAAAAACCAAAAAGGTTATATGACCAAAACCGTGTTTGCAGTTGTAACTGCCAAAAGACAGTTATTACAACCAAACTCCAACCTTTAGTAACGGGCAGAAAATCAGGTCCGAATATCTGGAATTTTATTTTCAAGTGCGTTTTTAACATAGCACTTTACACCAAATAACAGGCAGAACCAAACTGCAACCTTTAGTAACGGGCAGAACCTCAGCTAGGGGCGCTGCCCCTTGGACCCTGCCAGGGGCTGCCGCCCCTTGGACCCTGCCCAGGGGCGCTGCCCTCGGACCCCCGTTGTATGAGGCTTCGCCCCCATATGATAACCGTAATAATGTCATACAAGTGTGCACTCCGCACAACCCTGACTTGATGAACGTTTATCACGATTACACATTGGTCAACTAAGTCAATCCATTACACTTAAATCACATTGGTAATACAAAAATCACCAACAATCCTCTCCCATTTAAGTGTAATCTTGATTAACTTAAAGAAAATCATAACACAAACAAACTGATGCACAAATGAAATGTCGACATGATTGAATTTCACATTAGTATATCAGCATTCCAAATATTTGAATATTAGAGTGTCACTAAGGATTGAACTCTTCTATTCATAGTGAATACCTGAAGATAATATACATAACAGTTTACACATTTACATGTTCTACTTGACATTATTTTTTACTAGCTTGTGTCCTATCCTTCATTAAGCATATCAAAGCCAAGTCCTAAACTTCTTGAAGCAGCTAAACTTCATGCTTATATAGGTGATCTTTTCTTCTTGCACCTACACATGCAATTTGTCAAAAGATCATTAAGAAATATAATTTCAACCTCCTTTACTTGCAGTTCTGAACACATACCGTGGGATGATGTAATTATGCGTTCCAAATCAAAATATCAAGCTTTCCACATTGAATTCAGCACCTAACATTACGTTAGATTGGAATTGGGTATCTTGATACAAGGATTTTATTAGGTGGACTTTACACCCATCCCAATAGCTTCCTTTCGTACGAGATCTCTTGCTAACCCTTTGGTTAAATGGTCGGCTAAATTCAACTGAGTTTTCACAAACTCCATAGATATCACACCATTCATGATAAGCTCACGAATCATACTATGTCTAACACCTAAGTGTCTAGACTTACCATTGTACACTTGACTATAAGCCATAGCCAAGGTAGCAGCACTATCACATCTAATAGAAATGGTAGATACCGGTTTAGGCCACAAAGGAATTTCATAAACCAAATTCCTTAGCCACTCAGCTTCATTACCAGCTGCAACCAAAGCCACAAACTCAAACTCTATAGTTGAGCTTGTAATACAAGTCTGTTTCTTAGAAGCCCAAGAAATAGCACCTCCTCCAAGTAGGCATACCCAGCCACTCGTACACGAGTGATCCTCCATGTTATTAATCCAACTGGCATCTGAGTAACCCTCTATCACAGAAGGGTAACCGCTATAAGTCAAACCAAAATTCATGGTTCCTTTCAAATATTGAAACACTCTAGATAGAGCTTGCCAATGTAGAGCACTAGGATTGCTAGTATACTTACTAAGCTGTCCTACAGCAAAAGCTATATCAGACCTAGTGCTAATCATCGCATACATAAGACATCCAACATCACTAGAGTATTCTAGCTGAGACACTACAATTCCCTTATTAGGAATCAACTTCACAGTAGAATCAAATGGAGTATGAGCAGAAATAAAATCAGCAAAGTTAAACTTTGTTAGGATTTTCTCAATATAATGAGATTGAGAAATCGAGATACCATTGTTTCCTCGTTTGATTCTAATACCAAGAATCACCTCAGCCTCCCCCAGATCCTTCATATCAAACTTAGATGACAAAAAAATCCTTTGTCTTATCAACTTGATATTGGTCAATGCCAAAGATCAACATGTCATCTACACATAAGAAAATTATTACTCTTTTACTAGAAGCATCAAATCTACTATACACACATTTGTCATATTGGTTTAAAGAAAAACCATTAGACAACACCACATCATCAAACTTTTGATGCCATTGTTTTGGTGCTTGTTTTAGACCATACAATGATTTCTTCAATTTGCATACCTTGTTTTCATGTCCAGGCATCACAAACCCTTCAGGTTGTTTCATGTAAATTTCCTCATCCAAATCACCATTCAAGAATGTAATTTTCACATCCATTTGGTGAATAATAAGATCATTAATGGCTGCAATAGCTAGTAACAATCTAATAGTAGATATCCAGGCAACAAGAGCATAAGTATCAAAGAAGTCAATTCCCTCTTTTTGCCTAAAGCCTTGGATCACCAATCTGGCTTTAAATTTATCTATGCCTCCATCTACTTTCATTTTCCTTTTTAGGATCCATTTACATCATAATACCTTGCATCCAGGAGGTAAATCAGATAATTCCCAAGTACATTTTGCATGATGGAATCAATCTCACTTTGAATTGCTTCTTTCCAAAAAGCAACATCCCTAGACGCCATTGCTTCACTCAAGGTCTTTGGATCCTCCTCAATAATGAAACAATATTCACGTAGAGATACAGTCTTATCTCTCGTTCCTTCAACCAAATAAAGTTGAAAATCAGAACCAAAAGACTTAGCTTTTCTTGTTCTAGTGCTTTTCCTAGGAACCGATGGACCAAGTACATCATCTGCACCTTCAACCTCATCTGCAACTATCTCACTTGAAGATGGCTGTATCATACCTCTTGGTCTAGGTATAGATGAAAAACATTCTTCATCAAAGATTGCATCTCTTGACTCTATTATAGAGTTCACCGACGCATAATCATTAGGTTCTATAACATAAAACCTGTAACACTTGGAATGCTCAGCATACCCAATGAAGATACAATCTATACCTTTCTCACCCAAAATTTTCATTTTGGGTTGAGTCAACCTTACGACTGCTCTACAGCCCCAAACCCTTAAATAAGCCAAATTTGGTACCTTCTTGGTCCAGATTTCATAAGGATTTTGTTTGCTATGTTTGTTTCGAGTTCTATTCAGAATATAACAGGCTGTCAACATTGCCTCACCCCAAAACCCTTCACTTAGACCAGAATAGGATAACATGAAATTAACCATTTCCTTTAAGGCCCTATTCTTCCTTTCAGCCACCCTATTCTGTTGTGGTATGTACGGAGCCGTGGTTTGATGTATTATTCTAGTAGATTGGAAATAAACTGGATCATAATACTCACCACCACGATCAGTACGAAATATTTTATTGAATCTTGTCTTTGAATTTCTACTTCTTGTTTATAAATTTTAAATTTATCAAGAGCTTCATTTTTAGCATGCAATAGATATATATAACAATATCTAGAAGCATCATCAATAAAAGTTATAACATACTTATTTTGTCCTAGTGAAGGATTGGCATGAAAATCACATAGATCACTATGTATGAGATCTAATACTTTGCTTTCTCGATTAACCCCCTTAAAAGGTTGTCTAGTAATCTTTGTTAACATACAAGTCTTACAACTTTTATTTTTCATGTCAAAAGCAAGTATTAAACTCATTTTAGCCATATCTATCATTCTCCTATAATGAACATGTCCTAGTCTAGCATGCCACAATTCAGAATTACTTACATCATTACTATGACTAGAAGTAATCATACATGAAGCATTAAACAAAGGATAATTAAGATTTAATCTGATCATTTCATTACATACATAACCAAATCTAACAAAAGTACCATGTCTTGACAAGATATACTTGTCACTTTCCAACACCTGTTTGTAGCCACACTTATTCAACACAATTTCAGAAACGAGATTCTTTCGAATCCCGGGTACATACAACACATTATCTAAATATAAAGTTTTTCCAGAAGTGAAAGTTAATAAAACACCCCCTATTCTTTTGATTGGTTCAGTAGCAACGTTTCCCATCTTTACAAATGATCCATCTTCAATTGATTTATAGGCTTGAAACCAACGAAGATCCTTGCAAACATGACTTGTTGCACCCGAATCAAACAACCAAGCAACATCATCATCCTGAACATAAAATACATCAGAAATAACAGAAACATAATGTAAAACATTATCACTATTCTGAATAAGATCAGAATTATAACCTTGTGGCTTTTCAGGATCCTTAGACCCATTTGAACCAGTGCCTTTTTTGTCCTTAGAGTGATAATCCTTCTTCATGTGACCAGGTTTGTCACATTTCCAACAAGCCCCTGTTGGGAATAAAATATGGGTCAGATCACCAAACGCTGATAAGAAGAAAGTCAACGCTGATAGATTGACTTTGGACGCTGATAGAAGTCAACGCTGACAGCCTTGAAGATTGACACTGATAGAATATCTTTTGTTTATTTGTTTGTGGTAAAGATAAACACAACATTGTATTTTCTATTATTATCTTTACCTAGAATAGTTGATTCATAGCTTATTGTACAAGACTTCTTGTTCTATAAAAGAAGGTCTTTTAGGTTAAAGTCATATATCAGTTTTCATAGTATTCGCAAGTTAAACCTTTCATTGTAATCAACACGATTATTCTAATACAAGTGAAAGTTTGTTTAACATCATTGTGTTTTAGATCAAGTGTTAATTCCGCATAACACTTTGTTACTTTATTCATAAGCAAAGGTTTCTCTACGTGTAGTACTTGATCTAATCTCGTATACACAAAGCTAATCGATCTAAGTTTGGGATCAACAAGTGGTATCAGAGCTTGTTGAGAAACTTTTGATCTTTAAGTAACGCAGAACCCTAAAACACCAAACCCTAAAAACCCTAAAATTCTCAAAACCCTAAAAACATCATGTCTGGCACAAATCAACCTCCTGCTTTGCTTCAAAACAACTTCTCAAACCCTAGTATCAAAATTCCCATGTTTGATGCCAGGAACTTTGAACTCTGGAAGTCCAATTTTGAGCAATACATAGCTATTCATGACTACACTCTTTGGGAAATTATCGAATATGGAAACACATTCGATAAAGCAGCAAAGATTACTGCTGCAATTGCCGCAAGGACAGCTGTTCCTAATTGTCCTGAAGCTGATAAAGTGGAAAAGCCTGATGATGGGAGAGCGGTAGCTGTTGAAGATATAGCCAAGAAAAGGGTGGACATGAAAATTTTGAACATCTTGAAACATGCCCTAGGTCATGAGAATCAGCATAAGTACAAACGTTTTGAGTCTGCAAAAGAGCTTTGGGAAGCTCTTGAAGTAGCACATGGTGGCAATGCTGACACAAAAGAAGAAAAGAAGAAGCAACTCTTGCATGAGTATGCTGTCTTTAAAGCTCAACCTAATGAGAATCTCAGCAGTGTGAGAAGTAGACTTCTTGACATCACAAGTCAACTTTCCTTCATGGGAAAACAGATTGATGACCCTGAATTGAATGCTACTTTTCTCAAAAGCCTTGGTGATGTATGGAAGATTGAGACAAGATCTATTCTTGTCAATAACACCCACAAGACTTCCAGGTTTGATGACATCTTCAACAAGTTAAGGCTGTTGGAGAATGAATGGCAATTGGAGAGTGATAACAAATCTTCAAGCAGCAACATGGCCTTCTTTTCACAAAGTGAAGGCCAATTTGATTCCATGAACTTTTATGGACATTCAGCAACTGGATCTCAAGGTGTCAGCGCTGGATGTCAATCTGTCAGCGCTGGATCATATCCAGTCAACGCTTTGTACTCAAGCGCTGACACACACAATCATGGCGCTGATAGAATTAAACCTGCTGGTTTTGATCTTGATACTGTGTGTGCATTCATTGCTTCTTTGCCTAGTGATTCAAGGATTACTTATGAAGATCTTGAGCAGATAAGTGATGAACAATTGGAAGAGATGGACATCAAGTGGACTATGGCTCTTGTAAGTTTAAGAGCAAACAGGTTCAATAAAAGGTTCAAGAAGAAGATGACCTTTAATGCTAAGGATGTTGCTGGCTTTGACAAGTCCAAGGTAGAGTGCTACAACTGTCATAGGATGGGGCACTTTATGAGGGAATGTAGATCTCCAAGGAGATCTGATGCTGGGAAGCCTTCTAGCCAAATGATTAAGAACCCAGATCCCAAGGCCATGGTTGCTGTTCAACAAATTGATGGTGTTGGAGAATGGGATTGGAGCTGGATGGCTAAGAATGAGGAAGAGGACAGAGCTTTGGTTGCTGAAGTTAAAGAAGAGCATGCTGAATATGCTCTCATGGCACACTCCTCCTCTTCATCAGATAATGAGGTATATGATGATGCTTTCTGTTCTAAGGGTTGTCGTTTAAATACTGAAAAATTAAAACAAGAGATAGTTAAATTATTAGATGAGGCAAGTACTGAAAGATGCAAAGTATCTAACTATCAAATTGCTCTAACCCAAACAGAAAAGACAGTATCTGAGTATAAGAAAATGGAGTTTGATTTAAAAGATCAAATAAACATCTTAAAACATGAGTTATTTCAGAGTAAAGATGTGCAAGATATAGTAAATAGGGTTAATCTTGATTTGATAGCTCAGTTAGAGGAGGCTAACAAAAACAAAGATAATGTGAGTCTTAAAATCCAGAGATTTGATAAGGCCACACAATCCCTAGGAGAGTGTGTTAGTAAACAAAGAGACTCTAAGGATATGAGTGGGATTGGGATAAATAACTATACTGTTGTTCCACCACCAGCTGGGGATTTCTATGGTGTCCAATCAAAGGACTTATCTTGGACTGGCTTGCCAGAATGCCAAGAGGAGGAGTTTATTCCTCCACCTAGAGTGACTTCCCCAGTTGAGGAATATCAGCAAAAGCTGACTGACCTAGAAGAGTGGAAGAAAGCAAACCACACTTTGTTTGTTAAGGGAGGGTTATTGTGTGAAAGTCCAAATGAGCCCACACCAATCACGAGCCTTGATCCTAAACCTATTAAGATCACACACCCTACCACTGGCAAAGCTGTTGACCTTGGCCCACAATCTGTTAGAAAACCTAGTGTTAAATATGCAGAGATGTATAGAAATTCTAGGTCACCAAAAAGCCAAGTTAGTAACCATGGAACAGGCTTCTTTGCTTCTAGACCTAATACTATGTCTAGAAAAGCTTGTTACACATGTGGTAGCTTCTCACATTTGGCCTACAAATGTGTCAACGCTTCCAATGTCAACGCTGATAGGAACCATTTCAGCGCTGACAAAAGTCAACATAGGTCAAACACTGTCAGACCCAATACTCTTGTGAACAAAAGTTCACAAGTTGTTAGACCAGCCCCATTCTTTTCTAGAGGGTCTAACACACAAGGCCTAAGACCTTTTCAAAAGTCAAATACTTGGTCAAATAGGCAATGGGTTCCTGTAGCAAACCCTAGGTTCAACGCTGATAAGAGCAATCGGGGCGCTGACATGAGTAATTTCAGCGCTGACAGACACACTGCTAAACCTAGGTATTTGCAACCACAGGGAAATAGGTCTAAAGCTTCTACTAGCTTAACATGGAGACCAAAACAAGACCAGAACCCTAATAATACTGGTATTTCTATGACATGCAACAGGTTTCATTATATTTCTAAGGCATTGTCAACACCAATTGGGGTTAACTGGGAATTTCATTCAAACAGGGATGATAATGGGGTTGTTATGAGAACCAAGTCTGTTCTTGTTGAACAACCAAATGAATCCAAGTCTTCCAAGGCTTGGGTTCCCAAAGAAAACTAATGTGTTTTCTTTATGTGCAGGGCATTCAGAAGAAGATCAATGACTATGGATACTGGGATAGTGGATGCTCAAGACACATGACTGGAAAGGAAGACTATCTGACCAATTTCTCTCCTATTCAAGATGGTGATAAGGTATACTTTGGGGGTGGCTACGGCACAATCACAGGAAAAGGAACCCTTGTCACCAACAATCTAAGGTTTGATAATGTCTTCTTGGTGAAAGACCTGGATTATAATTTGTTTAGTGTATCACAAGTGTGTGATAACAAAAATAAGGTTCTTTTCACAGATACTGAGTGCTTGGTGTTAAGCAAAGATTATAAGCTCCCTGAGGAGAAATACATAGATTTTAGAACACCAAGGCATAAAGACATATATAATGTGAATCTTAATGGGATTAAGGTAAATAATAAGATGTCATGTCTGTATGCTAAAGCCTCAGTAGATGAAAGTAATCTTTGGCACAGGAGACTAGGGCACATAAACTTTAAGAATATTAATAGGCTTGTGAGGCTTGGTTTAGTTGATGGTTTGCCTGAAAAGGCTTTCCACAATGACCACTCTTGTGTTGCATGTCTTAAGGGCAAGCAGCACAAGGTCTCATTCAGGTCTAAACAGGTGCACTCTAGTTCTAAACCCCTTCACTTATTGCATATGGACCTCTTTGGTCCAACTAATATAGAAAGTTTGAAGGGTAAATCATATTGTTTTGTCATTACTGATGATTACTCCAGGTTCACATGGACTTTCTTTTTAGCCAAGAAAAGTGAAACTGCCCTAAGTCTGATTAATTTTATTACCCAGATTGAAAAGAAAAATGGTAATGAGGTCAAAATTATTAGAAGTGACAATGGGGGTGAGTTTAGAAATCAGTTGTTGGATGATTTTTGTGCCAAGAAAGGGATTACTAGGCAGTTTAGCATAGCTAGAACCCCACAACAAAATGGGGTTGCTGAGAGAAAGAATAGGACCCTTATTGAAGCAGCCAGAACCATGTTGGCTGATGCCCACTTTCCTATAGCTTTTTGGGCTGAAGCTGTTAACACAGCTTGTTATGTTCAAAATAGGGCATTGGTCAACAAGATACATAATAAGACACCTTATGAATTACTTTGGGGAAGGAAGCCAAATATTGGTTTTCTGAAGCCTTTTGGATGTCATGTAGTTGTTCTAGAAACTAGTGAGGCCCTAGGTAAATTTGATTCAAAAGGTGATGAAGGCTACTTCATGGGTTATTCAGTGCAGAGTAAAGGATATAGGGTTTACATTAAAAAGGAAAAACGTATACTTGAAAAGGTACATGTTAGGTTTTTAGAAAGTAAACCTAGTGATCCTGAGAGTGGTCCAAATTGGTTGTTTGACTTAGAACCTTTGTCTAGAGCTTTAAATTATATGCCTGTTACTGATCCAGACATTGTGAAGGTAACTTCAAGTGTTTTGGAAAAGAGAATTGGTAATGTTTCAGGTATACAGGTTGCTAAGGAGGATGGACCACCAGCAGTTGAATCATCTCCCACACAAGAATATGTTACACTTCCTATATGGACAGATGAGTATTATGCTGCTGCTACTGCTGCTACTGCTGCAAGGAAAGATAATGGTGGTGTTCAAATACCACCAAATACAAACATGCATGATTCTTCAGGCGCTGACAAAGGGAAATCAAGCGCTGACACGACCAATTCAGACGCTGATGGCTCCAACGCTGACAACACCAGTTCAGGCGTTGTTAGCCCAAACGCTGACAAACAAGGATCAGACTTTGGAGACACCTTTACACAGCTTTTCTCTTCCCATTTTGAACAGGGTGGACCTTCCAATATCCATGAAGAGATTCCTGTTGATCAAGAAGAATCTGAAGAAGATATTGGCAACATGGAGCGTGAAATTGAGGACACCAGACTTTTTGAAGGAGGAGTTCTCACTTCCACAGCAAAGGATCACCCCACATCTCAAATCATTGGTGATGTTATGGCTCCAGTTCAGACAAGAAGATCCCATCAAGGTCTTGGTGGGTTTATTGCCAATATACACAAGAAGGTTGATACCCCTCTTGTATAAGCATGTTTGTTTGCCTGTTTTCTGTCACAGGAAGAACCCAAGAAGATTTTTGATGCTCTCAAAGAACCAAGTTGGGTGGAAGCAATGCAGGATGAGCTTCACCAATTTGCTATACAGGATGTTTGGGAGCTGGTTGATTGTCCTAGGTATGTGAGACCAATTGGGACAAGATGGGTTCTAAGGAACAAGAAAGATGAAAGAGGCATTGTGGTCAGAAACAAGGCACGTTTGGTAGCTCAGGGTTATACACAAGAGGAAGGCATAGATTATGAAGAAGTCTTTGCTCCAGTTGCAAGAATTGAAGCTATCAGAATTTTCTTAGCTTATGCTTCTTGCATGAATTTTACTGTTTATCAAATGGATGTGAAGAGTGCTTTCCTCTATGGCACAATTGTTGAGGAGGTTTATGTAATGCAGCCTCCTGGTTTTGAAGATCCTGAGAATCCAGACAAGGTTTATAGAGTAAAGAAGGCAATGTATGGCCTTCATCAAGCCCCAAGAGCATGGTATGGTACATTGTCCACCTACTTGGTGGAAAATGGTTTCAAAAGGGGCACCATAGATCAGACACTGTTTACAAAGAAGAAAGGAAAACATGTGTTGCTTGTGCAGGTCTATGTTGATGACATCATTTTTGGCTCTACTGATCCAAAAATGAGTGAGGAATTTTCCAAGCTCATGACAGATAAATTCAAGATGAGTGCAATGGGTGAGATGAACTTCTTTCTAGGTTTACAAGTTCAGCAGAAAGAAGATGGTATCTTCATCTCCCAAGACAAGTATGTAGCTGAAATCTTGAAGAAATATGGTTTTTCTCCACATGAGAAGGAGGCTTCCACTCCTATGGATAAGCAATACCCTTGGGGAAAACTTGGAGCTGGAAAGGATGTGGATGTTAGGCACTATAGATCAATGATTGGTTCATTGATGTATCTTACAGCCTCAAGACATGACATCATGTTTGCTGTGTGTGCATGTGCACGCCATCAAGTGACTCCCAAAGAATGTCACCTTTTTGCTGTAAAGAGAATTTTTAGGTACTTGAGATGTTATCCAGATCTTGGATTATGGTACCCAAAAGATTCTCCATTGGACCTTATTGCTTATTCAGACAGTGATTATGGTGGTGACAAGTTTGATAGGAAATCCACAACTGGTGGATGCCAATTTCTTGGGAGCAGATTAATATCTTGGCAATGCAAGAAACAAACAGTGGTGGCAAACTCTACAACTGAAGCAGAATATGTGGCAGCAGCTGCTTGTTGTGGACAAGTCTTATGGATTCAGAACCAGCTGTTGGATTATGGGTATAATTTTATGCATACCAAGATTTTTGTAGACAATAACAGTACCTTATGCATTATTAAAAATCCTGTACATCATTCTAAAACCAAACACATAGAAATTAGACATCATTTTATAAGAGATTGCTTTGAGAAAGGTTTAATACAACCAGATAGGGTAGATACTGAAGATAATGTAGCTGATTTATTAACTAAACCTTTTGATGCTGGAAGATTTCAATATTTGGTAACAAATATTGGAATGGTTAATCTCACTTAATATGTGTTTTGGAACATTTTTGTAATAGTATGTACAGGATAATGCATTGTTATTGGTCTTTGTGATGATTTAGATTTTCCACATTATTTTTCTAACACTGACAAAGGTAAATGTAACGCTGTCAAGTGTTATTTTGCCGTTGTTAGGGATATTATGGTCTAACGCTGACAAGAGTTCCTTCAACGCTGTTAAGTGTTGTCGGGACGCTGTCAGCAACAAATGTTAGTTTTGTGGTTTTCATCTAAATGTGCAGGTAATGGTAGCTTTATGCCATTGGATACAGAGTTGCTTATGGATCTTTGAAGAGCTATTTGGACATGTTTTGTTTATGGATGATGGTTGGAATATTTATATTCCTATCTTGACATAAATTTTTAATGTTCATATATATATTTTGAGAACTCATGTATCATAGTTTAAGGGGAGGTTTAAGGAACCTTTAGGAACTCTTGGGTATTCTTAGAATACTCTCATCACAATTCTAGATTGTGTCCACAGGTGAGTATGGGTTAGTTTTACTAAACCATGAGGCACTGTAGCATGCAAAGGTGACAATCTATGCATGCTGCCAAGACATTTTTGGCCTAGACTTGGTTGTGGTCTGATGGGAGACTTGGGAATACTTTGGATATGGGTTTACCTGGGAGTTACAAAGAGTTTTATGAAATAACTTTGTTGGTAAGTATTTTGGTTAGCAAGGGACTCTAGAGGACATTTGTGTCTATCTTGCTTATGCAAGTGTGCATAAATGGACAGTGCTTGCCGCCCAGTAATTATTATCAACTTGTAAGATATTTCCCTTAGGATAAATTACTTTGTTAAGGTCTTTTTCTTTTTAAATATTTTTATTTTTACTTTTTAGACGCTGACAAGTTTTTCTCCAAACGCTGTTACGTCCAATCGTGACGCTGACAAGGCTTTAGGCAAACGCTGACAAGAAAATATAGCCGTTGGGCGCTGATGGGCTATTTTTGACCGTTGACACCTAGTGGGCCCTACCCAGTTGTTATTTTTTGACTAATCTTTGGCCGTAATTTTGGGGAGAAGTTACTTTTAATTAATGCATGAGATAAGTTATATTTGATTCAAGATTTTCATGATTGCTCTTTGAATATAACCGCCTCATTTTTGACCAATCAAAATCATGCATCTCTCCTATAAATTTGGCTAATCTTTTTGTTCTGGGTATTCATATTTTCTTGTCTAACACTTTTCCTCCTTGATTTTTCCCATATCTTATAACCTAAACAGCTTTAAATCATGGCACCCAAATTCAACTCAAAGAATTTAACATTGGAGTTCAAGAGCCAACACAATATGATCGCTTACTTGACTGCTGATGATGCTTTATTTCCTCAGTATTCACAGATGGTGGCATTTTTAAATGCATCTTCATTGAGGTATGCACTTTCTCATACACCATTCGTCCCTGTCGCACACATTAGACAGTTTTGGAACAATGTTAGTTCCACAACAACTAATGGAGTGACCACATTAACATCTACTGTTCATGGAAGAACATGGGTGGTCACTGAAGCTTTGGTTCGCCAAGCTTTGCGTCTTGATGACGCTGATGGTGTGACTACTCTTGCCATAGCAACAATAGAACAGGGTCTTAGGGAATTGGGTTATCCTATTCCTGCTGATGTCACTTTAAATAAATATCATAAGCAGGAATTTCCCTCTGATTGGAAATATTTGATACATGTCCTTTTACAATGCTTAAGTCCAAAATGTACTTCTTTTAATGAGATAAACAGGTCAATTGCAAGTGCTTTGGTTTGTATAACACGTGGGCTTAAGTATAATTTTTCAAAAATGATTTTTGAAGGGATGTGTAAAAACAAGGGAAGTAAAATGACTTTGGCTTACCCTAGATTTTTGCAAATGGTCTTTGATTTACAAGAATATTGTTCTAGGGATCATGACACTTTTTATGAGATCCCTAAACAACAGAAAACCATTTTTGCTAAAATGAGCTCCACAAACGACCCCATCCCTCTTACCCAACCCATGATTGAAGTAATTCAGGCTGCTCAACCACAACCAGACCCACAACCAGACCCTGAACCCCAACTTGAGCCTATTCATGAACCATCACCTTCACCAGAAAACATGGACATTGACCAACCAAGCGCTGACACTCAAATTGTGGGCGCTGACACAGCCAATCCCAACACTGATACACTTCCTGAACAATCCCAAACACCCCTTAATCAACCCACACCCACACAATCTACTTCATCTTCTACCCCATTACAATCTAGGTTGCCTAAACGCCAAAGGGTTACTGGAGTGTTCTCCTCTAGTGATCCTAGCCTTGTAGCAGAGAGAACCACCTCCACAAGTGTGGCTGGTGAAATGGGTGAGGCTGGGGCTATTGACACAGGCTTAGATGCTGGTCAAGACAGTCCCAACATCATTAAGACCTCATCCATGCCCCATGATCCTATTTTGGGAGGTCAAATCCCCATTCTAGCTGAGGGCAGATTGGAACCTATGACCATAATTGAATTGACGGCGGCTGTCATTAGCTTGCAAAAGCAAAATGTCAGTCTTGTACAAACTGTCAACAAACAGGGACGAGAACTCCAAGCTTTGAGGGAGAGAGTAACTGTTTTGGAGAATCCAAGTAGCAGGAGTCTAATGGAGGAATCTTCTAAAGGGGAGGAAAAAGAGGATGAGGAGGATGAGTTGATTCACACAGCTAGTGAAAAGAGTTCAGAAAAGAGTTCACAATTTAGTGAATCTTTGCAGATTGCTGAAGCTCTCACCAACTTGAAGAAGCACCCAGTTGTTGATACATCAAAGGTGACACCAAAGAACTTGGAAGGGTCTTTCAAAGAAACATTGGGCGCTGATACAGGTTTGGACGCTGACACCTCCAGCGCTGATAAAGGTAATCGTGGCGCTGATAGGAGCAACTTGGACGCTGATAAAGTTGCAGATGATGTTGATGTATTCCAGCCATCAACAATCATTAAAGATGTGTCCACACAGGTTTCTTCTTCTACTTTACCAATTATTGATCCAAAAGACAAAGGTAAAGGTATTTTGATTGAAGAAGATGTTCCAAAGAAAGATGCAGCACAAATAGCATTTGATGAACAGTTGGCTGCACAACTTGTGGAAAGAGATTTGAGGAGGAGTAGAAGATCACCATTTGTTGTTTCTGAAAGTGAGGAGGAAAGTGGTGATGATAAAGAAGGTGATAGCTCAGATTCAAGCATTCAAATTATTGAAGATCCAGAGAGGCTTGAATATGGGGATGAGCTAGCAAAGGAAAGGTTGAGTGAGTTGAAGAATCAGATTGATTGGGACCTACCAGAAATCACCAGAATGTATCATGCTTGGGAAGATCAGGTGATGGACAACCCAGGTATGAGTTTATCAGATCAAATTTGGGGGTTGGAAGTTTTTCTTAGGGTACAAGAAGACATAAAGGTGATTATGAGATTTAATGCACAAGAGGTCAAGACCTGGCTCAAAAGAGATAGAAGGCAGTTGTACTATAAGTTGCTTAGATGTCATCAGCCTAATTGGACATCAAAGAAGTTGTTGGCCTTGTCTTTTGAGGAGTTAGAGTATAGGGCACATCCTATTTGGAGGAAGGTGCAAGAACAGAATGTCTACCAATTTCTTTCAGAAGAAAGAAAACAAGAGCTTGCAGAAGAGATGCAGATTCAAAAGGAAATAAGGATTGCTCAAAGACCAGTGAAGAAAGGAGATCCTTTTCAATTTCCTAAAGACATGGATGTGTATTTTCCAACTGAAGGTGTTATAAGGAAGCATCTCAAGCTTTCTCCTTTGGAAGCTTCAGATTTAGTAAATGTAGTACCTCTAGATGACAGAAATCCAATCATTAGTTTTGATGAAGATGAGTGTGGTTTTTGGAAGATTGGACGATTTGGAAAGGAGGTACATACTTTCACTTCAGTTATTTCTATATTTGCAAGCATAGACAGGGAAGACTTGGTGCATCTATGGAGGTTAATAGAGGCCAAGTATACAGCTGAAGCACCTACTTCAGCTAATGGAATAAGACTTTGGAACACATTTATGACTTTGTGTGGTCCAAAAGAAGCAGATCCTGCCATTTGGAAGGATCTTGAAGATGATCTCAGTAATCTTCATTGGAGGCTATATTCTACTTGTGGTGTATTTCATATGAGCTCTACAAAGTTTTCAGAATATCTGCTTGTGGATGCTGACTATTTCTTGTCCAAAGAAGTATTGGAGAAGATGCTAGAGACACCCTTGGAGATAGATTATACTAGTGATGTGGCCAAGGACTTGATCAGATATGTTTATCACCAACATAAGAAGTTATTGAAAGATTCCTCCTAAGTCTTAAGGTTTTATTCAGAAACTTGATCATTGGAATGGATATCAAGTTTAGGGGAGGATTGTTGGGAATAAAATATGGGTCAGATCACCAAACGCTGATAAGAAGAAAGTCAACGCTGATAGATTGACTTTGGACGCTGATAGAAGTCAACGCTGACAGCCTTGAAGATTGACACTGATAGAATATCTTTTGTTTATTTGTTTGTGGTAAAGATAAACACAACATTGTATTTTCTATTATTATCTTTACCTAGAATAGTTGATTCATAGCTTATTGTACAAGACTTCTTGTTCTATAAAAGAAGGTCTTTTAGGTTAAAGTCATATATCAGTTTTCATAGTATTCGCAAGTTAAACCTTTCATTGTAATCAACACGATTATTCTAATACAAGTGAAAGTTTGTTTAACATCATTGTGTTTTAGATCAAGTGTTAATTCCGCATAACACTTTGTTACTTTATTCATAAGCAAAGGTTTCTCTACGTGTAGTACTTGATCTAATCTCGTATACACAAAGCTAATCGATCTAAGTTTGGGATCAACAGCCCCCGCAACCTTCTTGTTGTCAGAGTTATTATCACCACTGTTGTTGTACTTACATTTGTTCTTATTGTTGTTTGAATTCTTGGTCCATCTCCTTCAACCATGTTGACAGAAGATGACCCAATTTGGTTCTTTCCTTTAGGGTTATTTTCAAGTTCCTGATTTCTTAACCATTCCTCAATTCGGAGAGTACTACCGAGTTGAACCAAATTTAATTCTTCCTTCTTATGTTTCAAACCATGTTTGAATTCTTTCCAAGAAGGGGGCAGTTTATCAATGATAACTGCAACCGAGATGGCCTCATCCATCAACAGATTGTGTTGGGTAATTTGTCCCAGAATCCTTAACATCTCATGATATTAGTCCATTACAGGCCTGGAATCAAGCATCCTGTAATTCATGAAATTGCTTACCAGAAACTTCTTTGTAGAAGCATCTTCAGCCATGTATTTGGGTTCTAGGGACTCCCACAGTGCCTTTGCAGATTCAGTATTTTGATAGATATCAAAGAGTGAGTCAGACATACCATTCAGAATATGACCATGGCATTTGTACTCGTCGTTTTCCCACTTCATCCGCTTCCTAGTCGTTTCCAGCGTTTCATCCTCCGACCATTCGGGACTTGGTGTACTCAGAACGTACACAACTTTCAGAGTGGTAAGGGGAAAGTGCATCTTCTTTTGCCAACGACGAAAATCCTGTCCTTCAAACTTAGCCAACTTATCGAACTTGCTCGTCATGTCCTTCACATATTCTCCGTTCGTCATGATCACAAAATACTTTGACCTTTGTTAAAATTTTGGTGGATCACAGTATTTGAGAGTCGTGTCAAACACTTTCTGATCAAAGTATTTCAATGATTCTATCGAAATCTCCAGTCGGATAAAACTCATAAATCGAACAGTGAATGTGTTTTTGTTGTTATGAACAGAACCAGAAAACCAGAAAGGTTATATGACCAAAACCGTGTTTGCAGTTGTAACTGCCAAAAGACATTTATTACAACCAATCTGCAACCTTTAGTAAAGGGCAGAAAATCAGGTCCGAATATCCGGAATTTTATTTTCAAGTGCGTTTTTAACATAGCACTTTACACCAAATAACGGGCAGAACCAAACTGCAACCTTTAGTAACGGGCAGAACCCCAGCCAGGGGCGCTGCCCCTTGGACCCTGCCAGGGGCAGCCGCCCCTTGGACCCTGCCCAGGGGCGCTGCCCCCGGACCCCCGTCGTATGGGGTTTCGCCCCCGTATGATAACCGTAATAATGTCATACAAGTGTGCACTCCGCACAACCCTGACTTGATGAACGTTTATCACGATTACACATTGGTCAACTAAGTCAATCCATTACACTTAAATCACATTGGTAATACAAAAATCACCAACAGTTTTATCCACCTAAGACCCGTGCAAACAAATTTTCACCGGATTCTATGTGGTCTATATGGACTTGAAAGCAATTCTTCGGCTTTTTTATAGGTTTGGATGATGTTTGCCGGTTTCGGCATTTTTGGTCGTTTTCTCCGGTTTTGATCAGTTTTCGACCGGTTAAGTCGCTTTTAACCAAGGGTTCCCGACATAAAACGTACTACTTGTTTCAAGCTTTCATTTGCTTAGTCGTGGTCTTGAAACGGAGTTGTGTAGCACATGTTATGCCCTTTTTATCGCAGCCCATGTTTTATGATAATTTCAATCTAAATCTGTTTTTGTGTGTTAACGATTATGTTTGGCACTCTATTTTTGTATATGTTGATTGCAAGATTACGAATTCGATCTAACATCATGGTGTGTTGGATAAGCATGGATATGCTTGAACATAATTTGGTCAAGTTCAATTTTAAGCATATTTATCTATTGAAACTGTGGTCATTAGAACATTAACATGTATTACTGGTAAATTGAAGAAAATTTAGGAAATTCAAACACTTCAAATAGGCTAACATCTAAACACTGACGAAACCAGGATTTTTTCAACTAGAGGAGTTATAAAAGTAATACTATCCCTAAATGTACCTTGTCATAGATTTCAAGACTCATTACATGTAAAATGAATTGATCTTGCAAATCTGAAGCAATAAACAGATCATTAATTGAAGATTGATGTAGTTGAAAAAATATTAATTTAGATGGACTTGTGTTTTTGATCATTTTAATTGCCGAACCAACATCCATGACTTATTTTATATTGGTCGACACATTTAACTCCTAATTATGATTTGGACGCACCACTTTTTTTATCTTTCTGTGGGCAAAAACACCATATCGTGACTAAATAGTTAACAACATATGAAGGCCGTTAGTAACTATTAGAAATTTGGGGTAGGCCATTGCCTATCCAAGGCCCTTAATAAGTAACTCCTTCCCTCGAAACAAAAGTATAGCACCATTAGATGTCATTGTTATTACCTACTTATTTGAATGTCTTGTGAGTTTTGTGTTACAATAGTCGTTTGGGGTTACCAATCAATGAAGTGTCTTGGGTATGCGCGGCTGCATGGATGATATGATGCATGTTTGAGGATCAACCATAATCATTTGGCTAGACCTAACGTGAATGTTCATGTTTGGGGCTACAAATCAGTGACGTGTATGTGTAGTTATAAGATTGATTGAGTTTATGAAATGTGGATTTGTAAGTGTTGTTCGTAAAATTATTGATTAACGGAGTTCTAGAGGTGTGTTATTATTCTTAAGTTAAATTACGCTTTCTCAAGTGTACTTGTGTATATGTTCTAGAGGTATGTGGATTATTAGCTTGTGAGTATATGATTTAAGTTTGCAATCTATACTAGGACATATTTGCATAATGAGTAAAGATAAAATGATAAATTGAGATTGTAATGTTTAATCTTTTGGATGGACCTAACATGCATGTTTATGTTGAAGCTAACCTAAGCTTAAGAAATCAAAACTAATGTCAGAACACAGATTGTTTTGTTTATTTATCAAGATCAACTATATAACTGTGATAACCCGAACCCGAGGTCATTATTTAATTTTATTTTACGAATATTTTTGAAATTTTTGATGAGCTTGGATGCTATGACAGTTAGTGGTTTAATTTAAAACCGATGTTGGAAGTCTTTTTTACCTTTTTACTAATTGCGAGGATTATTAGTGATTACGATATCGACGGATGCCCGAAATTTTACGTTGTATTATTTGTTGTTTCGATGTTTATATTTTTAGCGTTTTTTTTAATTGCGTATTAAGTCGCGCCGAAACTATATTATTATCATATTTTGAGTGCGTTTTTAATTTTTGAGAAGTATTTTTACGAAACCCGAGTCTCGTAAATATTTTCAAAATTGACAATATACATTTTCTACCCTTTAAACTATTTAATTGCATTTTGGTCCAAAACTATGCAAGAATGGCAAAACTAACCCCTCCACCCACCATATAAATACTTCCTACCTAACTTTCTTACACCTAAAAACACATCTAACTACTTTATAAAAGGTTTATAACTTATTCTAATTATAGAAGTCTTAAAAATTTAAGCCGCAAAGATTACTATAAAAAGAAATTAAAAAGTAAAACCAATATTATTTAATTTGTAATTAAGCGTCTTTATGTTTAGTCCATATCATAACCGTCCTCATTAACTTTTGTAATGAGATTTAAATATTATCGGTTACGTTTTAACCAAAATCATAATTTTATTTTTAATGTAAGTTTTGTAACGTTTACTTTATTTAAGTATAAAAGCATCATTTGGTTAATGCAAAAAACACAACAATTTCTATTCCTCTATCATACTTCTAAAAAATCTTATTACTCGTATTTTTTTAGTTTCTTTTGAGAGTCTCAGAAAATTTTTATACGTCATCAAATTCAAAAAGAATGTTTCGCTTCAACTATTACTATGCTGAACTTATTGTTACTGTACATGCAATTGCCTAACATGAAAATAAAGATCGAGTATGCGATTTTTGTGTTATTTTTCGAATACTATGCAATGTGGCGTGATAATCTTTTCAATGATATACATCGCATAAGCAATATTGTAGATACCTTATCCTCATAATAAACGTACAAGTAGAGGACATTCAATTGTAAGAAAATTTTGTTACACGGGTACCCACCGCTGCAATGTTATAACATTTCTTTAATAGGATATATATATAAGTTATTATCTTTCAATTCTAAAATTCTAAAATGTAACATCTTTTGGAAAATAAATATTTCAATTCAAGAATTTACCACCTCATTTAAACATTAACAACATTTTAAATGGACACTAGCCCATTTAAGACGTAACGTCTCTAGCTTTTGTAACGTTTTTGGCCCATCCAAACAAAGTATGAAACATTATATAAAGAGTAAATTGCATAAATCGTCCCTAAAGTTTAGTCATTTGGCAGATTTCGTCTCAAATATTTTGAAAGTGCTGATATCGTCCCAAAATCTAAGGATTTTCCAAATTTTCATCCCAAACGTTTGAGCATTTTGCAGGTTTCGTCCCAAATGTTTTGGCCATTTTGCAGGATTTGTCCCAAAATTTTTTTCCCACAAGGAAGAAACTTGCATTAAAGATTCCAAACAGGGACAATCTTTGCACTTTCAAAACGTTTAGGATGATACATGCAATTTGGCTAAACATTAGGGACGATTTATGCAATTTACTCTTAGGTGCCGTTTGGTTGGGGCATATTGGAGAATATTGGGGGATATTCAAAATTTTGACATTTTAATTTCCCCCAAATATTGTGTTTGGTATGTCTAAGGAAGGAATTTACAATTCCCCAAATTCCTAAAATGAAGGATATTGAAATTACTCCAAAAAGTGAGGAATTTTAATTTACTTAAAAAATTTATTTTATAAACTTTTTTTCTAATCATTTTTATTCGGGTTTTTATGTTTATATAAAAAACTATAAAATTCAAAAAATTTATATAAAAATTATTTTTTTCGATTTTTACTCTTTTAAATAGCAAAAATAAAATTTATATTAAAAATTTATAGAAATTGTTTATAAAATTTATAGAAATTTTTAATAAAATTTATAGGAATTTTTTACAAAATTTATATAAATTCTATGAAAAAAATTATTGAAATTTTTTATAAAATTAAAAAAAAAAATTAATATAAGTTTTTATAAAGTTTATTGAATTTTTTTATAAAATTTATATAAAATTTTTATAAACTTTATATAAATTTTTTATAAATTTATGATAAATTTTTTATAAACCTTATATAAATTTTTTTATAAAATTTATATAATTTTTTTATAAAAAATTTATAAAAAAACTATATAATTTTTTTTAAAAAATATTTATAAAAAGTTAAAATTCGATTTTTAGTTTTTCAATAAAATTTTTATAAAAAATATTTATTCGTTAATTGGTTTAATACAAATTCAAGAGTTCAAAATATTACAAATTTCTGTCAACCAAACAGGATTAGGCATTTTAAATTCTAAAATTTTAAATTCTTAGGAATTTTAATTTACTAGATATTAGAATTCCAGAATTTTAAAATCTTGAACCAAACGGCCCCTTATATAAACTTTTGGCTACACTTGAAAGCTTACACAGTTACACTCGTTGAAAATTGAAATCTCACACCCACCACCACCACCATGTGCAAGCACTGGAGAACTTCACCGATGACTGAAACGGACACGTCAACATTTGCGACAACAACTAATCAGTTCTCAGCATCTATCCAAATCCGGTTAGAAACATAAAATTTGTAAATTATTTTATGTTATATATATATATATTTAATTTTAGTCGGTTAATTATTACTTTAACCATCTTCGCATAAAATCATCATAGCGAAACCTGCTTGCCAGATCTTTTGAGGTAACCTTTTCACTTTAGATTAATTTCTTTAGTTAATTTTTTTTGGGTGTTGTTGCTGTAACTTTTATATCTATTCAGATCCTTGTAGTCTAAAGTTTGGGCATAATTTTGGTAAAAAGTATGCCTTGTAATTTGTAATTTTTGTTTGCGATATCTTACTTCAGGAACAGGTACCGATCACCGAAGTCGACCGACATAGTCTAGCACTAATTTTTTGCTAAATTATTGAGTTATTTTTGGATAGAATGTATATTAGTATTTTTTTTTAATTTTGTTTGAGATTGTTATAAAATGGATATCATCTTGAGACTTTGCTAAGAAGTTTTAAATTTCTTAGGTTAGGTGTTATCATCTTTTTAGATAAAGTTTGAATAAGTAGATATGTATAAAATGAGGCAATTTGGAAAACTTTATTTTCAAGATTGAAAGCTTGAAACATAGGATTGTTTCTAGAGAAATGTTATGAAACGTGGTAAATTAATGACTAATGTTGCATATCTATTTTTTTTTTTGGTGTTTTACACAAACGGAATAACTTTGTGAGATTTTAGTTTCAATCACTTTATGATCGGAGATCTCTTATTAACACATGAGAAAGGAAAACTTAAATTACCTGAAAATTCTCTTTAACAGGACATAACAACTAAGATATTGTGAGTGGATAAGGATATACGTATCTTTTATTTCTTTTTCTCTTGAAGTTTGAATTTCCTGAACGACACTTTTGATTTTGTGTTCGAGCAGGCAAGAGATGTGGTCACAGTGGCCAGGCGCATACTGGAAATCAGGCAAGGTCGGCCAAATATTGATCCAAGTTGTATATTTTCATGAGATTTCTTTTGTGATAGAGTGATGTCTATATTGTATACTTCATATATATATATATATATATATATATATATATATATATATATATATATATATATATATATATATATATATATATATATATATATATATATATATATATATATATATATATATATATATATATATATATATATATATATATATATATATATATATAGGGGAGAGTTAAAATAAAAAGACTTTTTTTGGTGAGAAGGATAAGAAGAATTTTTAGCCAATCATTTAAAATCAATGGATAAGATCAATCCATATTCCTAACTAACTAACTAACTAACCACCAAAACACGATTTTAAAAAAGTCTTCAAAAAATTCTGAAAAAATTCTAAATTGTCGGATTTGTTGGTGCATAAAAAAGTTGTGAATAAACGTTTTTTAATTTTGAGTTTTTTACGTTTTTCTGATGCACAAAAAATAAAATTTGATGCACAAACACGTGAATTTTGGTGTACAAAATTTTTTTCATTCAAAAAATTTTCAATTTATTATAGTTTGATGCGGAATCATATTTTAAAGCAAAAAGTCAAAAGAAGTTGGGCATAAAAATGAATTCTTGATGCACAAAAAACCTAAAAAACGTAAAAGAAAACGTTTTTGTGCATCAAAATTCCGTTTTTGTACATTAAAAAATCGTAAAAAACTTCAAATTAAAAAAAGTTTTTTCACAAAAGTTTTTTGCACCAACATACCCGATCTACTGGAATTTTTTCATAATTTTTGAAGAACTTTAAAAAAACACGTTTAGATGGTTAGTTAGTTAGTTAGTTAGTTTGTTAGGATTGTGATTTAATCTCATCCATTGATTTTAAATCAACGGCTGAAAATCCTTCTTATCCTTCTCACAAAAAAAAGTCTTTTTATTTGATCTCTCCCCTATATATATATATATATATATATATATATATATATATATATATATATATATATATATATATATATATATATATATATATATATATATATATATATATATATATATATATAGATTCTAGATCAAATGAGAACTTTTTATAGTTGTAAAAGTAAGAACCCAATTAAAGATTGACAAGTGTATTTTAAATGTTAAAAAAACTGAAAATTTAATATATAACTAAAAGGGTATTATAGGTATTTTAGACATCCAACCCTAAATACACTAACATCAGTCATAAGTCATAACTACTAGCCTCCTCATTTTATTCCTCCCATGTATCCTCCCTCAAATCTCTCCGCCCTCCCATCTTATTTTTCCGGCGACCAAAAACCCTCGACCACCTTATATTTATGGTGGCTAAAAAACTTTTCGAAAGAACTATAATGATCCGATGGATCTCCACGATATTCTAAGAGTCCAAAGAGAGAGTCGCGTGTATCTATGTATTTCGATCTTTGATTCAAGCGATTCCGGCAAGCAATTCCAACGAGCGGTTTCGGTTGATGACGGGTTCAAGAATAGATTTTTGGTGGTTTTTTTTCCGATCTGCAGTGGTCTATAACATATTCATGAAGATTTTGGTCTCTATTTGGTGATACACAAACCACGATTTATCCGGTGTACCAGAATTTGCTGCTATTCGGTTTTGAGATGTTCTTGGTACACAGATTTGTTTACATTCGGTATTTGTATAAACATGGTACAAATTGATTTTGATTTGCTTATGTACCAAATTTGATACACAATATACTCGGTGTACCAGTTGTCGCAGTTGTATGCTTCGATACACATGGGTTTATGTACCAACACTGTACCAAATTGTTATGTAAATAATTAATTTGTCGCTTATAAAAAATATGACTTGCGTACTCACATGTATCATTTGTATTTTTGGTGCTTTTTGTGTGAAGTACCCAATGTATTATTTTTTTTAATATAAAATCGGTATCATGCTTAGTGTATTATTGTTAATTAATGAGTAATTATAATACTATGATATAGTGGGCATTGATTGTGACAGACCTTGACTTATGACCATAAATGCACCACCACTATTTACTAATTACTTCCATCGTAAAACATTCAAAAATAACTTTAGTTTACATTAATAATCATAATTTGTAAAACTTGGTATTAAAAAATTCAGATTCATTTAATGAAATGAAACAGATTTATTACATTAGTCAAACATAAAACTAAGCATTTAAATAGTTAATGATATTATGACAGAATTGCCCTTAAATTTAATATTTGTTATAAAAATGTCATTCGTCTATCATTAATCTCATCAAACACTAATTAATAAATCCAATGGTATATAATCGCTCTCATTTCTACAACTTTAAAAAAAATCTTACAATAACCCCCACTCTATATATATATATATATATATATATATATATATATATATATATATATATATATATATATATATATATATATATATATATATATATATATATATATATATATATATATATATATATATATATATATATATATATATATAGTGGAGTGCTATTTACAGAACCACTTTTTTAGTACAGAACTCACAGAACCATCTTTTTACATCTAAAAATGCATGTTGTACATCCTATTGATGCTGATGGTAGTTTTAAAAATATAAACTGATTATTATAAAATAAAGTAAAATAAAAGGGCAAATATGGTATTATAAATTTCCATAAAAATAGCATTAAAAGAATCAGTTTCGTATTAAAGTCAATATCTCATTCTCCCTTCCTCCACCCAGATCTAAACTCATGCTTCTCTTTCAATTTTCTTTTCCATCACAAAAGCTTAACCACTCCCATCACAACGCATTGCAGTTTCGATCTAAAAAAATTGTAGATTCGTTCTAAGTTAAACCTTTGTTGACGGGCTCTCGTGATGGTCGCCGAAGATGACAGATCGACCGATCGATCTAAGAGTAACCTTTTAACGATTTAAGGTTTGTATTTATTTTACGTCATGGGTAACGAAAGACAACTAAAGGTTACGAATTTTAGTGTAGGTAAATAAGTTGCACTCTTCGTTAAAAAAAAGTTGCACTCTTTGATTTTCATTTGTCTTCTTTTTTTTCATTTGCTTGAAATATAAAAATGAAAGATTGACAACAGAGTGTCACGTGGGTTACTTGATTTTTTTTATCAAATTCGGATCAAACTATTTCTTTGAAAATCCCGTGGTGAACCGAATGAAAGTATACTATAAAGAAACATAAAGCGTCACTAAGATAACTTAAATTTAATTTACGTTATTAAAAGTGCAGCTGATACAATAAATTGCATTGATGTTTTTTTGTCAAATATACGAAATCATCAAGATAACATGAAGTAATACGGTACTAGTTCAATAAAGTATTACTACTAGGATGTGGATAATATTTTGAAGAAAAAACAATTGGTTAAAAAAACTAGTTGGGTTGATGTAGTGTAAATGAAACACACACAATGTTGCCACGTTGAAGGTTGTTTGTGTTACTTAATATCATTTTTTATGTTTTTATATAAATATATATATGTTTTCGAATCCGTGCAGATATGTTTTTGAAGCCGTGCATATATGTTCTCGAAGCGTGCATGATTGTTTTTTTTAATTTTTTGTACATCTATATTTAACAAGATGCATTTATTTTAATTGTAATTCAATTAAAATAAAAGCATTTTGTTAAATATAGATGTACAAAAAATTAAAAAAAAACAATCATACACGATTCAAGAACATATATGCACGGCTTAAAAAACATATCCGCAAATGTACGACTTCGAAAACATACATGTACGGCTTCGAAAACATACATATACGGTTTCGAAAACATATGTGTACGGTTCGAAAACATTTGTGTACGGTTTTCGAAAACATATATGTACGGTTTTCGAAAACATATACTACTAGTATTTGTTTTTTTATTCATTTTCATGTATCTCTAAGTTTTATGTTTCTCGGAGTGTTTAGTTTTATTTTCTTTGGCATAATTTAATATAGATAATATTGTACCTATGTGTAACGCTATAATTGCATTTTCATTGTCACGAATTAGTCTGTTACATATATGTTTCTTGTTTAAGTTTTATGTTATTAACTAGTTTTATGGTTAATTTAACGTTTAATAATCCCATATATTTCTTTTAGATTAGTTTTAGTTGGATCGATTCATCATGGGACAAAAGCGCGTGGAGAAGATATCAATAAATACGCAAGTGTTTTTAGAAGTGGCGCATGAATGTTCTCGTGGTGTGCATAGATGTTTTCGAAAGTTGTACATACATGTTATAATGTATTTTATTTAAAAAAATTTGAATTGTAATTTATTTAATATCATATTTGTACAAAAATATTAATTTTCTTGGTTTGTTTTGTAAGTTTAAATGCTATGTCTGTGCTTAGTCTTAAAATTTTTAAGTTTAGAGAATATACATAAAAAAAATACATGTAAGTAACTTTTCTATTTTTTAAATATGTAAGTATAATCAATAAAATATTTTGTATGTCATACACATAATAGATTGAGTGAGAAATGCAAATCACGTGATCGTTAAACCACAATAGATATTATTGATTATACAAAATTTTAAAAAGATGAAAAGAATAAAAAAATACTTGGATGCACAACTCGTTAGAAAGGCTACCAGATTCTAGGATAAAGACTTTCAAAAAATTATTAAAAAAGCTTTTCGTAAGTTCTTAAAAGTTAGTGAAAATAAAATTGATTTTTATGAAAAGAAATAAAAGTGATCTTTTAAATGCAGTTACAATATTTAAATATTAAATGCCATTTTTGCCCTTATACATAAATTTGCAGCCAATTTTAATTTTATTTAATTACAAAAATACCATCTTGCATTGAGATCATGTACCTCATGTATTATTAGTTGTAACAATATGGTTCTGTAAGTTCTGTACCAAAAAAGAGGTTCTGCAAATAGTGCGCCCCTATATATATATATATATATCTATAATATATATATGGGGCTAAGTTTGACATAGGATAATAAGATAGCGCCACCTCATATCCTACGTGGCATTATTTCAGTGGCTATAGTTAATTATAGTAGTAACAATCTCTGACATTTATAAACTCTAATATCGGCATATCTTTTTTTTTCCTAAAATCGGTATCTATACAATGATATGATATGCATTACTTAAAATATGTTCGAAGATATTTTCGCATCTATTCCTAAATACGAAGTATATGATTATCATAATCACAAAAAAAAGTCCATAAGTTATTAAAACCCTAATACAGGTAATACGCATCTTTTGTTGTTATCAAAACCCTAACGATTTTTACTAAACTTTAAATCCAGTGACTTTTCTATTAAGTCTCTATCATTATCGATTGTAGGGGTGATCATGAGCTCTAATGGTCAGAGGTCTCTTCCAGGACTGGAAACTGTTGTGATAACCGATTATATAATCAAGGTTTGTTACGTTTTTTAACGCGTAGGTTTATCGTGCTTTGTATAAATTTTAGTTTTTTTACCCTCTATATGGTTCCATGTTCACGGATGCAAAAACCAGTAACCTCTTTTTCAGCAAGAACTCTATCTTCTCTTCTTAGGCACTGGCTGAAGGGTTACTAATGGAAGGGTTACAGGAAGAGCTCATAACATTAGTTTTTTTGGCTGAAGGGTTACTAATGGCTGAAGAACTATATGATTATTTTGGAAACTATATTAACATATGATATACGATTATAAATAACATATAGATACGCTTCTTCCTCTTCCCAAACCCTAATCAATGTGTTTTTGTTTTATTTTGCAGGAAAAACACAGGTACGCTTCTTTCTTTTCCCAAACCATAATAAAACTAATCAGTGTTTTTTTTGTAGGGAATAAAGGTACGCATCCTTCCTGTCAAACCCTAATGATGATTTTATTATGTTTTTTTACTTTTGTAAGTAACACACGTAAAAAAAACATCTCCAATTCTTTTCTAACCCTAAGTTTAAACCCCAATAAAACTGTATTTTTGCTTTGTTTTGCAGGTTACTGAATCACCTTATAAAAAGGTAACTTTTTTTTCTAACTCTAATCTGAAATCCTAATGAAATTGGCGTTTTCAGCTTTTTTAAACCTAATAAACATTCTGTTCATCCAGCTCCTCCCCAATTAGATTTTGTTAGAAATACGTTTTAACGTATATTAGAAGTATCGGTCACTCCACAATATGATTTATGTTGTAATAGCTCGTAGTTAGTAATTAGTTATTATTTGCTTATTAACTTAAGTAAGAACCGGTCCATGGGCTTGTCATGGACCGGCCCAAGCCCAATGTTTAGCTTGGACTATAAATACCCCTTTCCACTAAGGAAAGGGGCTGGTTGTTATCATTTCTTAATTTCCACTTAATAAAATTCACATAGTTTCTCTCACTTTCTCTCTCTAACTTTCTCTCTCTAGAAATTAACAAACCCCTTCATAGATTCATTGATTATCAATATTCTACATTTGGTATCAGAGCTATGGGGTGATTTAAGGTGGTGATTTGTGTGGTTTTTTAGTTTTTGATTGTATTAGTGTTCTTTTAGAAAAATCATCTTGATTCTTGGTGTTTTTGGTGTTTTTGTGATTGGGATTAGTGGATAAGTATTAGTTGTTACTTATTTTAGTCGAAAGCATAAAACTTTTTGGGTTATTTGGTCAAAATCGGGGCTTAATCTCATTTTTTTTACGGTTCGACTGTTCATCAAGGAAGTTTCTGTTCATTCAGCAGAAGTTCCGGATCAAGAAACTTCCGAACCAAGAACTTCCGAGTCAAGAAGTTCCGGATCAAGCTAAAGTTCCGAACCAAGAACTTCCGAGTCAAGAAGTTCCGGATCAAGAAACTTCCGAACCAAGAACTTCCGAGTCAAGAAGTTCCGGATCAAGCTAAAGTTCCGAACCAAGAACTTCCGAGTCAAGAAGTTCCGGATCAAGCCAAAGTTCCGGATCAATAACTTCCGAACCAAGAAGTTCCGAATCAATCCAAAAAGTTCCGAATCAAGGTAATCTTCCGAATCAACCAAAAGTTCCGAATCAAGGTAATCTTCCGAATCAACACAAAGTTCCGAATCAAGGTAATCTTCCGAATCAAACTTCCGAATCAACAAAAAGTTCCGAATCAAGGGTTATTTTGCTTGTTTTTTCGACGATTTTTTAGAGGATTTAATCTTGGTTTCATACAACAAAAACACAACACAATTCACAAGCTTTACTTCACTGCTCGATCAATCGATAATCTCTGTTTCTTTGAAGAAAAACAAAATGAATCCAAATTCAGTAATGCCTCAGATGACATCTCTTACGGATATATCAATCATAACGGGAACTGATAGCCGTCCACCGATGCTCATTAAAGAGGTGTTTGAGGCATGGCAAGGTCGAATGATGCAATATCTAAAGGGGAAACCGACATACGGAAGACTTATGGTCAAATCGATTTTGAATGGTCCACTCGACTATGGTACCATAACGGTTGATAACGTGACTAGACCACGAGAATTTGAAGAACTCACTCCAGCTCAACAACTTGTTGCAGATGCAGATGAAAAAGCTCTTCAAACAATTCTCCAAGCTCTTCCCCATGACATCTATAGGATGGTGAGTCAGTATACGGTGGCAAAGGATCTATGGGAACGTCTTAAGGTGTTGCTACAAGGCACGTCTCTCACCAAACAAGAAAGGGAGTGTCAGCTGTATGATTTGTTTGATAGATTCACCTACAACCCAGGGGAAACGCTTCATGATTATTACTTCAGATTCACCACACTCATGAATGATCTGAATGTATACAATCTTGTGATCGCACCATTCCAGGTTAACACCAAATTCTTGAATACTCTACCTCAAGCTGAATGGGGTGAGTATATTACCGATGTGAAGTTAACCCGGGATTTGCATAAGTGCAACTTAGATCAAATCTATGCCTTCCTTCAGCAGCATGAGAAGCATGTGATTATGCACCGTTCTCCTCGTGGTATGCACCCAGATTCTTTAGCATTGATGGCGAATCAACCAAGCTTGTCTCACAACAACACACCCTATATCTTGGGACATCAAGCTTATCATCAATCACCTTACATGACACCAGCCTTTCCCCAATACTCGATTCTACCACAACCACCCACCTCACATCAGCAACAATATCGGTTCAATGCACCCTCACCACAGTATGCTTCACAACCTCATCCAGCAAATGTTGCACATTATGCTCAGCCATCATATTCTTCTTATCAAGAGAATGCAGCATATCCAACAAGCTACCCTGATCAAATGAGTCTTCCTTATACTGATTATGCAGCTCATCCAGATCAAGCACTATATTGTGATGATGAGGAAGTCCCAGTTCCTGTATTCCAACAAGGAGCTGACCCAGTTGAAGTGCTAACTACTATGTCTGCTTACCTCACAAGAACTTTAAGCAAACGAGGATTCAGAGGATCAGCTCCTACCAACAATCAGTTGAGGAATTCATCCAATTCTCGCCAACAAGCTACAATTGAGAATGGCAGAGTAATGGTTCAGCCAATTCAGCCATATCAGGGGAGAACTTCCACATCAACTAATGTTCGCACCGCCAATCCTGCTCCTGCTCCAATGGTCAACAACCCTCCACGGGCTAATACAGGCAAGTTGAGAATGATTACATGCTACAACTGCAAGGAAGAGGGTCATATGTCCAGGGATTGTAAGAAACCCAAGAGGAAAAGGGATGGACAGTGGTTTGCAGAAAAGATCTATCTGGTAAATGCTCAGGCGCAAGGAAGGGAACTTGATGAAGAGGAGCTTGCATTTCTTGCTCACCCAGGGATTGCTGAACAAGACGTTGTCACTACGCATAATGCAGCTTACCAAGCCGATGATCTTGATGCGTATGATTCCGACTGTGATGACTTTCAAACTGCAAAGGCTGCTTTCATGGCAACTTTCTCCAGCTTAGGGCCAGATAAGAAATCTGAGGTTCTTATTAATAACACCGATAATGCCACTGATGCTAGTATTCAACCACATCAAGTTGGGCAAGAGAGTGCTGATTCGAATGAATCTTCGGTGGTGAGTCTTTCAAATGAGGAGACAAACAATGATAGCAATATCAATGTGAGTTCCCAGACTTTGAGTGAATCACAACCGGGATCCAGTTCGCATACGCCTACTCCTGCTCAACAAGATTTGGTCATGGTTCCTGCTACACTACTTAGCCAAATGAATGCTGCACTCTTAGAAACCTTAGCTAAGAATAAGAATTTGTCTGATGAGCTTGCTTTAAGCAATGAGAAAGTACAAACTTTGGAATTAGTGCCTTCGTCTAGTGTTCTCACAAATCTAGAATATGATCACTTTAGAAACAAACAAATGGGTCACTTGCAAGAAATCGAAAACTTAAGAGCAAACTTGTCTAGTGAACTTAGAGAAAAGGAGTTAGTGGTCACTAATTTTCAAAAACTTCAAACTGATTTTGAATTACTCGAATCTAAGAAGACTGAAATGGAGATTAATGCTACTAATAAGATTAGAAGTCTAGACTACTTGCTGTTAAGACAATACGCTGCTTCACAACTAGTTCACTTATTTGATGCTTCGTTTAAAGAGTTTAACTTATCACGTCTAAAAGGCCTTCCCCCTAATCCACGATATGCAAAACAAGCTTTAAGACATAGTCCTAGACTTTATAATGCAACTCAATTAGGATTGGCTTTAGACCCGATTGTTTTTCCCAATGATCGAACAAGTAAGGTTCTAGTTGATGAGGATCGGTCATACAATTCAGCAAAATATCCCGATTGTGATTATTTTAAAATAAATAAGGAGCTTGCTAAAACTGATTTTAGAGTTCGCTTCCATATGGACAAAGATCTCATTACAGCACCAACCTACATGATAGAGGAAGAAAGCCCTAGTACATTTCCTACACTTGTCAACATGGAAGGTCCTAAGGAAATTCCAAAGAATCTTCCACCTGTTAGCACTGTATGGTTAAACTTGCAAGAGATTAACCGATACTTTACTAACTTTGACAAGGTCATCTTGGAATGTACGACTTCAAATGGCTTAAATGCCGGAGAATGGGCTTTCGAACACATGAACGAGGTGTTTAAAACTAAGATCAATCCGTTTGTCGAAAGTCTAAAAGGAAGTTTTGCATCTCTTAAGGAAAATCTTCAGTTTGAAATTGGTGAAGTTCAAAAAGTGTTTTATGAAATGGACACCGCTTACGAACTGCAACTAATTGAAAAGGAAAAGATTTCAACCGAATATGACCGATTCTTGTCCGAAGTAATCTCGTGTGATGTGCTTACTATTGTAAATGTTAAATATTCGAATGAGCTTACATCCGCTATGATGAATTGTGATGCTGTGAATATTTGTAATGATATTTGTGATGATGTTTGTGATATTTCTGTAAATGTTGCTGAAACTGTAAATGAGGTAGATAATCATTCTTGTCACGAATCTAACGCTGAGTTTTTAAAGCTACAAGATTCTTATAATTTACTTTCTCAACGCTTTAATCAACTAGAACAACATTGTATATCTTTAGAATTAAAACAACAAGCTCAAAATGAAAATCTTTTGATATCAAATGTTTGTGAAAATGGTGTTGAGACAAGTGACAAGATGATTGCAATTGTTAAGACATTAGAGGAAGAAATCATGAGATTGAAGAGAGAGATATCATCAAAGGAAACATTAAGAATGGAACTAGAGGCCGCAGAGTCTAAAAACCATGTCTTAGAAATTAGACTATCAACTGTTCTAGGGGAGATGGATCGGACAAGGCAGGGACTATCCGCTCTTTATGGTTCACTAGAAGATCGATTCGCTTTTAATGCGACACAGCAACAATATTATGTTGAACAACTGAACCAAAAGTGCGAAGAAATCTCTGACTTGAACATCCTGCTCATAGACAAAAATATGGTTTTGGCTGAGTTAAAGGAGACACTTCTTCTCACCCGACAAGAAGTTGTTGATAACTTAGCTACCGACTCTGCACCGTCCACTAGTGCTCCAACAACCAAGAAAGTAGTGCTTTATAAGAATCCGCTTCATAAGAGAAACCAGCTTACCTATGATGATTATATGAAGAATGCCATTAAGCATGTCGATCTTCTTAGGGATATTGTAGACGATCTTTATGCCTTAGATCCCTTAAGTAGCGACTATTATTCGGCTCATGAATATGTTAAGCGAGTTCAATATTGCTTGGCTTATTTGCAATACATAGGTACACCAGGTTCTGCACTACTTAACAATAGGCCCATTGCTGTCACTCCATTTAATAAGACTCCAGGAGCGAAACCGTCATTGGCACAATCAAGTAAGACACCTTTAAAATCTGCTGCTAATGTTCCCAATTTGCCTTCTACAGGATTAAAAGCGACTACTAAGGCTAAAGGATCGCCACTCAAGAAAGATAAGATCAAGCCCGCCACTAGTAGTGCCACAAAGAAGAAAGTAGAAGTCCACAATAGGAATGCTAGTTCAGTTTTAAATAAAACGAATCATGTTAAGACTAAAAGCTCTGCGCCTGTGCAGCAGCCTAAACCATTCGTGAATTCTGATTTAAATTGCTGGAATTGTAATGAATGTATGTTTTCACAGCGTCATGATTTGTGTCTGATTGATCACGTTAATGAAATGAATGCTATTAAGAATGGTCTTGAATGGAAGCCAACGGGTAGAACTCGTGCCCAAGTTGGCTGGCAATGGCGTCCCACTGGTAGGACCTTTACTCTCGATGGTAAAATGTGCCCTTTAACTAGGAATGCATCCATTGAGGTTAGGTCTGAGCGTCCTTTAGTTAGGAACACTTGCACTAAAGTAAGGAAACAGCGCCCTTTAATTAGGACAGCCCCCACTATAGTGCCTATCAGTGTAGAAATACCTCAGGATTTGAGCCAATTAGAATCTACACCACTAATTAAGAAGAAAAAGGCTAGGAAATCTAAGAAACCTAGAGTTAGCAAATCTAAGATTATTAAATCTGTACCTGCTAATAACAAGGAACACTCAGATTCCGATACCTCTACATTGTCTTTGTGTGGTGATATTTTCAGGTGGTCCAAATCATCCTGTGGTATTTGGACTCCGGTTGTTCAAAACATATGACCGGAAATCGCTCGATGCTCCAAAATTTCGTCAGCAAGTTTCTTGGTACGGTTAAATTTGGGAATGATCATATAGCAAAGATTATGGGATATGGTGAATATCAGATTGGAAACGTGACGATTTCTAGGGTATACTATGTTGAAGGTCTTGGTCATAACTTATTCTCAGTAGGACAGTTTTGTGATTCCAACCTTGAGGTTGCTTTTCGACAACACACTTGTTTCATCCGCAACTTGGAAGGAAAAGATTTGTTGAAGGGATCTCATGGTGCAAATCTTTACACTTTGTCCTTACAAGACATGATGGCCGCTTCTCCAGTATGTCTTCTCTCTAAAGCTTCGAAGACCAAGTCATGGTTATGGCATCGAAGATTATCTCATCTTAATTTTGATGCTATTAATCATCTGGCTAAAAACGAGTTAGTTCGTGGTCTTCCCAAGCTTAAATTTCACAAGGATCATTTATGTTCCGCGTGTTCAAGGGGGAAAAGCACCAAGAAATCTTACAAACCCAAAGCTGAAGACACTAATCAAGAAAAACTTTATCTTTTGCATATGGATCTTTGTGGACCGATGAGAACTGAAAGTGTGAGCGGTAAGAAATTCATTCTCGTCATTGTGGATGATTTCTCAAGGTTTACATGGGTTAGATTTCTACGTACTAAGGATGAAGCTCCGAAGGCTATCATCACTTTTCTGAAGTTCATTCAGGTACGTTTGAATACCACTGTCCGCCGTATTCGTACAGACAATGGTACAGAGTTCGTCAACCAAACTCTTCGTGATTATTATGAAGGAGTTGGTATATCACATGAAACATCCGCTGCACGCACTCCACAACAAAACGGTGTCGTTGAAAGACGGAATCGTACACTTATGGAAGCTGCTAGGACCATGCTTATTTATGCGAACGCTCCATTGTTCTTGTGGGCAGAGGCTATTTCTACTGCATGTTTTACCCAAAACCGTTCTATCATTCGGAAACGCCATGGAAAAACACCTTATGAGCTTCTGCATGACCGCAAACCCGATGTTTCATTTTTCCATGTGTTTGGTGCTCTGTGTTATCCAAACATTAATAGTGAGAACTTGGGTAAGCTTCAACCAAAAGCCGACATAGGTATTTTCATTGGTTACTCACCGTCCAAAAGAGCATACCGAATCTATAACCGTCGTCTTGGCAAGATTGTAGAAACTATGGACGCAGATTTCGACGAGCTGACAGCGATGGCTTCTGAGCAACACAGCTCTGAACCCGCGCTTCATGAGATGGGACCCGGTGCTATAAGTTCCGGATTAGTTCCCAACAATCCAACTTCCACATCATTTTTACCACCATCAAGGCCCGAGTGGGATAAACTGTTTCAACCGTTGTTTGATGAATTCTTCGATCCCCCGACTGATGAAGTTCCAGTACCTGTAGTAATTGCTCCAATACCTGAAGTGGTTGCTCAAGTTAATGAACCTTTATCTAATGCATCTACAATTCACAATGAACCGGATGCACCTTCACCAAGTGATTCTCAAACTACACCTGAATCATCACCCCTACTTGTGCCTAATGATGTGGAAGAGGATTCTACTGATCACGACCTGGAATATGCTCACTTGCAAGAGCTTCCTTTCTTTGGTGTAGCGATCCCTGAAAACCCTTCAGCCGCCTCTACCTCAGAAGAAGCTCCATCTATTGTTCACTCCAGACCACCAAGGATTGAAAAACATAGCACTAAATGGACAAAAGATCACCCAATTAGGAATGTTATTGGAGATCTAGATCGACCAGTCTCTACACGCCATCAACTACAAGAGAGTGCACTATATTGTTACTTTGATGCATTTCTCTCTGAAGTTGAACCCAAAAATTGGCAGCAGGCTATGACCCAATCATCTTGGATCGAAGCTATGCAGGAGGAACTCAATGAATTCAAACGACTTGAAGTATGGGAATTGGTTCCTCGCCCTGACAAGGTTAACATCCTTACCTTGTTATGGGTTTATAAGGTTAAACTTGATGAGATGGGTTCGGTATTAAAGAACAAAGCAAGATTGGTCGCTAGAGGATATAAACAAGCCTTGGGTATAGACTTTGAGGAATCTTTTGCTCCTGTGGCTAGATTGGAGGCGATTAGACTATTCCTTGCGTTTGCTGCTCATATGAACATGATCGTCTATCAAATGGATGTGAAGACGGCATTTTTGAACGGTGAACTAAGGGAAGAGGTTTATGTTAGTCAACCGGATGGGTTCGTCAGTACGGAGTCTCCTAATCACGTGTACAAGCTTAAGAAGGCTCTCTATGGGTTGAAACAAGCTCCACGCGCGTGGTATGATCTCCTGTCAACATATCTCATGTCGGAAGGCTTCTCCAAAGGCAAAGTGGACCCCACTCTTTTCACTCTCAAGGACGGCAACGACATGCTTCTGGTACAAATTTATGTTGATGATATAATTTTTGCTGCCACTAACATAGAATTGTCTAAACAATTTGAGAAGATAATGTCCACACGCTTTCAGATGTCGATGATGGGAAAAATATCATTTTTCTTAGGATTACAGATTTCTCAGAATCCCAGAGGCATCTTTATAAATCAATCCAAATATGCTCTAGAATCACTTAAGAAATATAACTTTGAGAATTGTGACCCCGTAGACACTCCAATGGTGGAGAAATCCAAGTTAGATGAAGATAGGGATGGGATTATTGTCGATCCGAAACTTTACCGTGGAATGATTGGCACCCTTCTCTATCTGACTGCTAGCAGGCCTGATTTGCAATTTGCTGTATGCATGTGTGCCCGGTATCAGGCTCGGCCTACCGAAAAGCACTTACATGTTGTGAAAAGGATCTTTCGGTATCTAAAAGGAACACTTCATCGTGGTCTATGGTATCCAAAAGATTCCTCGATTGCTTTAATATCATACGCAGATGCCGATCATGCTGGATGTCAAGATACGAGGCGTAGCACTTCTGGATCTGTGCAACTCCTAGGAGATAGATTGATCAGTTGGTCTTCAAAAAGGCAGAAAAGCGCTGCAATATCAAGCACGGAGGCTGAATACATCGCCATGTCCGGTTGTTGTGCTCAAGTCCTTTGGATGAGATCACAATTAACTGACTACGGTCTTGGATTTAACAAAATCCCGATGTATTGTGACAACAAGAGCGCCATTGCCCTTTGCTGCAACTATGTTCAACACTCCCGGGCCAAGCACATAGACATTCGCTACCATTTCATCAAAGAGCAGGTGGAGAACGGAGTGATCGAGCTGTATTTTGTCACTACTGAGTACCAGCTGGCGGATATGTTCACCAAAGCCTTAGATCGAGGACGAATCGAGTTTTTGATCGACAAGCTTGGCATGAAATCATTCACTCCAGCGACACTCAAAGAGTTGGCAGAAGAATCAGCTGAATAGTCGTGGTAAACTATTCAGAGTATCCTTTGGTTGTGATCATGTATATTATCGTAAATATATAAACCACAAAAGAAAAATACAAAAATATAAAACCAAGAAAAACCATAAAAAATATAAAACCTAGAAAAACCATAAAAATTATAAAATCAAGAAAAACCAAAAATATTTTTCGTTTTAAATCGGGCATGTCTTTTAGTACGGTAATATTTACGGCCTTAGAAATGTCGATTAAAATTGACACGGTGTCATAAATAGAGTCCGTATAAAAGTTGTACATTTTTAAAACATGCCCATTATGGCTTGTAGTTATTTCAGACTGCAACCCGGTTTTCATATTAAAGTCACGTATTTCCTTGGAAAACGTTGGCTCAGAACGGGAATTAATTTTCTCGGGCGTGATTTACAAGCCAAATCATGCAAAGGGATCAAGTTTACTTTATAACTTGGTCTGACACGAATTTGTGTACGTCTCAGTGCATTAATTTGTTAAAATAAGAGAAATCTTATTAAAACCACGAATCAAAATTTTTCAAGAGATAAATTGGAAATGCTTTCATCACTATTTGACTCTTTAAACAATGACTACAGCTCTTTAAATAGAAAACGGGTCATTGTTTAAGGGGGAGAAAATAGTAAAATCATCTTCGTCATTAAAATTGATTTTCAAAAGTGATTGTGAAAATTAAGGGCTTCATGGTAATTGAGTGGTTTTGCTTTAGAAAACGACTTGTGTTCGCTCTAAGTGATAGGCATGGCTTTTAGATTTTGGGGATATGCAAATAGGATGCGTTTGCTAAGATTGTGTGTAAGTTAAACAAGGATTAGGTGAATTAAAAAAGTTAGAAACAAAAGGGATAGGGAGTGAAATTGGAGGGACTAAAGGTAGCATTTAATGAAACTAGGCAAATTTCTTTTGACCTAAGTCAAATATCACACCCCCCGCCCCCCTTATTTTCTAATCACTGTTTCTCTAAACACTTTGCCGCCATTGTTACACACAAACACACAAATCCTTAAAATCATCCCGCCTGATCATTTCTTCCTGATTCATTCACTACATAAGGTAATTAACATCATATTTTAACTTATGAATTTGTCTAAATCGCCATCTATATCCCCTTAATTGATTCAAGATAATTAACAATTATCAGATTTAGGGTTTTGCCTTAATTAGGGTTAATTGATAAGGGATTTATGGTGGGTTTTGCTCAGAATAGGTTAAATGATGATTAAATTGCTTTAGATTGCCTTAGAAACTCACAAACGCACTTAGATTATTCATCATAAGCTTCGTTTGAAAAGTTCCGAATGAACACTGGATACAAACTTCCGAATGAAGGATTTCTTCTGAAAAACTTCCGAATGAGGAAGTTCCGAATGAAGGACTTCCGAATGAGGAACTTCCGAATGAAGAACTTCCGAATGAAGGAAGTTCCGAATGAAGAACTTCCGAATGAAGGAAGTTCCGAATGAAGAACTTCCGAATGAAGGAAGTTCCGAATGAAGAACTTCCGGATGAAGGAAGTTCCGAATGAAGAACTTCCGAATGAAGGAAGTTCCGAATGAAGAACTTCCGAATGAAGGAAGTTCCGAATGAAGAACTTCCGGATGAAGGAAGTTCCGAATGAATAACTTCCGGATGAAGGAAGTTCCGAATGAAGAACTTCCGGATGAAGGAAGTTCCGAATGAAGAACTTCCGGATGAAGGAAGTTCCGAATGAAGAACTTCCGGATGAAGGAAGTTCCGAACGAAGAACTTCCGGATGAAGAAGTTCCGAATGAGAAGAAGTTCCGAATGAAGATGTTCCGAATGAGAAGAAGTTCCGAATGAAGAATGTTCCGGATGAGTTGTTTGATTGTTATTGTTTGCATGCTATCTATGTACTTGTTGTTTTATCTTATGAAATGTGTTATACTTAAAAGTAAGAATGATATATATCTATCTGTTTTTTTGTGCATCAACCTTTCATGTCTTATCTTAAGCAGATAAAATGACTAATCCAACAGTACAAGCTATCCAAGAATCTAGGGAAGCCGATATTGCTAAAGCTCGAACCCTTAAGTTTATACCCAACAACTATAGGCTGAAGCAAGTTTCTAAATCCACTCACCATGGTTTTAAGGTCGCCATAGCCATTCTTGATAACTCCCATTTCAAGAACGCCCTTAGGAGTACAGCCTCGGTGCCTTATGAGTATATGTTTGAATTTTGGGCAACCAAGGATTTCACTTCGAACAAGATCACCTTCACCATCGACAACAAGCAGCAGACACTCACCGTTTCAGACTTCCGTAAGATGCTTGGTATACGGGATACACCCAAGGGCATGTCTTTCTCAAGGGATCCTACTAAAGATGAACTCGCGGAGTTATTTGATGCACTTGGATGTCCGGAAATACGAGTTGCATCTGAGTTTACTACTGCTAAGGTAGGACAACCCTGGAGAGCTTTGATGGGTATTCTCAGTAAATGCCTGACACCAAAAACGAGTGGACATGATGCTTTGCGAAGTCCAATAATGAACCTCTTCTATGGCATGTACAAAGCTGCGAATTCAGATTATGCTTTGTTGATATGGGAAGAATTCACCTTTCAACTCTTCCACAACAAGAAGCTGAAGACAAACTTCTTTCCTTATCCTCGGTTTATTAAGCTCATCATAAATTACTTTATGAAGCTTGATTCTTCTATTGATAGGCGTGCAGGAGGTCGCTATCACACTGAAGAAGCTGATGATACTGTAGATCTGAGGCATGAAGGACCGTCTACTGGTGTGATTCCTGGTCCTGTTCCTGATTACCTTCTATCTGAAAAAATCAAAGGTTCTGCAGATTACAAGCTACTACAGTTAGAAATCCAGAGGCTGAAAGCAAACCTTCAAACTGGAGAAGACTCTTCCACAACGGTTAAGAGTAAAGGTAAACGCAAACAACCAGCTGCGTTACCTGAACCCGAACCCAAGAAGAAGAAGACAGAGGGTAAGAAAGGAAAGGGTAAGGATTTGATGCGTCTACGTGATGAAGCAGATATTGTTGATCCTACTCTTGATAAATCCGAACAACAAATGATGAAGATGGCTATTAAAAGGAGTAGGAAAGATACAGGCGGTAGTGGTTCAGGTGCGAGGGTAGATATCGAGGATGAGTACGAGGAACCGCATGATGTTGATGAGTTTGGGTCACCTGAAAACTATTCCACTTCGAAGGAGCCATCAATCCCTATTTCAACAAGTGTGGAAAAGGAACCTGCTGCTCCTACAATCATGGTGACAATTCAACCCTTGGCAACTCTACCTCCACCAATCCAACCCTTAACAACCCGACCAACCCGACCGGCTTCCACACCATTTCTTCCACCACCCATAATCCCCATCGTTAGTACAGCAGTAACAACCGAGCCTATTCAGTCAACCCAGAGCAGCTCTGCAACATCTGCAATGGCTGCATTAGTGATGGCCGAAATGCTTGACAATCACAAACGCGAAATGGATGAACTTCGCCAAGAGTTGCAAAGACGAGCTCAAAGGGAAGAAGTATCTCAGAAAGCTCAAGAAGAGTTGATTGCCAAGTTCTCTGCAGACATGGAAGCTACACGTAAAGCTCATGCAGAGGAACTTGCTCGAGTTAAGCAGGCTGAGGCTGATAAGCATGCTGCACGCATTACCAGACTTCAAGCAATGAGGGATAAATATAAGGAACAAAAAGACGCACTTGAAGCTTCTGTGAAAGAAAGAGTGCAAGAATCCGTTGAATCCTTAATGCCTAAGCTTCGTGACGAGTTGAAGACACTTGCTGCTGACAACTTGATGGTCAAATCCTCCAACCCTTCAGAAGCCGCCTATAAGATTGCTTATGACCTGACGGATTTTGAATTGAAGAAGATCCTTAAGGCTCGAATGGTGGAACTTGGGTCGTATAACAAGTCGAGGATTCAACGGGCTCTATATAAATCCCTGAATGATGCTATCATGGAGGATGATAGATTATTCAAAATGTTTGGAAGTGTGGTACCATATCACATCTTACCTGAGGAAGAAAGGGAAGAGAGTGAAAAAGAGGGTACGGGTGAAGAAGAGGAAGAAGAAGAAGAAGAAGGTGAAAAAGAGAAAGACGATGAAGAAGGTGGTGATGATGATGAGGATGATGAGGATAATGAGGATGATGACGAAGATGAGGATGATGATGATGGCGATGATGGTGGTGATGAGAATCAGGAGAGTGTTAGGGATAATAACGGGGATGACAATCAGGATGATGATGGGGGTGAACAGCCGAAAGAGGGAGACAAGGTTACCAGCTCCAAGAAGACTGCTACTGGAACCAAGTCTACAAAAGATGCAGGACAGAAGGACAAGTCGACATCCTCAGAATCAAGACGAACTAAGTGGCGCCACGATGTGAATGCCACTACAGCGTCATCGGTTCCTGGTATCTCTGTCGCTGTATCTTTACCTATTACAACTAACCCCATTAGTTCTGCTGTTGTTCCTCCTGTGATTGCAGAATCAGTGACAGAACCCGAAGCTGCACAACACTCTCCAGTTCAAGACACTGCTGAAATGCCTGAAACTGAACCAGTAGATGTTCGCACTTCCACTCCTCAACAACAGGTTCAACAATCTACGGTTCCTGAACCAAGCATTCGTGCCTGGGAAGACACGTTGGAGATAGACGAGTCTGCACCACCACAAGCTTGGATCACGGCAGCAGCTCAATATGATCCGATCACAGATGCTGACAAAGATGTGCTGTATCTGCGTATCCGAAGTCCGATTGACTTATGTGCATTTCTTGCTCATGAGTATAAGACTTCGGTTACTCCATCCTTGGTCAAGAAAGCGATGAAAGATAAAAGACTGCGTGCCAAAACCCGATTACCCCGAATGGAGTTCGAGTATTATGCCGATGAGATCATAAAGGCTTTGAAAACCGTTCAAAGGCCAGGACTTCATGAATCAGACAGAGCTCCACCTCCAATGGATCCTGCTCAAGATAATCAGATTGCTCTTGACTTCTTCGTCACCAACGATCTTGAGTATCTACTGAAGGGATCATCAAAGTATGCAACATCCCTGACTTTGCTGAAAGCTGCCAACTGGGGGACAATACCCTTCATCGAGGAAAAGGTAAATCGACTCTGGGTCCCAAAAATGAATCGTAATTATGATATGTATGCTGTCATAGGTGCATCTCATTGGGACGAACGAGTCCGAAGGGCGTACAGGGGTTGCTGCATGGTCAAGTCTGGAAGCAATGTTAGATCCGACATCCGTATCTCCAGCATCTTAGGAATGAAAACTGAAGCCAAGAACGGCTACTATCATGTGACGGAGATTCGCTTGAAAAGGGAGGATGATAGGGAATACAAAATCCAGCAAGGAGATTTTTCCATCATTCGCCTTGAGGATATTGAAGATATGCTGCTTCTGATGACCCGAGATCAACTTACTCACATTCCTCGTGAAGACCTGATTGCTTTGAATACAGCACTTCGTATGTTCACACGAAGCGTTGTCATCAAGTCACGAGTTGAGGATCTTCAGTTGGGAGTCGAAAGCTATCAGAGGAGGCTCAATTTAACCCGTCCTGTGAATCAAGTGCTACCTCAACACGTAGAAAGATGTCCTTATACAGGCATTTCTGTCCCGAATTCCGGCATTTTCTACTTGAACAGTCGAGGTTTGATGAAGTTTATGAGGGTGGGTGAGCTTCACAAGTATAGTGATGGAACTCTTATACAAGTCAGAGATAAGTTGGAGCATCTGAACTCGGGTGGGGCTTTGCCAGAGATGACGGAGGATTGGCATCCGGGTTACCGGCAGATGGCAAAGTATGTGATCAAAAAGATCGATCAAAAGCTCCGTGAACGTAGATTGATGAGGAGCTTGGAAAGATTCGTGGGTGGAAGACCGTATTTAGTGCACCACAAGCTACTGCAACGATCCATCTGATGGGTCGTACATCTCAGGTCACTTTATATTGGTTTTTCAATTGTGAATATGTAAATTTGTGAATAATGTTCTTGAATGGCTTGGTGTAGTGTTAAGGTATGATAATTTTTCAAGAATTTCTCACGAGATTCTAAATCTTTCAAAATATGTCATACCAAAGCACTACAACTATCCCTTATTAACTTAAGGGGGAGCAATAACTTGTTCTATGGCCAAACATTGATTTCATTTTTACCCAAAGACCGGTTAATCCATTCAATATCCCAAATATTAATGGTTAACATTTTGGATAAGGGGAGAAAATGGGATTAAGGAGACGTAAGTGTTACTTGGCTAAAATGAAAAAGACTTAATGATAATCCAACTTAATATGTGTTAAGCACGTGTTAAGGGGGAGCGTTTTTGATGATCAAAACACCTAAGGTACAAAACTTTTGATTTTAATATCACAAGTACCTTAGGTGATTTTCAATGATGTTTTCATGGTGGCAATTCCTTCCCAAAACACGCTTAATTCACGACGGATGTGGTGACAAAAGGGTGGTAGGAATAGGTTTAGTCCAATGATTCATCAGAGCCGATGGAATCTTCCCAAGGACAATTCCCTAGTTAGAATTAGAAGTCCTAGGAAAGATGGAGAAAGAATGTGAACGTAGCTGAATGCCGACCAAGTACTTAAGCTAGCACTGGAACAATCACAACAAGGTGCTAGTGATGACGTATTGGTAAGCATTGAAGGGGTTGAAGAATGAAAAAGAAATGTAAAGATAAAGGGTGTAAAGAAAGAAGCCCTCCTTACAACTTTAGGCAGAAACCGGGTCAATACATATGCTATTGAGGTCATTTTTGCTAATGATTCTCGGTATTGAAGAAAGACATCATGGACCCAGTGATGCAATGCACAACCCTTCCCCAGCTAACTCAAATATCTCTCAAAAGGTATTTGTTTTAATCACACGGAGATCAACACGTTATCTACTGGTTTATTCACTCCGAATAGACTGGTATTGAAAAGGTGGCACTCCTCTCCAGCCATCGCTCACTAAATCAAAACGCACAATCGAGTCTAGAGCCAAGAGATCATCAAAAGTCTCATTAGGACACTTTCCATTTATTCCTTGCTTTCTCACACACTGTGAAAAGTAAGAGATTTTCATGAGTCCTACGCAGTATTCCTGTAATATTGCCAGAACATCCGAGTAATACGCAAGTATTACAATGAAGATGGAAATCCTGCTTGAGCCAACATCAAACAAGCTCATGGTAGGTTACACGTGCGGTTCTTTTAGAACCAATCTTGTGAAAAACTGGAAGGTAACAGTGGTTTAATTCTTAATTGAACTTAAACTCGTTCCAGGCCTCTTCGCATTATCATATGATCTTGCTAGAACACTCAGAGTGACTCTTTATTGACCACAGTGACGAGTGGAAATCCTTCTAGTGTCAACATCAAACAGCACTTGGTAGGTAACGTGCAAGATTCTTTATGAATCGAGCTCGTGACAACTGGAAAGCAACGATGGTGAAAATCTTAATTGAAATTCACTTGTTCCAGGTTTCATGAATTGACGGCTTTTAATCACAAGGATAATTTATCCAAGTGATTCACTCTTTATGTTCGCAGTCAGCTTTGGACGGTCGAATAAAGAGAACGGGTTTACCCGCGAAATCCTGTCAGGAAGTTACTTAATTGAAACTATCCGTCACGGGTACGATATCTAATATCGTCCAACGGTCTTCACCGACCGGAGGTAAAATGCTACCGAATTAGAATAAAATGTTCAAAGCCATTTTATTCGTGTCGTTGCTGTGTACCTGCTAAAGACGGTGGCGTTGCAGTGTACCTGTTGAAGACGGTGGCGTTGCTGAGTACCAGTAAAGACGGTGGTGTTGCGGTGTACCTGGAAAAGTCGTTCCCACATGCTTATGTCTTTTGCAACAAAAATTCAAGAAAGTACAAGATGAAGTCTTCCGCTGTACCAAACTCTGAAGCTTTCAAGAATCCAACAAAAAGACGTAAGTGTGTGGAACATGAAGTCACGAGGAGGCAAAGTTCACAAGAAAGGCAAAGATCGCACGTGAAAGGCCAAAGAACAATGCTCTCAAGTCAAAGCCAAAAAGATCAAACCAACATATTCACAACAAAAGAAAGAAAAAGAAGAAAGGACTACGAGCTAAAGAACGAAGACTTAGTATAGTATGCTAGGTTTAGAACTTTGTAACGTGGAGTGACCTCCCTTAGGGGGAGATTGTTAGAAATACGTTTTAACGTATATTAGAAGTATCGGTCACTCCACAATATGATTTATGTTGTAATAGCTCGTAGTTAGTAATTAGTTATTATTTGCTTATTAACTTAAGTAAGAACCGGTCCATGGGCTTGTCATGGACCGGCCCAAGCCCAATGTTTAGCTTGGACTATAAATACCCCTTTCCACTAAGGAAAGGGGCTGGTTGTTATCATTTCTTAATTTCCACTTAATAAAATTCACATAGTTTCTCTCACTTTCTCTCTCTAACTTTCTCTCTCTAGAAATTAACAAACCCCTTCATAGATTCATTGATTATCAATATTCTACAGATTTGAATTACTACATCTAATCATGTTAAGATTAGATGTATTTTAATTTAACACATCCGAGCATCACTTGTGTACAGACGACTTATGGCTACACATTTGTTGGTAAGAGATCCGAGCACCCATATAAATGTAGTTGCAACAATTATACCCAATAACTTGCAGACCCAAACACCCCTTAAACGGATTTGGACAAATTTAAACACCCTTACCTTGAAATTGGTGCCGCAACAGGCCAAACACTTCTTATTATTTCTGATCATCTTCTTTTTTTCTTTTACATACAGTAACTATTTTAATCTCATGATTGTAACATTTAATTTTTTATCTGATATTTTCTGTTATATTTTCTTCAAAACCTGATATCAGGGATGACGGCAGAAATAGTCGAGGCTTGGTGAGCTTTTAGTATTGCGTAGATTGGTCGTTATGACAGGTGGCCTCATATGAAAAGTACTGTTAAGAGATACAAATAAGAAACTAAAACAATATTAACAAGCAAATATATATAATATTACACTCTGTGAGTTATTAGGTTATGTACATTGGCGGTTGAGACACAAATAAACACAATATTAAGAAGAATAGGTATTCATTCATGCTATCTGCCCTTTAAGCTGTTAACTTGAGGATCTCGCTGAGCAATTGAAGAAAGTGTTATTAAAGTTGTGAGCTCCCTCAACCAATATTACGTGATTTGTTGTTTGTTATAAAAAGTGTAACGGTTTAATTGTATTTCGGCATAAGCTTAGTCTTGTCAGCATGCATCTATAAAATAAATAAGTTGTGTGCTCTTTTGATTCACCTATAGCCTTAGCTAAACTGCAAGCTAGCAAAACTTGGGGATATCAGCTTTATCCTGACTTAATTACCTTGTACTATGTAATTAGCTGGGTTACTGTAGGAATAAGAAGGTTAAGCGCAAATGGGCGTTTGAAATCGGTTACTTTAATTTTATTTTTAAGTTAGATAGATTGTAGGGTTAAGTTGTGTATTATGTTAGCATATTATATATAACAGAGATATATAATATCCGAAATCAATTCAAAAACAACCCCGAGATTAAAGGAACATTTACTGACGTTGTGACTTAAAAATGGCTGAAATTATCCTTTATATATATATCCTAAAGGAGTTGTATCACTAGCATATGTAGATTTTATTTAAAGCTTAACAAGAATCAATCGGGAAGCATATGGCAGCTTTTATTTAACATTTCATTCCTTGGAGATTTTATTATTCATCTGAATTTGCTTCTAAAGATTTTATCTGTTTCGCTTTATAGGAACTGATTGCTGGTCTCAACCAAGAAGAAATTGACTGACGATATAGTAGCAGTGACGAGGAGGAAGAGAGAAACAACTAGAGAAGAAGAGGGAGTGGACTTTGGAGTTGATAGAAGAGTATTATAATTCCGAGTGATCTTATGAACACAGTAAGTGTAAGAATGAATATGTACAATCTCGGTTGCGATGTGACTTTCATTATAAAGTGGTTGTTTTTTTGTCTCTCTACTATTCTTTCTGTATACAAATTGTTTATCCATAACAGAATGGTTTCTTCTTTCGGTTTATGTGACATTTGCTGGTGTATCTCACAGAGTGTGGTCACGTAGTAGATATGTTGCAGTAAGTTTCCGTATATATATGAGCAACTGTGTTGTAAGGTTAAATATTATGTAACACAAATTTCTCTACTCGGTTTATGCAGTGGGGATCTATTTAACGTTAGGATGCGAATTTTTTAAAAAGGAGGTGGACGAGGCGATTTTTAATACTCAACATGACCATACAAAACTCGATGTGAAAAGAACCATGTGCACAATCAAACTGACAGTCCTAGCCAAAACTTAAGTTCTTTTAGGATGATTCATCAACTCTATATCAACTAAAGAAGATGCTTTTCTATGGTTACTAATTAAATCAAGATTTTTTCAATTTTCATCAAGAAGAAAGGTGTTGTACGTAATGGATTTGAGAAAGTCTTAGGTACCAGGTGATTTTACCCCATCTAAAGCATACATGTGTTTAACTCTTCTATTCCATTTTCATCTAACTAACTTACTATTTCAGTTTGCATTTCTTCTGTATTCTCCTTTGCTTGAATTATCTGTTATGTTGCCACAGGTCCAACATCATTTTCCCCTGTCATTGAAAAGGATATTACAAACGTTGAAGAAAGTAAAGGACAATATCACGTGTTGGTCATCATTGGCGATGTCCAGGTAAATTTATCAGTTCGTATATCTTACTTTGAAACTGAAGTTAATATGCTACTACAATTGACAATCGTTGAAGAAGGTAAAGGACAATATGACGTGTTGGTCATCATTGCCAATGGGCAGGTAAATTTATCAGTCTTTATATCAGACATTGAAACATAAAGTAACCTTTTACTACCATTCTGTAAAACTTTTCTTTGGTCTTTTCGAATGATTATGTAAAACTAAAGCATTCACATATTTTATTGTCTATTCCAAATTTCTGAATGGTGTTCTTGAGGTGCTAATTTGTTTGTCAGGTAAGATGTAAAAAAAATTACTTGCGGGGGTATTTTGTTTCTGGGCATTGGGGCGCATTTTTTTAAGGAGATTCACACTAGGCCACCTATATATGTTAAATGCACATGGTTTGTGGAGGCTATCGGGGCAGGTATCATCTGGGTCAGCCGTTATATATTATGACGTGGAGTAGTTGTTAAGCATTGAGATTCATGTTATATAATATGTCGTGGAGTAGTGCATGGTTTCCTCAAGTATGCAGTTAAAAGTCTCATAACATTTTGTTGCAATCTATATAGACCGACTTTGCAACTGGTCCCTCATGCCATATTTGCTTCTGGTTCCTCGATCATACGTATGGAAAACCTGTCAGGGTTGATATGGACCATTTAGTTTATTAAATTTCTAAAAAATGTTCACTGTTTAAACCCCTAAATAGGATAATATCTGCATTGAGCTAGGTCGAAAAGTTTAAAGGTATTAAATTCATTTTATCTTTCACTTGGAAGAAAATAACAAGTACGTTGCTATCCTTATAAATAGACTTTTTTTCCTCCGGTTCCTCTATGATGAATCGTACCTACTTCTGCTACTTAATTATGTTTTCTCAATGTTTTTAATCCCGGGTCGACGCGGCCGGGTCCGGTTCTGGTCGAAAAACGGGTCATTTTGACCCGGATTTTATATTTTCGAAACTCGGCTAGACCCGCCAGGTTTGGAGTGACCCGTGTCACCCTGGTTCGGAATTTTATTTTTAAATATTATGTTGGTTGGTAAATAATTTATATCTACAATATACAAAAGTTTTTATAGTTTTTATATATAATTTTTTCTAATATTTTAATATATATAAAAAAGTTTATAAAACCAGGTTAACTCGGGTTGATCCTGTTCGGCCCGATTTGACCCAAACCCGGTAGCTCAACCGGTTCGATTCTAAAAACCGGGTTTCAAAATATTGGTTTTCTAATCATTCATAAACCAAGAGTCGCTATTTGTTATACTTTGGTTGTCATAGGGAATTTATGTAGCTTATCTTTGATCAATTTTTCTTTCAATAATGCATAGTTATTATGGATTTGATCGTTACAATAGGCAAAAAAAAACACTCTTGATTAATACAATGGTAATCCTTAATTTTGATTTAATAAAAAAAGTTAGCTATCAATATTCTATCCATAATTGTATTGTTTAAAAAATGGGAAAATGCGGAATGTTTCTGATTAGCTTATGTTACTAGCTTTACTTATTAACTTATTTATAAAAATATGCCTATAAAATTAGGCATATGAGCTTATTTTGGAGGGTTGTTATTTTAATGCCCGATTATCTGTCATTGAAGATCTTTTTAAATAAGCTATTTGGAGTTGGTTTTACACAATGGTTATTTTAAAAAGAACCAACTAAAAAATAGAAGTTTTTGGGTAAATTCGTAATGTGGGCAACCAAACACATGTGAAAAAAACTTTTGCATATATAATGTAACATAACATATATAGTGTAAAAATTTAAAAACCTATTTCTCACATCTTTTTTTAAAATTAAATATCTCACAAATAATAAATCGTTATACGACAAAAATATACAATTAAAACGAGAATTAAATAATCTTTCTATCGAGAGATATATGCATATACTTTCGAACGACTTTTTTTATTGTTTTTTTTAATCACGCCTCAGAAAATAATACATGATTTGTATCCCAAATGATATATGATTTTTGAGATCATATATGATTTCACAAAATTATATATGATTCGTAATACGAATCATATATGATTTTCTCAAACGTGATTTAAAAAAACTTCTAAAAATGTTTTAATTTAATTGGTTAAGGGTAAAACTGTCTTTATGCAAAGAGTAAGAGAGAAAAAGTTTTAATCATCATGCTTTTCTTAAAATGTGTGTTCTTTTGTCTGCATACAATAATTTTGGGACGAGAGAAGTAAATTTTAGAAATATATATTTAAATTATTAGCTAAGTTAAAAACTGTCAATGGAAAAAAAAGTAAAAGAAAGAAAATACTAATAAAGGAACAATTTTTTTACAATTTCTTTCTTATCAGTGAACACGAATTTTGAGACATAAAGAGTATTCAACAGTACCATGTACATGTCAGAGACAATGTAGTAATTCTTTTTATCTCTTTTGCAGGCACTGATCTAAGGTTTGAACAGACTATCAACACAATCAATTACAGGAAAGATGAAATTTATGAGAATATATTTTTGATCCTTCATAATAAAAAGTGCACTAAAGCGTTAAAACTTGAACGATTTGACACCCGTTAAAAATCACTGAGCAGATTGTCGAAGTGAGAATCTTAATCACATAATCAATGTGTTATTATACGTCAATAGTCATAATCCTCTACAATATTTAACTCTTATTGTGTCCCTGTTTTTTAGAAACTCTTCTTTCAAATGCACAGTATATATTGTCAGGCTAAGTCCTTAGACAAAGATGTAACTAATAGACAAACATTATATAAAAAAATTATGAACCAAACCCGCCCGTTGGGCGGGTTACGAAACTAGTATATATATATATATATATATATATATATATATATATATATATATTTTGATCTTCCAATTCAAATATCATTGTTGGGTAATATTAGTGTAATCAAGGCACACTCGATTAAAGTGCTTCAAACTTGACCCGATTAAGAATTGGATTATCGGGTTTAGGTGATTAAGACGGGTTATGTTATGTCAGGTTATTCGGCTTATCAAGTTTAAACATAGAAAAAAAATAAAAAAATATTTGTTCGTCATAAAAATAGTTACCGGGTACTCGTCGCCGCATTGCGCGGGTACCCGGCTAGTAGTTAACAAAAACTCCATCTCTCCTTCCTTCTTTCTCTTTGAGCCGTGAGCTAAACACCCCTTTACCACCATTTTATCTTGATTTTTACTATGATCTAACCAAAAACAAAATAAGACCACCTCATAAAATTCAATTGTGATTCTATTGGTATGATTTTTATACACATGCAATGAGTTTTTATTTTTCTTATGATTTTGAGTTGATAAGTATGTTAGATGATCATGCATGTGATGATCTAGCTATGTAGTGTAGATCATGTTATTTTGTTGAAGAAAAAAATATTTTGATTTTGGGTTTTTATTTTTATGATTTATATAAATGTCATAATTAAGATATATTGATATTAGGGTGATATTAGAGGTAGGAGATTGAATAAAATAGGTTAAAAAATTGATTTGGTATGATTTTTAAACATATATTTTTGGGCAGTGGGTTCAAGGTTGTTTTTGGAAATCTTATGGTTTGATTATTGTTTAACTAATAGGATAGTGTCATGGAGATTTTGATTATTTTCGATTTGATATAAGGTAGAGCTTCTAACTCCAAACGAGTGTGAAGTTATGCTAGTTTGATTATTCGTGTACCGGGAGACGAGTATCGACACAATCCGAAGTTGTTGTCGATATTTGGATCGAATCTCGGGGACTATAGAATGAGTTGTAAAAATGGTCAAGGTCTGATGTTAAGTTCTAAACTAACGGTTGTGAGTCTATTTTCAAACTCAAGTGTCGGATTTGTAAACGGCAATGTTTAGAATAGTCAAAATGGTTGTATGAGTCGGTGACATAAAACTGTCCGGTTTTTGTAGTTCAAAGATGTGTCGTACAGGGAACTTTAAGAGTAAAATATTTTGACCAACTTTTTGGAGGACTTTTGTGGATTTGCTATAAGCTAATCCGGTGGTCTTGGTAGGTGGTGAAAGATGGTAGCCATTGTTGATAGAGAGAGAGAAGAGAGGTTGTGTGAAAGGTTAAGAAAAGTGTATATTGAAATGAAAATAACAAATGAAAAACACAAGCAACACCCCTCCTTGGAAACCTAGGAGGGGTATATATAGTCACACACGCCCCTTAAACTATACATTGTACCTAGTCTAGTCTAAGCGTGTGTGACTATGATAACTAATGGGAATTCTTAAATGTCGTCACATAAAGTGAATTTCCAACAATTTTCCCCCATGGGACGACGTGTAGAATTCCTTACAATATTATTCCTAACAAGTACATAATGATAAGAACAAGAGCTTTCATGAAGCGTCCAATGTTGATGATGTGTTCTGAGGCCTTTGACTTCAAAACGACTCATCTTTAACGTAACTTGTAAAAGAAATACTGTAACGGCACGAGCTAAGTAATCCATATACTTCTGGTTAAGGAGAAGCTTCTGAATTAACTTCCCCCTAATTGATGCCACATAAACTTGATGTAGAAGCTTTTAAATAGCTTCCCCCTAAATCGACAATCCTCGTAAGCAACTTCAAAGCTTTCAATAAAGCTTAGAATGATTAAGCGCACAACGGAATCTAACAAGCAAATCCCATCATATAACATGATAACGTTGCTAAGAGGGATTGAAAGTTTGGGGCACACCAAGTAGATCAACAACTTCTCTTCTCACGCTTGAATAATTCTTCTGAATTTTTATTCCCCCTGAGAAATCAAGTTATGCATACTAGAAAGAATCAAGACATTTCTTCCCCCACATAGTTGAAGAAAGTGAATCAATCCCGAGTATGAAGCTCAAATACTGAAGTAGACACTTTATCCCATTCATGAAGTTGACATCGTAACACCAGAGTCAATTAAGTCCCGGAAATGCACATATCTTCTTCCGGAGATGCACCAGAGTCAATTAAGTCCCGAGAATGCATATAGGATAATGATGATGAATAATTGCAACAACCAAACAATTAAACATCGAATCAGTAGTGTACCGTTTAGAGATTGATAACGCCACGAGTTAAAACACTGATTTTCTCTGCGGCTATGACAAATGTCATCCCAGAATGTATTCAAATCAAAAGAAGGTATGAAGTTCATCACGTGTACTCGTTGTGCGTTCAATGTGTCTTCTTCTTCCCCCTTGATGGTTTCGAAACTCGGAACCATCTATAAATCGTAAGCACATGAACCTGAAAATCTCGAGAGAATAATAAATAAGCTTAATTATATTCGGTGAGAATCAGCTGTTGATCGAAAATCTCTACTCATAAACTCTCCATGTCCATCTTTACCAACCCACGTGAAAGCAATATGAAGTGACCACCGATAGAATGAACCGGATACATCAAACGTGAAATTGAATAAAAATCCTTCGATCTTGTTACTTAAGCTTGCACTATTGTTGAATGAGGAATGGTGGAGAAATCTCTAAGTACCTAATGCATCATTGAAGAAGTCTATAAGCACAACACCTCTTGAAATTATCCACGTCGACTAAGCTCGTGACACTGAGTACAACAATGTAACCCCTTTAAGTGATAGTTATCCGAGTCATCAACCAACCACCCCGAACCCGGAAACCATATAAACAAGTCTTCATTCTGAGATTAAGCACGAGTAAGTTATCTGTTTAAGGATAAAATAAGTACACGCCTTCGAAGAAATTCGTCTCCGTCTTCAAATAATTAATACCCGATCCAAAAAAAAATGTGTAGTCACTAAAAAATCGCCCATTTTTTCTTGGTCTCGTCAAATAAATTTTGTCACATTTGTCTCGTCACGTTGTCACGTCACTTGTTGTCTCGTCCCGATGATGACCGAAGTAAAACTTAATACACACAAAATTTATACAAAAATAAAAATTTGTGTTAAAAACTTGTGTGTATATAACAAAATCATGCGGCCCATAGCAATGTTAAAGAATCGAGTCCAAGGCCCAATATCCATCCAAACTACCCGGTCCATTAATTGGTATATAACACCCACAACCCCTAATTTCACTCACATTATCTTTGCCCTAATCAGTTTAACCCAGCCGCAAGTTTTATCTCACTCACACCTAACACATAGAAACCTCCGTCCTTTTCTCCTTCATCTCCTCACCCTTCGTTTAATCCGCCTCCATATAGTCTAAACACCAAAAGCTTAATCTCAAACCAGATCAAATCTGATTAACTTCATCTACACAGCCCAAAAGCAAACACAAATCGAATCTCATATGATTAGATCATAGAGATGATTCACATCAAAACAACCTATATAAATCATTCACCGAAACCATACGAGTCCCAAGAGCGATGTGCCGTCAAGATCATTTATGGTCTCAGGTAGGGTTGTAAGCGATGATTGCATGTCGAATTAGATTAATTAATTCATGTTTTCTTAAAACGAAATAGGGATTAGATTTAACAGACTTGTTACAATCTTTCCTTTTATTCGAATATTGAAAAAAATAAGTATAGCTTGTAACAGATCTATTATGACATGATTCGATTTGAAAAGATCTTTAAGGATCTTGGTATATCTTTAACAGATATAACCAAAATTGATCAATCTGAGATCTTGTTAATGTTTTTGTTTGAGTCTAGATTGGAGGTAGGTGTCGATGGGTTAGGGATTAGAGATGGTGTTGTGGAGGTATAAGGTTGGCTGTGTGAAAATAGACCCATTGAGTTAACTGAGTCAACTCGGTAATTACCGAGTTGACTCGGTTGAGATGGTTTTGGTCAAAAACTACATGGTCAAGATTTGTTAAACTGCATCGAAGTCCAAAAGGTATAGCCATCGCAGTCAAGTTTCACACCCATCGCAACAAAGAACTAAGGCCATCGCAGTCAATCTTTTTAAACCCATCGAAGTCTAAAATTTAACCCATCGCAGTCAAAAGAAATTGCCATCGTAGCCTATCTTTTGAGTCCATCGCAGTCTAAAACTTTGACTTATCGCAGTCTAAACTTTTGAGTCCATCGCAGTCTAAAACTTTGACCCATCGCAGTCCCATCGTAGTCTTAAGACAGATATGGCCATCGTATCATGTCCCATCGCGATGGACACCATCGCAATGGTTCCATCGTAATGGAGCCATCGCAGTGGTACCATCGTAGACTACCCATCACACTCAATGCGATGAAGGTAACCATCGCAGTCAATGCGATCAGAGTTGCCATCGGAATGAATCTGAGAGTCCCATCGTAGTAAGCCATCGTGAAAGGTTTTTGACCAAGTTTTTAGAAGCCCCGAAAAAAAATTGTTGGACCATAATTTTTTGTCTTGTTCCCCACTAAAAAAAAATGCAGGACAGATTAATGAAAGAAGGGACAAAAACACAAAACCAGGGTAAAACATGGACAAGAACATGTATGACAAGGCACATTGAAACAAATTTGGACAATAATAATTTGATATGAGGCACTTTGACACAGAATACGAAGAAAACATGATATAATGGGACAAAGGACTGAAAATAGATAAAAATGAAACACAAGTTGATATTGCAAGATATGAATCGAAAAGAAATACCAACCGTGAATCATAACATAACACGAACACAAACCATGACAACAAAATGATACATACGGAACAAAAAAAAATTTTAGACCACCAAAATAATAACACAAAAAACAAACGATCCAAGGATTGAACAGAGGCTCTGATGCCAATTGTGGATTTGCTATAAGCTAATCCGGTGGTCTTGGTGGGTGGTGAAAGATGGTAGCCATTGTTGATAGAGAGAGGGAAGAGAGGTTGTGTGCAAGGTTAAGAAAAGTGTATATTGAAATGAAAATAACAAATGAAAAACACAAGAAACACCCCTCCTTGGAAGCCTAGGAGGGGTATATATAGTCACACACGCCCCTTAAACTATACATTGTACCTAGTCTAGTATAAGTGTGTGTGACTATGATAACTAATGGGAATTCTTAAATGTCGTCACATAAAGTGAATTTCCAACAACTTTATATGGATAGTAAGTGAGTTCTCTGAGTAGTATCATAAATTTTTGACGTGTTTAAGTGGGGTAAATAAGCTCGTACATTTGATATGTACCGGCAGATTTTTATCGAGTGTATTGTCTAATAGAGTAAAAACATATAGAAAGAAGTAATAATGTCACTTGTATGGTTTTCTTTTGATTTGATCATGGTTTGGTAATTTTAAATTTTGTATTACTAAGTATGGATTATACTTGAGTCTATTTATTAACGAACGCACCTTATTTGGTAGGTTGCGGTTTTCGTGTTTATCGGGCATCAACTATCGTCGAAGATCGTCTTGCTATTGCTATTACTCAAGGTGAGTCTATAGCCTTGCTTTGTAATTGTTTTGAATGATTTTAAAACCCACGAGGGGGATACATGCTATTTAAAAACAAAATGAACACAAGTCATGATTGATTGTTTGGACCCGAAGGTTGCCTGTTGTTGCCTGTTGTTGCCTTGAATTGTATAAGTACCTAGTTGCTGAAGTTCCTAATTTCATGAACCGTTAACTATCTTCTAGCTCGATGTTGCGAGTTGGGAATAGCCGCTTGTTCAAATGATAGTACTATTGGGTTGACGCCCCTATCTGAGACCATGGCATTACGCTGAGTAACCTCTGGGAAGGATAATTTACGAGAACAAGAGTCAGTGGTATAAAATTAGCAACTGATACCCTAGTAGGGGCAGTGGAATTCATATAGTCATGCCGGCTTTAGGCGTAGGTGACTAAGTTAAGGGGTCGGTGTCATGAGCTTAATACAATTCTATAGCTATTGCTATAAGCCCGAATACTTGAACAATAGATTGTGCGTACGACAATTCTATTAAATGACCATGAATGATTTTTCTCTTATGTTCAAATGATGATTTGTTAAACCTGTAGACTTGCTCAACCGTTGTGTTGATGATTTTAAGCATGCATTTCAGGTGATTGAAGTTGATGAATGGCGGAGCTTGCTGGAGAAGGATTGCGGTTGCTTTTGTGGTGATTGGGTCTAAAACTGATTTCTTTTCCTTTTGTCATAAAATTTATAATGTATGGTCATGTATTTTGGTAAAAATGGTTGTCGATTGTTTGAGATCTTTGGGGGACCTAAATGCTACTCTGATATTTCAAAACTTGTTTTACTTGGGATCGAAGGTTTAAGACAATGGTTAAATTATACCCTTTTATATTTCGAATGTACCATTTTGAGATCGTTTAAAGTGTCTTGTGTAATGAAGTTTGAGTTTAGCACTCAAATGTGTATTTCTGTTGCGCAATGTAATTTGGGGGTGTTAAAATAACTATCTTAATATTATGCTATTATTGTGTTGCTTATTTAATAGGTGTTGCAGATGAAGAAGTGCTAGCAGCAAATGTGCAGGTATTGCACATATAGCTAGCAACAGCTGTGCCCAAAAGCCACTACGAGGATCTTTACAAGTCAAGTGAAACCATGATTGCAGCTTCTAGTAACATTTAAATCCGTCCTTATAGTGGATCCGTTTAACCTTTAATCAAGATATGTTATCATCATGTCTTTGGATTTTAACTTGGTCTGGATTATAAGTTATTGTGGTGGATGTGTTTAACGTTTTAAACTACTTTAATTAAGGTTGCACTACCTGTTGGTGATTTTAGTGTCATCAACTATTTTAGTTAATCGGGATTTAATAGAGACCAATGAGATTTCATATTTGGTTCTGACACGAGTTAGGGGAAGTGCGGAGTGCACACTCGTTGAGCTAATATGTTATCGCCCACGACAAAAATGCAGGGGTCAAGAGGCAGCGCCCCTTGCGGGGTCAAGGGGAAGAGCCCCTTGCTGGTGTCCCGCTGACCTAAACGATTTTTATCGAATCGGTATTAAGGATTCGTCTTAATTTTCCCGCGAAAACCCAACCAACACACCTGTTGGTGAATAATTGTAATTGTTCAAGTTTAATTGCTTGTAACCGTTTTATGTCTGTTAATCAACAGATTTAGTCTCAGATGAACATAACGAAAAACACAATTCTCTTTGTTCTTGCTTTGATTTTTTGTGCCTAGAATCAAAGTGTTTCTACTTGAATTATCATGATATTGCTATGCAGTTGGTAGATTGAGTAGGTTTACTAGTAATCCTAGTAGACATCATTGGCATGCAGTAACAAGAGTATTTAACTACTTGAAAGGTACTAAGGATTATGGTTTATCATATGTTTGATACCCTTCGGTGTTAGAAGGTTATTCGAATGCTAGCTGGATAAATCATGTTGAAGATTTGTCTTCTACTAGTGGATGGGTGTTTTTGCTTGGGGGAGGTGCCATTTCATGGGCTTCCAAGAATCAAACATGCATCACTTTTATAGATGATGCCTCTAGGTTTTGCTATGTTTATTTGCTGCACGCAAAAGATGAAACCCTAGATAAATTTAGAATTTATAAAACAGAAGTTGAATTGCAACAAAATGACTTGGTTAAAACCTTACGCACAGTAGAGGTGGTGAATACTATGATCCTGTATATTTACAATCCGTAGGAATCATTCATGAAACTAAAGCTCCTTACACACCCCAACAAAATGGTGTGGCTGAAAGAAAAAATAGAGCTCTTAAAGAAATGGTTAATTCCATGTTGTCTTACTCTGGTTTGGGTGACGGGTACCGGGGAGAAGCTATGTTAACGGCTTGCTATCTATTGAATAGGGTTTCTAATAAAAAGAACAAGACTACCCCATATGAACTTTGGTATAAGAAACGACCCAACTTGACATTTTTGCGAGTTTGGGGATGTCGGGTCGTTGTTAGGCTTCCGGACCCTAAAAGGAAAACTTTGGGTGAAAAGGGTATTAATTGCATCTTTGTTGGATATGTTGAGCATCCCAAGGCATATAGGTTTTATGTTATAGAACCTAATGACTTTGTTTCTATTAACACAATTATAGAATCAAGAGATGCAATATTTGATGAGAATCGTTTCTCTTCAATACCTAGACCAAAGGATGTCATACCAAATTTGGATAAATTTCAAAGGGATGATCATTCAGATGATGTACCAAGTGAAATTTCTGAACCTCGTAAGAGTAATAGAGCTAGAAAGGCTAAATCATATGGTTCTGATTTTCAACTATATTTAGTTGAGGGATCAAGAGATCAAATTGGATCTCAATATTCTTACTGTTATATTATAGAGAAGGATCCAAGAACCTATAATGAAGCTATGCAATCTCGAGATGTGCTTTCTGGAAAGAAGCAATAGATGATGAGATTGGTTCAATTATGAAAAATAATACATGGGTCTTGTCTGATTTACCACCAGGTTGCAAACCTTTAGGTTGCAAATGGATCTTCAAAAGGAAGATGAAAGTCGATGGATCAATTGACAAGTTTAAGGATCGATTGGTAATCCAAGGCTTTAGACAAAAGGAAGGAATCGATTATTTCGATACCTATGCACCAGTTGCTCGTATCACTAATATTAGATTGTTGTTAGCTTTGGCGGCTATTCATAATCTAGTGATCCATCAAATGGATGTCAAAACAACATTTTTAAATGGTGATTTGGAAGAAGAAGTGTATATCAAGCAACCGGGAGGATTTGTTATGCCCGGTAGAGAGCATATGGTGTGTAAGCTAGTTAAGTCATTGTATGGGCTGAAACAAGAACCTAAGCAGTGGCATCAAAAGTTTGATGAGGTTGTGTTGTCTAGTGGTTTCCTCCTAACCAATCTGACAAATGTGTATATAGAAAATTTGATGACTCCGGTAATGGTGTTATAATTTGTCTATATGTTGATGACATGTTGATATTTGGCACTGACCAAAATCATGTGGATAAAACTAAAAAGTTTTTGTCATCTAAGTTTTCCATGAAAGATATGGGAGAAGCTGACATTATTCTTGGTATTAAGATTAAACGTGAAAATAAAGGGATTGTAATTACACAATCTCATTATATTGAGAAAATACTCAAGAAATTCAATCGTGAAGATTGTTCTCCTGTAAGTACTCCCATGGATCCGGTAGAAAAGCTTATGCCAAACACAGGTTAACCTGTGGATCAACTCGAATACTCAAGAGCCATTGGTTCTTTGATGTATGCTATGACGAGCACTAGACCTGATATTGCTTATGTAGTTGGTAGATTGAGTAGGTTTACTAGTATTCCTAGTAGACAACATTGGCATGCAATAACAAGAGTATTTAAGTACTTGAAAGGTACTAAGGATTATGGTTTATCATATGTTGGATATCCTTCGGTGTTAGAAGGTTATTTGGATGCTAGCTGGTTAAATCATGTTGAAGATTCGTCTTCTACTAGTGGATGGGTGTTTTGCTTGGGGGAGGTGCCATTTCATGGGCTTCCAAGAAGAAAACATGCATCGCTGATTCAACTATGGAATCTGAGTTTGTAGCATTGGCTGCTGCTGGTAAAGAAGCAGATTGGCTAAGGAACTTGACACATGAGATTCCAATATGGCCGAAACCAATATCACCAATTTCTATTCATTGTGATAGTGCTGCCACTTTGGCTAAAGCTTATAGTCAAATATACAATGGAAAGTCTAGACACTTAGGTGTTAGACATAGTATGATTAGGGAGCTAATCATGAATGGTGTGATATCTATTGAGTTTGTTCGGTCACAACATAATCTAGCTGACCACTTGACGAAGGCGTTAGCTAGAGACTTAGTGAATAAGTCGGTAATTGGGATGGGTTTAAAGTCCATCTAGATCTACTACCTATGAGATACCCAATTCCCTTCTAATATAATGTTAGAAGCTGAATTCAATATGGAAACCTCATAGCTAGAGATTGGAACGCATGTGTTTATTATCCCAAGGTATGTGTTCAGACCTGCAAGTGATGTTAGGTTGAAGTATATCTTCTTAATGGTTCTTTTGAAAAATTGCATGCAGGAGCAAGATTAAAAGGACCACCTATATAAGCATGAAGTTTTGCCGCTTCAAGAAGCTTGGACTTGGCTTTCTATATGTTCATTAATGGATAGGGATACATGGCTTGTAATAGTGTCAAGACTGAACCGTAGAGTGTTGTAGAAACTTATGTGTACAGTATCTTCAGGTATTCACATGAGTTGACGGGTTCAATTGTTACGACACCCCGATTCTCGAATATTTAGAATGTGTATTTTACTAAGATGAAAATTCAATCGCAAGACATTTTCATTTATGCATTTGTTTGTTTTGTTATGTTTGCTTATTATGCCTGTATATATCTTTACATATATTTTAGTAGAACAAGGATTACACTAAAATGGGGGGATTTGTTGGTGATTTTAGTGTCATCAACTATTTTAGTTAATCGGGATTTACTAGAGACCAATGAGATTTCATAGGGGAAGTGCGGAGTACACACTCGTTGAGCTAATATGTTATCGCCCACGACGAAAATGTAAGGTGTTAATGCAAGTGATGCCTAAGAACATTATTAGTGTTAACTAATCTTTCTTAGTTTTGATCACGACAAACTATACAACACATTTAGTGTAAAACATAAAACGAATTATTTAAGCAACATTATCATCAAGGTAATAATCATATCACTAACCTTTCTTAATCATACTTAGTGATCATCAAAATGATTATCCTTAAAACTAACTTTTATTAATATGACAAAAGACTTTTTAATAAACTTTCTTTTTTAGAAAATGTTTTATTAAAATGGAAAATGTAAATTTGAAAATAGCATATTCCATATGCTATTAGAATATCCTTTGAAGGCTTAAAATACCTCAGATATTCCTACCCCACTAAAAGACAAAAAACGGAGCGTACTCTACGGGCGGAACCTTAAGTAGTTAGGCGGTTCCCTAGCGATAAGGAACCGCCGGGCTAGATAAGGTACCGCGCCCAGATAGCCGTTGTACTTTGTCTCCTTTAAATAGTGGATCAAATCTCATTTTCCAACAAGCCTCTTGGACGTTTTTCTCAGCCCCATTTCTCTTTTCTATAGCATAATCATTAGTAAATGATCACTTAAAGTGTTAAGGATGTTTACATATGATTATCCTCTTGATCCCCTCCTTTACCTTGTCCAATGAGAAGATCACTCACTCACTAGTGTTGTGATAAAGATGAATCCATGAGCTAGTCATATTCATCATGATACTCTTTTTGTTTTATGTTAATCCATTGTATTTATGAATACTTGGACTAGTTGTGTCCATCCAAGTTATTTGTGAATACTTGGATTTGTTTTGTACATCCATTGCATATGTGTTTGCTTGGATTTATGTTGTATAGATCCAAGCTACATGTGTGTACTTGGATATGTTTAGTTGAGTTTTAATAGATTGATTAGAAGTTCTCACTAAACTGTAAAGTGATGTGGTTGTGTCTAGTAAGTTCTCACTTAACTTGAAAGTGATTAGTAGTTGTGTTGTGTGAAGTTCTCACTTAGCTTCAAAGTGAAGAGTCGTGAAGATCGGTTCTAGCTTTGGATTAGAACTCGACATCTAGCCTTGTGTCGTAAAATGGTGAAGTAAGCAACATCGTAAGGATTGGTTCTACCTTGAGATTAGAACTCGACATCTAGCCTTGTGTCGTTAAATTGTGAAGTAGGCAACGTTGTGTAGATTGGTCCTAGCTAAAGATTAGGTCTCGACATTTAGCTTAGTGTCGGAAAATAATGTAAGCGACGATGTAAGGTTTTCTCCGCCAAGATGGGAGCTTGTGGATATAGTGGAAATCTCGAGTAGGTGTACTCGAGGAGTAGAGTAGAAACGAGGATAGAGCCTTGTTGTCGAACCACTATAAATCTTGGTGTCTTCTCACTAGGTTGTCTCATTCCTTACTCTTTACTTATTTCATTATCATTACACTTACCTATTATCTTTACTAGTGTATTTGAATTGAACCTAATCATTATGCAACTTAGCTTCAAGCAAAAGATAGTTTTGATACAAACCAAATTGAAAGTAATTTTAATTTGGTTTCCAATGGAAGAGAAACTATTCAACCCCCCCCCCCCCCTTCTAGTTTCTACAGTTGGTATCAGAGCGATGGTCACTCAAGATCTTTGAACTATATTGTACTTTAAAACTTGGATCGATCCATTGTCTCCTCAAATTAGAAGGTCAAGTTGTACTAAAGTTTCTCTTTGGTCAAAACTATTTTGTTTTTGAAAAATAGGTCTTTTAATTGGTAATATTGCATCCCTCTTAAGATTAGTAGTCTTTATGCATTTTAGATCTACTCTTGAAATGTATCTACTAGTTTGCATCTTACTTTGTGTAGGTACTCATGAAGATCAGTCACTTAATTGGTTGTGGATTGAGTTACTTGCACTTGTAGAAGACTCATCTTCATTGATCCTTAACATCCTTGAATGATGATACCAAGATGATTGGGAATGATACTAGTCCTTGAAGACTTAGTACTCATTATAGTCATTATTGGGCATAGCATTGATTCCTTGATAGATTGCTCTTTGTGGCCAAGGTACGCTTTCGTTCTTCCACACGCCTTTGATCATTCTTTTGATCATTACTTGACTATGTGCTTGTTCTTGGCATCCTTGCCTTGAAATTTGTTTGTGGTTTGTGATTCTTTTCTTTTATCCTCTCAAATCTTCATTGCTTGGATACTTGACTCACTATGGTGATGTAGAGTGAGTTAGTAGTAGCTTAAAGTATCAAGCATGATTTCCATGGTTTGCACCCATACGGTTAGTAGGCCCTTTGTGGGAGATAAAGTGAATCAATACCTTGCTCATACTTTGGTCTTGACTAAGGCTATTATTGAAAGTGATCTTAGTCTACGCATCAATATTTGCTTTGTGTTTATTCATTACCAAATCCGTTTAACTCTTCACCGGAAAGGCACGTCTTAAACCACTATATATGACACAAGCTCTTCGTTACCACTATTTGAAGATTGTCATTAATCCCTTGAGCATTATTCCTAGTCGTGATTCACTTCCCTTGACTTCTCTCCACTTTGCTGTTTTGCTACGAGTAGTCGTTTGTCCATTTCGGTTCTTTTCGATCTCGATTAACTCGTAATCCTTCATTAAAGCATATTGCCTAGTGTTATGATGATCCAGTGTTATTCTAAAAGGTTCATGATATAATTTTAAGTATTTTAGAAAAACTTGGTTTTTAAAATTTGGCGTTTTTCATTGATAAAAACCAGCCACTACAGACGGTTCTTTATCTCTGGCGGCTCAAACCCGCGGTTCCTTATCGATAAGGTACCGCGGGCAGTAAAGTCTGTCAGAGCGCCAGTTTGATTATTTTATTCTTTTTCAAACCAAACCCTCTCTCTCCCAAAAACACACAGCCGACGTTTTTCATCTTTTCCACCATTGTTGAAGCCTCCAAAACCTTCAATCACTCAAATTAAATGATTCCAAGTTGTGGGTTTCAATAATCCTTCATCTAACATCAATTAATTGTAAGTACTTTCTTTCAATTTCACCTATTTTTCTCTAGGGTTCATCCTTTCATAATTGGGAATTTTTAAAATTGAAATTGAATTAAAACTTTAATAGGAATGTGGGTTGACATGGTTATTTTACTATGATTCCTTAGGTTCATATTCATTAAGATTTCACTAAAACCCACTTGTAGAACAAATCCGAATTTTGATTAAATAATTTTGGTTAAAAGATGGATTTGAGATGAACCCATGAACAAATAGGTAATGACATTGTTAATGCTTACCTAAAAACCTTGTTTTGAAAAACCAATGTTCTAGTCCATTGTTGATCCAACATAGTTATGTTCTTGGTAAATAATGGAATAGCTACATTGTGAACATGAGAATGATATGGATTCAATCCTTTGTTTGTCAAGAAATTGATGTAACACATTCTCATATTTTTTGAATTTTGATTTTATTTTTCATATGAATGATTGGAGAAATATTTTCTTGTGTTTATTTAGGTACTAATCATGCCTTCACAATACCAAAAGGATCATCAACTCACTAGACAATACATGCCAAACCTTTCCTAAACCTATGCTTCCACTCAACTTTGAAACTCATTTCCATCCCATTCTACTCGTTGTTTCCATGAGGGTAGGGTCGTTGACGAGGAAATAACGGGTTATGACTATATCCAATCTATGTTTGAGCTTTCGGGGTTTGATTGCTTGCTCAACATAGAAGAAGATATTTACCCCTTGTTTCTTCTTGAATTCTTTAGCACCTACTCCATGCTTGAATACAATGGAGAAATCTTCATTCGATTCGTGTTGAATGATCAATTGATTCAATACTCCCTCGAAAACTTTGGTGAAATTCTTGGTGTGCCATATGAAGGCACTTGTCGTTTTACGGATAAATGGAGACTTGATGCTCTCTTGGAATCCTACGATAAACCTCCAAATGACCTCACCGAAATTGATCTAGAGTTTATCCTTGACATCATTTCGAAAGAGCGTGATGGAAACGTTGTGAGAAGCCTTCATTCAAATGTGCGAAATGTGAATCGATATGAAGTGCTCTCTAGCGACCTTAAGGATTTTATGGTCCAATGGGCAAATATCCTTAGGGAGAATGTCTTTTGTCTTGGTGGAAACCGAAATCATATCCCGGCTTGTATGGTGCATATGTTGAGTTGCATCTTTACATCCACCAAGTACAACTTGGCATTTTATATCGCTCGACGAATAAATTATGCCCTTTCAAAGCCCAAAACAAACCTTCCCTATGTTATGCTTCTTACTCTCCTTTTTAAAAAGGGTTGCTCATGACTTTCCCCACCTTGATCTTTCTCGCTTTAACCCGGTTCATCGGGTTATGTTGCCTATTCAAGAGGTATATGCAAGAAAGACAAGAAGTGATCGAGGTTCGTGAAAATCTGATCATCAAGAGACGGATGATGAGGACACCTATATGCCAACAAGTGATGGTGATAGCATAGGTACTAGTTCTCACTTCAACTCTTCGAGTAATTCCCACCCATCCTCAAACTCATTCGTGGATGGACTTGAAGACTTAGCTCCCCCACCTCATTACTCCTCTAGTGAAGTACCAGAAGATCTCAACATGGAGCATCTCTACCGTGAAAATCTTAGGACTAGAGGTGAATTGCATGAACATCGGGTTGAGTCAAGGAAGGGATTCAAGTATTTGGGGAATATGATCAAGGGATTGGGCAAGAAGAGAAGGTGAAAGCTTTGAAGTATTTCAAAGAATACATGTTGGTAAACATGTAATGTTGAACAATTTTTTTTTATCTTGGATGTGTATTAACTTATGCTACATGTTTGGATTACTATTTATTTTAATCCTAAATGTTTTTTATGCCATCATGTTTGTGATTTACATAACTTTGTGCATCCTTTATGATAGTTAGCTTCTTAGAGTTTGGTCAGTAGTTAACTTTGGCTTGTGAATCCTTTGGTAAAAATCTGGGTTAACCAAAATTTGGGATGTGAAATTTTTGAAACACCTCTGGTCGCGGTTCTATATCGACCAACGGCTCCTTATCGATAAGGAACCGCCGGTCCTAGATAAGGAACCGCCGGCCACTGTGTCCGACAGAATCTTTTGCTTTACACTATTTTCTTCAATCTGTGTAAACATTGCATGATTCTTTGCAAAAACCTGCATATTTCCTAAACTAGGTTACCTAAATTCATTATTCACCTAAAATGATTTTAACCCATTACTAGTTTGGATCATCCCCTCACCCATTTAAACCCACCTTGTTAGTCATGTTCTTCACACATCAAAACATCCTTCCCTAACCCTTAAACCACCCTTGTCAACCATGGTTTTTACAAAAACCTCAAACACTTCCAAAACCTTCACCCCAAAGAAAACACTTAAGATTAGGATTAAGGTACCCAAGCCTAACTCCTCACCCTTTCACACACCCAAAAATGAGATGGTTTCAATCCTCATTTCCTCATCACCTTCACCACCCCTTGCACCATGCAAGACAACCTCCACCCATGGTACTAACCACTCCATTGGTTCTACCTCCTCTTCATTCCAATCAAGAATGAAAGAGCTCTCTTCACCCTTCACTCCAAGTGCTCCCTTGGATGTGACTACACAACCCCAACCAATCCAAAGCAATCCTTTTGTGAATGACTTTGATGACACCTTGGTGACTTCACCATTTACCCCTCCAAACTCACCCATTTCACCAACCTTGGAGAACATACCTCCACACTCACCCATTTCTCCTTTGGAGAACTTGCCTCCACACTCACCCACATCACCCTTGGAGAACATGCCTCCTCCACCTCCACCACACTCAAACACTCCAATTTTGGGTGTCCCACTTTCCCTCCTCTTGGGTGATCCTTACTATGGGTTTCAAGAGACTCATGGTCCTAATTGTCCATGTTGCCTCTACAACCACTACATCATCCATAACCTTAGGATGGAGATGTTTGGACTACATAGGAGGTTGCAAGAGTTCTTGCTTACCTTGTTCTCCATGCCTCCTCCTAGGAGATGAATGATGAGTTTTCTTAATAAGTGTTTTTTTCAACAAAACCAAGCCAAAGAAGACTACTCATCTAGATCTAGTATTAAGCTAACTTTGTATTAGTTAGTTGTTCTTTTCTTTCATTTGTCATTGTACTTTCTTCCTTCATGAAGTTGGTTAATGGATTTAGCTTTATGTGTTTCTATTATTATGTGCACATTAATCAACTTTAATTTGAAATTAAAATTGAACCTAAATCTATCACAACCTCTAAAACTTGACTAAAATTGGTTCAAAATGTTATCCAAATATTCTGTCACCCTTTGTCAAGACATTCTTTGTGAATGTGTTACTTTTATGCAACCCTAGCATAATTTAGTGCTAATAGAGGTAAAATTCCAAGATTTGAAACTTTTTGAAAAAGTCTTAGTTTTTCTCAAAACCCTGGAAAAACTTGGTTTCAAGTCCACTGCATGCGGCTCCTTAAAGTCGCGCGGTTCCTTAGTGATAAGGAACCGCCGGTCCCTATAAGGTACCGCGGACAGCAACTGGCTTTTGACTCGTTTTTGGTCAAAAAATTAAAAAAAAAAACTTATACCGTGTCAAGATTCCTTGTTTACTCAATTTGGCTAAACATTCCTTGACACTTCACGTTTTGTATTCAAATTCTTACCTTGATTACATTCTACTTATACCCCAACCTTGATATTTCATTCTCACATCTTCCCAACCATGAGATTTCATTCTCACACCTTCCCAACCTTGAGATTTCATTCTCACACCTTCACAATGCCTAACTCCTCCATTCATAACCTTGTCATTTCTTTGTCACAACCTCACTCACCCAAAGCTTCCTCATCCAAGCTTTCAAAGAAACCGAAAATATCAGTTCGACCTATTTGGATTAAGAAGAATGAACCCTCTTCTTCCAAACCACCCAAAAACCCTACCTTCTCTCCAATCAAGTATTGGAATGAGACTTATACCATTAACCCCATCACCGGAGCAAAAGAAAATGTTCCCCCCACCACCACAATCCTTCAACACCCCTCAACTCAATGACCTTTCAACCTTCCCAAACCTCACAAGGCATTGTGAAAACATTTCCTACCCTATTCTCCCACCACCACCAAACCCTAGGTTTGATGTCCTACCCCCATCAACCGATTTTGTGTTGCATCATGGATCCTCGTGTGCTTGTTGTCGATTTCAATAAATTGAACTTGCTCATGTATATGAGAAGTTAAATTTCCTTGAATTCCTCCTCACTCGACCTCCTCTCCAAGTTTTCGTTCCAGTGGAAAAAACTTCGAATGATGCATCGTCGTCTTATTTTTCCAACTAAAGGACTAACTACTCTTATAGTCTTTATTACTTTAGTTGTTTTAGAGTCTTTTTAATTTTTAAGCAATCTTGGAAAATTATCACTATTAGAATAGCTTATGCTTTGTGGTTTATTTTCCATATTTTTTTTTGCTTTAGATACTCATATTGTGTGTATGACTATCTACCTTGTTGTTTCTTTTCTTTTATGTAACCTTTGTGTTGTTTGTGTGTCATTTCCTTATTTCTCTTTTGAGTTGATCTTGGTTAATTTTTACAATTGCTTATGGGTGATTCCATCAATTCTAAACTTTAACCCCTTGACAAGTTTATCATCTTCATTGGATTGAAGTTTGATTTTGTCAATTACCTTTTTGGACATACTTAGCAAAATATTTTCTTCTAATTTGAGATTTCTTCTCTCTCTCCCTCTCAAGTTAGTTAGTAGGAAGTGATCATATATAAATTGGTGTTTCTTTTCTTTCTACTAACCTTTGTGTAGCATGTCACCTTAGCTCATATACTTGGTGCCCCAAGCAAGGGGGAGCAACCACCAAGGGGGAGCTACTAGCAAAGTCCGGTTTTCTTCAAAGACTTGTGCTAACCTTTTTGCTACGACAAAGGGGGAGAAATGATAGTGATAAACTCGTTAATAATTCGATATTTTATGTTTCTACGTAAATGAGTTTATCGTTTGTCGTAATTAAAAAGGGGGAGATTGTTAATGCAAGTGATGCCTAAAAACATTATTAGTGTTAACTAATCTTTCTTAGTTTTGATCACGACAAACTATACAACACATTTAGTGTAAAACATAAAATGAATTATTTAACCAACACTATCATCAAGGTAATAATCATATCACTAACCTTTCTTAATCATACTTAGTGATCATCAAAATGATTATCCTTAAAACTCACTTTTGTTAATATGACAAAAGACTATTTAATAAACTTTATTTCTTAGAAAATGTTTTATTAAAATGGAAAATGTAAATTTGAAAATAGCATATTCCATATGCTATTAGAATATCCTTTGAAGGCTTAAAATACCTCAGATATTCCTACCCCACTAAAAGACAAAAAACGGAGCGTACTCTACGGGCGGAACCTTAAGTAGCTAGGCGGTTCCCTAGCGATAAGGAACCGCCGGGCTATATAAGGTACCGCACCCAGATAACCGTTGTACTTTGTCTCCTTTAAATAGTGGATCAAATCTCATTTTCCAACAAGCCTCTTGGACGTTTTTCTCAGCCCCCTTTCTCTTTTCTATGGCATAATCATTAGTAAATGATCACTAAAAGTGTTAAGTATGTTTACATATGATTATCCTCTTGATCCCCTCCTTTACCTTGTCCAATGAGAAGATCACTCACTCACTAGTGTTGTGATAAAGATGAATCAATGAGCTAGTCATATTCATCATGATACCCTTTTTGTTTTATGTTAATCCATTGTATTTATGAATACTTGGACTAGTTTTGTTCATCCAAGTTATTTGTGAATACTTGGATTTGTTGTGTACATCCATTGCATATGTGTTTGCTTGGATTTATGTTGTGTAGATCCAAGCTAGATGTGTGTACTTGGATCTGTTTAGTTGAGTTGTAATAGATTGATTAGAAGTTCTCACTAAACTATAAAGTGATGTGGTTGTGTCTAGTAAGTTCTCACTTAACTTGAAAGTGATTAGTAGTTGTGTTGTGTGAAGTTCTCACTTAGCTTCAAAGTGAAGAGTCGTGAAGATCGGTTCTAGCTTTGGATTAGAACTCGACATCTAGCCTTGTGTCGTAAAATGGTGAAGTAAGCAACATCGTAAGGATTGGTTCTACCTTGAGATTAGAACTCGACATCTAGCCTTGTGTCGTTAAATTGTGAAGTAGGCAACGTTGTGTAGATTGGTCCTAGCTAAAGATTAGGTCTCGTCATTTAGCTTAGTGTCGGAAAATAATGTAAGCGACGATGTAAGGTTTTCTCCGCCAAGATGGGAGCTTGTGGATATAGTAGAAATCTCGAGTAGGTGTACTCGAGGAGTAGAGTAGAAACGAGGATAGAGCCTTGTTGTCGAACCACTATAAATCTTGGTGTCTTCTCACTAGGTTGTCTCATTCCTTACTCTTTACTTATTTCATTATCATTACACTTACCTATTATCTTTACTAGTGTATTTGAATTAAAGCTAATCATTATGCAACTTAGCTTCAAGCAAAAGATAGTTTTGATACAAACCAAATTGAAAGTAATTTTAATTTGGTTGCCAATCGAAGAGAAACTATTCAACCCCCCCCCCCTTCTAGTTTCTACAATTGGTATCAGAGCGATGGTCACTCAAGATCTTTGAACTATATTGTACTTTAAAACTTGGATCGATCCATTGTCTCCTCAAATTAGAAGGTCAAGTTGTACTAAAGTTTCTCTTTGGTCAAAACTATTTTGTTTTTGAAAAATAGGTCTTTTAATTGGTAATATTGCATCCCTCTTAAGATTAGTAGTCTTTATGCATTTTAGATCTACTCTTGAAATGTATCTACTAGTTTGCATCTTACTTTGTGTAGGTACTCATGAAGATCAGTCACTTAATTGGTTGTGGATTGAGTTACTTGCGCTTGTAGAAGACTCATCTTCATTGATCCTTAACATCCTTGAATGATGATACCAAGATGATTGGGAATGATACTAGTCCTTGAAGACTTAGTACTCATTATAGTCATTATTGGGCATAGCATTGATTCCTTGATAGATTGCTCTTTGTGGCCAAGGTACGCTTTCGTTCTTCCACACGCCCTTTGATCATTCTTTTGATCATTACTTGACTATGTGCTTGTTCTTGGCATCCTTGCCTTGAAATTTGTTTGTGGTTTGTGATTCTTTTCTTTTATCCTCTCAAATCTTCATTGCTTGGATACTTGACTCACTATGGTGATGTAGAGTGAGTTAGTAGTAGCTTAAAGTATCAAGCATGATTTCCATGGTTTGCACCCATACGGTTAGTAGGCCCTTTGTGGGAGATAAAGTGAATCAATACCTTGCTCATACTTTGGTCTTGACTAAGGCTATTATTGAAAGTGATCTTAGTCTACGCATCAATATTTGCTTTATGTTTATTCATTACCAAATCCGTTTAACTCTTCACAGGAAAGTCACGTCTTAAACCACTATATATGACACAAGCTCTTCGTTACCACTATTTGATGATTGTCATTAATCCCTTGAGCATTAGTCCTAGTCGTGATTCACTTCCCTTGACTTCTCTCCACTTTGCTGTTTTGCTACGAGTAGTCGTTTGTGTTGTCCCTAATATATGTGATGTTAATACACGAATTAAAGATAGAGAGGAAGATATGAGAAGAATTTTAGAGAGAGAAACTAGAGAGAGAAAAGAGAGAGAAGTGTGTGAACTTGGTGAGATTAGATTAGAGAGAAGTGAGAAATACAAATGACCATCCACCCTCCTAACATGCTAGGAGGGTAGTATATATAGTCCACCCACATGCGGGCTTTAATGGACTATATATTGGGTCGGGCTTGTATTTTGGACTTTAATTAGTTTAAATCCAAGCCCGTGAATCACGACTAAATAACTACTTATTACAACGTTCTAATAAATAATACAATAGAAACCTATGACCGAACATTCTTGTTTGACTCAATATTTTGAGGCTAACAATCTCCCCCAATGTGAGGTCATTCCTCTTTGATATTTGGATTCCAATGGAGATTTATGAATTTCGTCATAAATGAGTCTTGAACGTGTAACAGTAGTTTTGTTCCTTCATGCTGTGATCTTTGAGCCTTTGTCGTTGTCTTTCGACTTTGTCTTTAAGTCTTGAGATCTTCAAATCATTCTTGACTTGTCTTTGCCATCTTGTGATCTTGTGTCTTTATCCACATGCTCACACTATCAATTGTTGGATAAGTCTTTGGGCATGAATATGTGGTTGTGTATATCTGACTTTGCTGAGTACACCGTGACGCCACCTTCTCGAGACAAAACATAGACACAGACTGAATGGCTTTGACATTCGTCCTAAATCGGTAGCGTTTTACCTCCGGTCGGTGAAGACCGTTATACGATATTAAATATCGTACCTGTGATCAGGTAGATTCAATTAAGAATCTCCTTGACAGGGTTTCGCGGCAGTACTAGCCGTTCTCTTTACTCGACCGTCTCAAAGCAAGACTGCGAACATAAAGAGTGAATCAATTGGATAAATATCCGCTTGATCAAAGTCGTCAATTCAAGTTCCTGGAACAAGTTTGATTCATAAAGAATCTTACCATTGTTGCTTTCCAGTTGACACAAGTTTGATTCATAAGAATCTCACAAGTTACCTACCGTAGCGCTGTTTGATGTTGACGCTAGAAGGATTTCCATTCGTCACTGTGAATATTAGTAAATATCACTCTGAATGTTCTGGCAAGACCATAAAGATATTGCGTAGAAACCTGAAACGAGTTTGAATCAATTCAGAATCAAACCACTGTTGCTTTTCAGTTTTACATATGTTCAATTCATAAAGAATCTTGCATATGACCTACCGCAGTGCTGTTTGATGTTAACACTGGAAGGATTTCCACTCATCATTGTGAATACTAAGTAGTATCACTCTGAGTGTTCTAGCAATATCACAAGGATATAGCGTAGGACTCTCTTGATCTTCATCCGTGTGTCCTAACGAGATTTGATTGATCTCTTGGCTCTAGACTCGATTTGTGCACTTTTAGTGGTCGGAGGCTGGAGCAGATGCCACCTATTCAGTATCAACAATCTCGGAGTGAGAAAGTCAATAGAAGTCGTGTTGATCTCCGTGACAATAAAACAAACTTCTTTTGAGAGAAGCATGAGTAGCTAGGAAAGGGTTGTGCTTCACATCACTGGGTCCATGATGAGTTAGTCTTCATGATGAGTTGACCCGGTTTCTGCCTAAGTTGTATGGAGGGCTTCTTTCTTTAGACCCTTTATCCTTACATTTCTTTTTCATTCTTCAACCCCTTCAATGCTTACCAAGACATCATTACTAGCACCTTGTTGTGATTGTTCCAGTGCTAGCATCAGTACTTAGTCGGCATTCAGCTACGTTCACATTCTACTCCATCTTTCCTAAGGACTTCTAATAATCTATTGGATTGTCCCTGGGAAGATCCCTCCGGTTCTGGTTGGATCATAGGACTTAAACCTATCCACCCTTTTGACACCAATAACGTCGTGAATTAAAGATGTTGTGGGTATTTGATCGTAACCATGAAAACCACTTTAAATTCTAACAAAGTGTTTGAAAAACATTTAACACCTTGCTAGTTTTGTCGTTTTAGAAATGCTCCCCCTTCACATGTGCATCGATAATCGAAAGTGTTTTGCACATGTAGGTAAGAGTTAAAGTGCATGAGTCTTATATTAGATCACATTTTAATCACATTTTCTCCCCCTATCTCTAATATATAAAATCTTTGATATTAGAGATACCAAATTTGATTAAAATATATTTTGAAAAATAGTCTTGAAATCTCTAGGAGAAAGATGTGTTAATCTCATGCATGAAGTTAAAATGCTCCCCCTCAAAAATTGATCCAATTGAATTGTCATTGTGAGGATATGATCCACATGTCGCTTTTTGAGGATGGGAGTTGTTGAACACACAATTTTTGAAAGATTTTGAATATCATTGAAAAATTCTTGAAAAAATTGTGTTCAACGCTTTTTGAAAAATCAATTCTTTTTGTCGAAAGGTTTTTCTAAAGCATAAACTTGAGTTCATAGACTTTGAATGTCTTGACGAATCCACTCAAGTGTAAGAAGATTTCTCTTCTTTTGCTGAGGGTAAGGGTACTAAATCGTACACTCCCCCGTGAATATAGTTCTGGGTTGCAATCTGAAAGTGATTACAAGCCATTGTGTTGAGCTCAAAACGTTGAATGTTTTGTGACAAGCTCAACCCGTGATAGATTGCTCTACCCGTTGTTTGGAAATATTTGTCCAAAATAGACAATTTCCTTTTATTAAAAGAAGAAATGACATGTTTTGAAAAATATTTACAACTTTCATTCGAGCTTGATGTACACACCCGTGTCGTTATTGAGCGACATTTCTAGGCACGTCCATATTATCGATACTGAAAGACATGTCGAGAAGAATATTTTTGGATTTTGAAAGATTTTTAATTTTGTGTTTTGCTTTTATGTGTTTTTATATTTTTGTATTTTGCTTTTTCAAAGATATTTACAAGTTGATGTTTGATAGATTAATCAAGCAGGCACCTTTGCCAGAATCTCCAGGTCTGCTGGAGTCAAACATCTCATACCAATTTGCCTAACGAGGTACTCAAACCTATCTTTCGACAGAGCTTTCGTAAACAAGTCGGCTAATTGGTAATCCGTTCCAACAAAGTATAATTCAACGATACCTCTTTCAACTTGTTCCTTTATGAAGTGGTATCTGACATCGATGTGCTTCGTGCGGGAATGCTGTACCGGATTGCAGGAGATGGCTATGGCCGACTTTGAGTCACAGTACATAGGTACTTTATCAAAGTGGAAGCCATAATCCGTGAGTTGTGTTCTCATCCAAAGAACTTGAGCACAACACGCAGATAGAGACACATACTCTGCTTCAGCTGATGAAAGTGACGTGCAATCCTGCTTCTTGGAAGACCATCCCACAAGCTTATCTTGACCTAGAAATTGTGCACCACCAGAAGTACTTTTGCGTGTATCAAGACACCCTGCATGATCAGAATCTGAATAGGCCGTTAGAAAGAAACCGGTTTCCCTCGGATACCAGAGTCCCAAATGAATGGTATTCTTAAGGTACCGAAAGATCCGTTTAACCTCCTTGAGGTGCTTTTCAGTGGGTCGTGCTTGATATCGTGCACAATAGCATGTAGCATGATGAATATCTGGTCTGCTTGCTGTCAAGTACATGAGGGACCCAATCATGGAACGATATCTCGTTTGATCTATGGGTAATCCCTCCAAGTCAGCATCTAGCGATGTGGTTGATAAAGGTGTCCCAACGGGGTCACATGAGGTCATACCATGCTTTTTGATTATCTCTTGACAATACTTAGCTTGGTTTATAAAGATACCACTTGGGGATTGGTGAACTTAAATTCCTAGAAAGAATTTTAGTTCGCCCATCATTGACATTTCAAATCTGCTGTACATTACTTTTTCAAACCATTTTGAAAGTTTTGGGTTTGTAGACCCGAAAATAATGTCATCAACATAAATTTGCACAAGCAGAATGTCATCCCCATATTTATAAGTAAACAAAGTTAAATCAATGGAACCTTTTGAGAAACCTTTGGATACCAGAAATTTCGAGAGCTCGTCGTACCACGCCCTTGGAGCTTGCTTGTGTTGGGTCCAATTATTAAGTTGATAAGTCAAAACACAACAAAATAAGAAGACAAGGGCTAAAAAGTACAAGTTGCAAAAGAACAAGCCGTTGGAGTCTTTTTATTACTTTAGCTTTCTTTGTAAGCTATGTTTTCTAGTATATAAAGAAAACATAGACGTAGGTTTTTACAATATATCATTCATCAACAATGTAAACCTAAAGTGTGTGTCGCACTAGACGTGGGATTCAATGTATACACGTCTAGTGGATGTTTGTTATTAATATAATGAACATCCCATTTGTTTTAATTCATGTGTCTTTGTTCCTAAACACCTTGTCATGATCATTGTTCTTTTCCGCTATGTTATCATATGAACGATGATCAAACCTAGATATATGGTTCATAACCATTGAGCCCAACGATCATAGGACTCATCAATTGGTATCAGAGCCTAAGGCTCTTGATATCTAGGTACGACGAGGTGTTCGTGTATGGTGAAGAAGAAGAAAAATTCGTATGAGTTTTTCTGGACGTTTTTGTGTGCGCAGCAGTATTCAGAAGGTCATAACTTTTGATCTAACCGTTGGATCGTCACGAAATTTTAGATGTGTGTTCTACATACATAGATCTAAACATCCACTGGAGGGATTGTCGAGTTTTATCCCCAATCAAAAGTTATTAAGCGTCGAAGTTGGCTGATGGAAGATTTTCAGTTTTTCTGCTTTCACATGAAATCATGAACTAGGGTTCTTCAAACCCTAGATCTACTTAAAAAGCAGGAAGAATTGAAATTCGTGGCTGTTAAAACGTGTGAAGATATACGATCTAAGGTGGTTATTTACAAACCCTAATTAGGGTTTCAGTGCTCAAAACTCCAAACCCTAGATCGTTGTTACAGACGTGATTGGTTAAAACCATGTGTGTTCACACGGTACATAAGAAGTGTTTCTATTGGTTCTTAGCCCTTGTGTTCACACGGTTTGACATGTTTGATTGGTGGAAATCTAGCATTCACACAGCTTAAAACCCTAATGTTCGAATCCACTACATGCTTGATCACTGTATTACCATAAGCCGCTCGTTCCTATTGGTTTAAGGAGAGATGTGTTCACACGGTGAGAAGCATATGATTGGTTGAAGATGGAGTGTTCACACGGTTATCACAATTTCATTGGTCAAAAGAATGCATTCACACGGTTTGTAAATTGCGATTGAAGATGGCAAATTGTGTTCACACGGAGGCTCGTTTCTTATTGGTGGAGAGTTAAGTGTTCACACGAGGCATTGCTTTTGATTGGTTTACATCTACTGTGTTAACACGAAGAATGCAAAAGCTATGGAATACGCCACTTTTGGATGAGAGATGACGTCAGCAAGTGTATGGACGCTGACAGATTTATGAGACGCTGATGTTAGCAAACTAAACACTGACACATTTAAACCTTAGACGCTGACAAGGTTTAATATAGACGCTGACAGGTTTAAAGATAAACGCTGACAAGAGTTATGGTTGGCGCTGACGTGTATAATTCAAGCGCTGACAAGAAGGATTTCGACGCTGACTGGAATAAGTCAACACTGATGGAGTTGACAGTGTTGTCCGAGATATGTTCTTCAAACGCTGATACGCTTTGTCCGATATCGGGTAATGAATGTGGATATTGGACAGTAAGGGTTCTCGGATAACAAACTGATTGCTGCTGTTTGAGAAAATGGGTACGTTTTAAGCACACAAAAAGAAGGTAAATACACACATAAGGTACATGGAATCTCCGTTATAATTTAGAATATCAAGTTGATATTTATGGCTCGGATATTTTTAAATGGATTAATGATTTTAATGCGAGTTAGCAACAATTCGTGAGGTAATTTATTGGATTTGATTATGTAATCGGGGTAGCCTTGTAAAAGAGTTATCCGTCTTATCACTTTTACATATGATATGAAGATTAAGTTTCTTCATGAAGAAGTGTTAGCTTAAGGGGAAGAATTCTTTTGGTACGTTTGATGATTGAAGAAGATTTTCGTGAGTTTGTGTTCTATCATATCTTAAAGTCATGCACTTCCAGCCACTGACTTTAAAGGTAACTTGTTCGTGCTTACATAGTTGGTGACGAAGACTTGTCATAAACACTTGAAGGAGTTACATTATCGTGCTCAGTGTCTCACAAAGGATGAGAATATTGACAAGGGATCGAGGTCTACTTATATTTTTAACACCTGGTATAAGTTCTTCATCACATGGATAAACAAGACATGGAACATAGGTTTGTGGTTATTTTACTTCTACATCAAGACTACTTTAAGTTATTTTTCTTCAGGATCATTACACAGAGCCTACTTTTGGAGAATCTACAAGATTGCATACTTTCACATATTCCCTATTGATGTGTCAAAAAGGGGAAGAATATGTGCTATACTTAAGGGGAAGCTTCTTGGAGATCATGTACTAAATACAAAGGATTCATGCTTAAGAAGAGTGTTTTAACATCATCAACTAGGGGAAGATTGTTGGGTCCAATTATTAAGTTGATAAGTCAAAACACAACAAAATAAGAAGACAAGGGCTAAAAAGTACAAGTTGCAAAAGAACAAGCCGTTGGAGTCTTTTTATTACTTTAGCTTTCTTTGTAAGCTATGTTTTCTAGTATATAAAGAAAACATAGACGTAGGTTTTTACAATATATCATTCATCAACAATGTAAACCTAAAGTGTGTGTCGCACTAGACGTGGGATTCAATGTATACACGTCTAGTGGATGTTTGTTATTAATATAATGAACATCCCATTTGTTTTAATTCATGTGTCTTTGTTCCTAAACACCTTGTCATGATCATTGTTCTTTTCCGCTATGTTATCATATGAACGATGATCAAACCTAGATATATGGTTCATAACCATTGAGCCCAACGATCATAGGACTCATCAGCTTGAGTCCATAAAGTGCTTTGTGGAGACGATACACCTTGTCAGGATAATAAGGATCGACGAATCCTTCCGGCTGCGTGACATAGACTTCTTCCTTTAAAGGACCGTTAAGAAACGTTGTCTTTACGTCCATTTGATATACGATGAATCCCTTATGTGCAACATAGGCAAGGAAAATCCTGACCGCTTCCATTCGAGCTACTGGTGCAAATGATTCTTCGAAATCAATACCCTCTTTCTGTCCATACCCTTTAGCCACTAGCCTAGCTTTGTTCTTGATGATCGTGTTTTCTTCATCCATCTTGTTTTTCCAGATCCAACGAAGATTTAAAGGAGTCACATCGTATGGTCTGTCAACAAGTTCCCAGACTTTAAGTCTTTCAAATTGTTGAAGTTCATCCGTCATCGATTCAATCCAAGCATGATCAGCCATGGCTTCTTTGATGTTTTTCGGTTCAGCAGTACTCACGGCGAGTGCGAACATACAAACATCGCCATCGGTGGCTAGTTGTCGTCTTGTACGAACGGGCTGTGAAGGGTTTCCAATTACGTGAACCAAAGGATGTTCTCGGGTCCAATGATGTGTTGAAGGATGTCGTTGATAGAACGTATGCATATTTGACGGATCAATATGGCGAGTAGAAGACTCTCCAGTTTCGTGTACCGATGTACCGAATGGGTTGTGAAAATCGTCATCGTCAGATAATGCACCGTCTGCTTGATTTGTGTTCTCTGGAGCAATGACAGTAGTTGTGGATGTTGTAGGATCTATTGTTAATGTGATATTCTGAGGAGGTAAATCTGCAACAACCCGTGTTGAAGTAGATGAAGTTGTATCCTTGTGTTGATGATGATAGGTATCATCATTCGTATCATGAGTGACAGCGGAAGACTTCGATGCAACTTGTTTCTCCCCCGTGAAATATTCATCATACATTGGTCCATATAACATTTCCAACTCTTCAAGTGTCGTGTCCACTGTCATATCTGCTCTAGGAACATGTTCAGGAACCAGCTTTGAACTTGACGGTTCATTGCTGTGGTCTTGAGTTCCGAGTTCCGTGCGGTTGTGAACGGAAGTCGTTTGTCGTTGTGGATCGGGACTTAAACTGTTTTGTTCAAGTGCCATCTCTTGAGATTCATCAAATCGGATGTGAATTGTCTCGACAATCAATTTTGTTCTTTTGTTGAACACTCTATATACCTTAGACTGAGTTGCATATCCCACAAGAATACATGCATCACCTTTTTCTTTCATCTTATCCAAATTTTCACCATCTCGTATAATGTAACAAGTACATCCAAAAACATGAAGGTGTTTGAGTGAGGGTTTTCGATCATGAATTGTGTGATATGGTGTCTTTTCGTGTCTTGGGATAATTAAGGATCGGTTTTGTGTGTAGCATGCGGTTGACACGGCTTCGACCCAAAAGTATAGTGAAAGTTTTGAAGCAGATAATAATGTGCGAGCAGCTTCAACCAAAGTACGGTTTCGTCTTTCAACAACGCCGTTTTGTTCGGGTGTTCGAGCAATAGATGTTTCATGTTCAATCCCTTCGGCTTCAAAATACTTTCTCAGATTAGAATTCAAAAATTCTGTACCTCTGTCAGTACGAACCACTTTAACTTGAGCTTGAAGACCACGTTGTATCAATTTAAGGAAGCTGATGAGAACGTCGGGAGTTTCATCTTTGGATCTCAAGAAATGAGTCCATGTGTACCTTGAGTAATCATCGACTATTACTAGAATATATTTCTTGCCATTGATACTCTGAACACGCATGGGACCACACAGATCCATGTGAAGAAGATCTAACCATCCTTTAGAGCTTGGTGTGGTCTTTGTTTTAAAGCTACTTCGTTTAGCTTTACAAAGTTCACAAGAAGAACAAAGATGATCTTTGATGAATTTCAAGCTTGGAAGGCCTCTCACAATATCTTTCTTGGAAAGCAAGTTAATGGTATCAAAGTTGAGATGAGAAAGACGTTGATGCCATAACCATGCCTGAGTCGTTGAAGCTTTAGCCATGAAGCAAATTGGAGTTGATGAAGTTGTGTCTTGAAGTGAAATTGTGTAAAGATCAGTACCCCGTGTACCGGTAAGTAAGTCATTCCCATCATAATCACGAACAAAACATGTCTTCTTTCTAAAAGCAACTTCCAAATCCGCATCACAGAATTGACCAACCGAGAAAAGATTGTGATTGAGCCCTTCGACGTAGTATACCCTTTTAATCGTGATATTCCCCTGAACCAAATCTCCATATCCTAGGATCGGTGCAAATTGATCATTTCCGAATCGGACCGTACCTAGGAACTTCTCCACGAAGTTAATTAGAAGCTTGAGATTCCCCGTCATGTGCTTCGTGCATCCGGAGTCCATTATGAAGAGAATTATTTGTATCATCTGCAGAAGAGTTAGAACACGATGGAGCATTTGCTAAATTGGATACCACAGTAGTTGTGATAGTAGAATCATTAGTGTCCTTATCAACATTTAAAGGCAAACTAACACTCGTTTTCACATTTTCTGTCCTAACTTTAGGCATCCATTTATATCCGGGAGGACATTGATTAGCAAACCACCATTTCTAAGACTTACTGGCAGACTCATATAATTCCTTAATTTTGCTTCTAGGATTCTTAGTGGTGGAGTCTGATGCATTACTTTTCTTAGTGGGGGTTGCACCAGAATGGTTCACTTTGCGTTTGGGTTTACTAGCTCTAATAGGCATTGCAACTTTCTTCTTAGTTCTAGTATCTACGCCTTTGACTTTATTTATAGCACACATAGAATGATTAGCATTAGCACACTTGCCACATTTGACAAAAACAAATTTCACATTCATAGCATTCAAATCATTCACAGTATTCAGATCGTCATTACATGCGATAACAGACTTTTTATTCTTAAAAACATTCAAATTCCTAGGGTGTTCTTCTACTTGCTTCATCTTCCCTTGATTCTTGTGTTTCCAGACCTTATCATTCGCTTGAGTGCTCTTAAGCTGAGGCCGGCTAACACTAGTAGTGGAGACTATTCCTGTAGTAGAAGACACACGAATATTAGTGTTTCTAGAAGTCTGAGGCGAGTGAGTATCTTTGTTTGTGGGCTTAGTGGGCATTCTATACATCCCTGGTTTAATCACATTATTGTGCTTAACGCTTGGTGCTACAGGATTCCTTATGGGTTGAGCTTGTGGTAACCTTTCCTTTCCATCCATCTTGGGGGCAAACACAGGTTTTGCAAACGAGGAATTAGATAAAGCAGATGGTTTTCCCAAGATAGAGAATCTATTCTCTTTAGAGGCATTGGGTTGTCTAACAACATTTTTCTTAATGCTAGGTTCCACAATTTTCCCACCCATTTTAGCAATGAGTTTCTGCAACTCTGCTATCGCTCTGTCCCTGTCTTGTAATTGAGCTTTCAACCCTTTAATTTCCAAATTCTGTTCATTCATTTCTCGAAATGTTTGGGAAAGTTTTTCTTGCAATTTATTATCATGTGGAAAACGACCAACATCTTTTTGCAAAGCAAGTTCAAGTGAATGACAATGTTTTTGAAGGAAATCAGTTTTGTGTTGAAGTAACTCAAAAGCCTTTTTGTCAACATTTTCTTTACGTTTCGAAAGCTCAATTTCAAGACGTTCACATTCTTTGATCTTATCAAGAGATTGGCATGCAACTTCAGAATATTCATCAATATCAGCACAAGATGTAAAATAAGCACACATAACATCTTTAGAAACGCATTCTTGCAAGAGTAAATCATATTCATCTGAGAAATCAGACTTCTCCATTTGAAGATCATCAATGTGTTTCTCAATAGATTCAACATATTTTAAATCATCAAACATTTCAGTCCGAATGAACTCCTCAAGTTGAAGAACAGTTTCTTTAATCAATGGCGTGTTTGGAATTAAGAGTTCTTTGACAAGCAAGGTAATATCTTGAGGAATCGGACGTGTCCACTCAGCATTTTCACGTTTTGCCCAGTCTCGTTCAACAATAGATTTAACATTATCTATGTGGTGTTTAAGAATACCTAATGTTTTCCTACTCTTGCTTTTAGATTCATCTAGAGGCAGGTAGTTTATGTATTTGTAAACATTAGATTTCTTAGGGGCAAAAGCTTTCTTCCATTGAATTCTCTTTTGTTTGCATTCTAAGAACACTTCCTCACGAGTTTTCTGAGTTTGTTTGTTGAACATGCCATAAAGACTATTCTCATAAGCATAATTATATGGTTTAACAAACTCCTTATTAACAAGTGGTTGACTATCAGCATCCCAAAGGGCAGTCTCTTCACTATTGACACTAACAGGCATGCAATCCAGATCTGTCCTTTCAGTCTGATCAAGATAGAGACACGGGTTCGCAGCTTGAGCTTTGGCAAGGTACTCAGGACTTGCAAAGCTAGCTTGACCCTTAAACATCGATGGAGGTGCTAGCATTCTTACGGATTGAATAGAATCATGCGTTTTATAAACAACGTTCTTCAAAAAGTCGACTTGTGCTTCTAGTTTCATAACTTTTTCGGTTTCTTTATCATATCTACTTTTGAAGTCTTGTTTTAACGCATCTACCTCTTGTTTCTTATCCTCTAGAATTTTAGCAGAATCAGTGGTGGTCATAGAGAGCTTTTGTTCAAGTTCATTAACTTTGGTATTGGCAAGGTACGTTTTTTGATGTTCATCCATTAAGAAAACATTATATTGACGCTTCTCTTTAGCTAATAACTCAAGAGTTGTATTATATTTGTTTTCAAAATCGTCCTTTTGACTTTTTAACGCACTTCCCTTGTACCCCTCAAGCTCTTTGGTTTTCTGAAGGAGCTCATCTCTATAGGTTTCAGTCATCTCAGTAGATTTGATAAGAGCAGCTTTGCATTCTTCAAAGCTTTGAGTGAGCGTAGCGTTTGCCTTCTTTAATTGCTTTTGACTCTTTTTATTTTCAGTGACATCCTTTTGTAAAGTAGCAATTAAATTAGCAAGCGCAATACGTTCCTCTTCATCATATTCATTTGCATGTTGATCATCCTCAGACTCATTATTGCACATGTCTGATGAATCGGGTGTGGTATTGCTATCAACCGTTTCCATCATACACGTGTCATTAATGGCATTGGGTAGATCACTATGCTCAGGAATATCACCAAACACATTATATTCATCAGTAGTGTGTACCTTATCGATTGGCTCAGTGTCAAAGATAGGACCATTGTCATCTTCAGTGACTTTGAGAACTTCTTCAACCTTTGCCATGTACGAGTAATGTGCATCAAGCTCTTGATCAGAATCTTCATCATCAGTATCATCAAGCATGGCTCCTTCCTCAGCTGACAATTTAACCCCTGCTTCCATCTTTTTGCATAGCAACATCTTTTCCTTGTGATAGCTGGAGTCTCTAACCCTTTTCGGCTTCCTGCATTCCTTTGCCATATGCCCATAACCTTGGCAATTAAAACATTGAATCCCACTCTGCTGAACCACTTGACTTCCAACCGTTTCCCTATTCCCAGTAGCAGCAGCAATCCTCTGAGCATCATACTTGGCAGTTTGTCGATCATATCTTGCAGAACCCTCAACATGCGTTGGATTATGTCGATCATACCTAGAAGGACTTTCACCACGTCGACGTGTGTCATACCTTGGAGGACTCTCAACATATCGGTTCTTTGTGTTAGATGATGTGCGAAGATTGTTGTTGGTGGGTTTGTAGATTTTCTTATAAGTCTTCATTATGTAAGCAATTTGTTGTTTCATCTCTCGGTTCTTTTGAGCTTGGTCTTCATCACTATCTTCTTCAGATGAGGACTCAGATGGTGGTGATGGTGCTCTTGGCGCTTTACCTCGAGATTTTGTGGAAAATGAAGACTTAGATGATGTGGAATATCGTGGTGAAGATGATGTATTGGAGTATGGCTTAGGAGCACGAAAGTGAGGATCTTGAACATGTTGAGTGGTAGTCACTAAAGCAAGTGGATTAGCCGTCTTGGCAACACGTTCAACTCGAATCTCATTTGCTTCATTCTGAAATTGCTTTAAGATGTCAAAGAGTCGATGATATGAGACCTCGTCTAACTTTTCTTGTTGTTTCACCAAAGTGACGAATCGTGTCCACTCGGGTTGAAGTTGTTGAAGAAATTGAACATTGACTTGCATGGTGGAGACTTGCAGGTTATTTCTTGTCATGTCATTCATCATCTTATAAAACCTAGAGTAGTAAGAGTCAATTGATTCTCCATCCCTTGAAGTAAACTTGCCAAAATTCCAGAACAAGTTTGTTTTGACATCTTGTTTGTTGAGTGATTCTCCTTGTTGCAAGCGTTCAATAGCAGTCCACATTTCATGTGCTGTCGGGCATGCATCAACTGTGGAGTAAATATCATCTCCAATCCCACTTAAAACCATATAGATGGCTTCCTTCTCCGCATCATGCCAAGCACAATTTTCAGGTGTGAGATCAGCTCTTGTTTCATCACGTTCACTTGCAGGTATTGGATCAGTAGTATCTGTGGCTGCTCTTGGAGGAACTGAGATTTTCTTAAATATATATGGTCCATGAGTAATACATTTCCTCAAGGCATCACCATTAGGTCTTGTATCAAGATATCATATGAAACGTGATTGCCATTGAGCATACCTACCAGATACAAGCATTGGTGGTCTCTCTTTGTTACCCGCCACCATTATGTTGTTGTTCGTCACACGATATTCGGCAGTAGAATCCATCTCAAAATTCTCTGAAATGATGAATTGAATATGGATCTTAAGTAGATTTGTTGTGATTGTTGTTGTGGTTTAAATTCCGAAAATTGCAATTTTTCTCCAGTCCGACAATAAATTCTCCAGTCCGACAAAAACGGTAGTCCAAAAATTTTGTAATCGCCAAAATTTGAAATCGAGCTAGAAATGTCCTAAAACTAGTATGGAAAAAATTTGAATTTACTTGACGAAACGATATTCTGAAACTAGTCTAGATGGTGGCTAAGTCTAAAAAATACTCAAACAAAATTTAGCAAAACACATCATCGGAATCACTTCGTCGGAATGATCTAATCGGAATAACCAATCGGAATGTTATCGGAATAACCAATCGGAATGTTATCGGAATGCACCAATCGGAATGTTATCGGAATGCACCAATCGGAATGTATGATCGGAATGCCTTGTTGGAATGCCAATCAGAATATCTGAAGTCCAGTCGGAATATTCGAAGTCCAATCGGAATGTTGATCGGAAAGAGCTGGTCGGAATGTTGTTGAATAATCCTTGATCGGAAAGTCCAATCGGAATACTGATCGGAATGTTAAAACCCTTTTCCGATTGCACAGATCGGAATAACTGATCGGAACATATCCCCCTTTTCTCGGACAAAACTCAACCAATACGTGATTTTAAGCCAAAAAATGATCAAAAAACCCAAAAATTTTGTGTTTTTAGCCAAAGTAAATATACCAAATCACTACTACAACTATGTAGAAGATGTAGATGAAGAAGTAGAGCACGAAAAACACAAAAAAATTTAAATTCGAGATGATTTATGGATTAAATCATTCGAATCAAATATAATAACAACAAATCACAAAACTACCCCATGGCGATTGATACCAAATGTTGTCCCATTTATTTGTGATGATTAAGCAATGAAGAAAGAAAGAAAATAGATGAAGAAGAGATGAATTCCTAGAGAGAGAAAGTAGTGAGAGAAAGTAGAGAGGAGATGATTAACTTGGTGAGATTAGATTAAGAAAAAGAAGTTACAAATGACCATCCACCCTCCTAACATGCTAGGAGGGTAGTATATATAGTCCACCCACATGCGGGCTTTAATGGACTATATATTGGGCCGGGCTTGTATTTTGGACTTTAATTAGTTTAAATCCAAGCCCGTGAATCACGACTAAATAACTACTTATTACAACGTTCTAATAAATAATACAATAGAAACCTATGACCGAACATTCTTGTTTGACTCAATATTTTGAGGCTAACAGTTTGTCCATTTCGGTTCTTTTCGATCTCGATTCAACTCGTAATCCTTCATTAAAGCATATTGCCTAGTGTTATGATGATCCAATGTTATTCTAAAAGGTTCATGATATAATTTTAAGTATTTTAGAAAAACTTGGTTTTTAAAATTTGGCGTTTTTCATTGATAAAAACCAGCCAGTGCAGACGGTTCTTTATCTCTGGCGGCTCAAACCCGCGGTTCCTTATCGATAAGGTACCGCGGGCAGTAAAGTCTGTCAGAGCGCCAGTTTGATTATTTTATTCTTTTTCAAACCAAACCCTCTCTCTCCCAAAAACACACAGCCGACGTTTTTCATCTTTTCCACCATTGTTGAAGCCTCCAAAACCTTCAATCACTCAAATTAATTGATTCCAAGTTGTGGGTTTCACTAATCCTTCATCTAACATCAATTAATTGTAAGTACTTTCTTTCAATTTCACCTATTTTTCTCTAGGGTTCATCCTTTCATAATTGGGGATTTTTAAAATTGAAATTGAATTAAAACTTTAATAGGAATGTGGGTTGACATGGTTATTTTACTATGATTCCTTAGGTTCATATTCATTAAGATTTCACTAAAACCCACTTGTAGAACAAATCCGAATTTTGATTAAATAATTTTGGTTAGAAGATGGATTTGAGATGAACCCATGAACAAATAGGCAATGACATTGTTAATGCTTACCTAAAAACCTTGTTTTGAAAAACCAATGTTCTAGTCCATTGTTGATCCAACATAGTTATGTTCTTGGTAAATAATGGAATAGCTACATTGTGAACATGAGAATGATATGGATTCAATCCTTTGTTTGTCAAGAAATTGATATAACACATTCTCATATTTTTTGAATTTTGATTTTATTTTTCATATGAATGATTGGAGAAATATTTTCTTGTGTTTATTTAGGTACTAATCATGCCTTCACAATACCAAAAGGATCATCAACTCACTAGACAATACATGCCAAACCTTTCCTAAACCTATGCTTCCACTCAACTTTGAAACTCATTTCCATCCCATTCTACTCGTTGTTTCCATGAGGGTAGGGTCGTTGACGAGGAAATAACGGGTTATGACTATATCCAATCTATGTTTGAGCTTTCGGGGTTTGATTGCTTGCTCAACATAGAAGAAGATATTTACCCCTTGTTTCTTCTTGAATTCTTTAGCACCTACTCCATGCTTGAATACAATGGAGAAATCTTCATTCGATTCGTGTTGAATGATCAATTGATTCAATACTCCCTCGAAAACTTTGGTGAAATTCTTGGTTTGCCATATGAAGGCACTTGTCGTTTTACGGATAAATGGAGACTTGATGCTCTCTTGGAATCCTACGATAAACCTCCAAATGACCTCACCGAAATTGATCTAGAGTTTATCCTTGACATCATTTCGAAAGAGCGTGATGGAAACGTTGTGAGAAGCCTTCATTCAAATGTGCGAAATGTGAATCGATATGAAGTGCTCTCTAGCGACCTTAAGGATTTTATGGACAAATGGGCAAATATCCTTAGGGAGAATGTCTTTTGTCTTGGTGGAAACCGAAATCATATCCCGGCTTGTATGGTGCATATGTTGAGTTGCATCTTTACATCCACCAAGTACAACTTGGCATTTTATATCGCTCGACGAATAAATTATGCCCTTTCAAAGCCCAAAACAAACCTTCCCTATGTTATGCTTCTTACTCGCCTTTTCAAAAGGGTTGCTCATGACTTTCCCCACCTTGATCTTTCTCGCTTTAACCCGGTTCATCGGGTTATGTTGCCTATTCAAGAGGTATATGCAAGAAAGACAAGAATTGATCGAGGTTCGTGAAAATCTGATCATCAAGAGACGGATGATGAGGACACCTATATGCCAACAAGTGATGGTGATGGCATAGGTACTAGTTCTCACTTCAACTCTTCGAGTAATTCCCACCCATCCTCAAACTCATTCGTGGATGGACTTGAAGACTTAGCTCCCCCACCTCATTACTCCTCTAGTGAAGTACCAGAAGATCTCAACATGGAGCATCTCTACCGTGAAAATCTTAGGACTAGAGGTGAATTGCATGAACATCGGGTTGAGTCAAGGAAGGGATTCAAGTATTGGGGGAATATGATCAAGGGATTGGGCAAGAAGAGAAGGTGAAAGCTTTGAAGTATTTTAAAGAATACATGTTGGTAAACATGTAATGTTGAACAATTTCTTTTTAACTTGGATGTGTATTAACTTATGCTACATGTTTGGATTACTATTTATTTTAATCCTAAATGTTGTTTATGCCATCATGTTTGTGATTTACATAACTTTGTGCATCCTTTATGATAGTTATCTTCTTAGAGTTTGGTCAGTAGTTAACTTTGGCTTGTGAATCCTTTGGTAAAAATCTGGGTTAACCAAAATTTGGGATGTGAAATTTTTGAAACACCTCTGGTCGCGGTTCTATATCGACCAGCGGCTCCTTATCGATAAGGAACCGCCGGTCCTAGATAAGGAACCGCCGGCCACTGTGTCCGACAGAATCTTTTGCTTTACACTATTTTCTTCAATCTGTGTAAACATTGCATGATTCTTTGCAAAAACCTGCATATTTCCTAAACTAGGTTACCTAAATTCATTATTCACCTAAAATGATTTTAACCCATTACTAGTTTGGATCATCCCCTCACCCATTTAAACCCACCTTGTTAGTCATGTTCTTCACACATCAAAACATCCTTCCCTAACCCTTAAACCACCCTTGTTAACCATGGTTTTTACAAAAACCTCAAACACTTCCAAAACCTTCACCCCAAAGAAAACACTTAAGATTAGGATTAAGGTACCCAAGCCTAACTCCTCACCCTTTCACACACCCAAAAATGAGATGGTTTCAATCCTCATTTCCTCATCACCTTCACCACCCCATGCACCATGCAAGACAACCTCCACCCATGGTACTAACCACTCCATTGGTTCTACCTCCTCGTCATTCCAATCAAGAATGAATGAGCTCTCTTCACCCTTCACTCCAAGTGCTCCCTTGGATGTGACTACACAACCCCAACCAATCCAAAGCAATCCTTTTGTGAATGATTTTGATGACACCTTGGTGACTTCACCATTTACCCCTCCAAACTCACCCATTTCACCAACCTTGGAGAACATACCTCCACACTCACCCATTTCTCCTTTGGAGAACTTGCCTCCACACTCACCCACATCACCCTTGGAGAACATGCCTCCTCCACCTCCACCACACTCAAACACTCCAATTTTGGGTGTCCCACTTTCCCTCCTCTTGGGTGATCCTTACTATGGGTTTCAAGAGACTCATGGTCCTAATTGTCCATGTTGCCTCTACAACCACTACATCATCCATAACCTTAGGATGGAGATGTTTGGACTACATAGGAGGTTGCAAGAGTTCTTGCTTACCTTGTTCTCCATGCCTCCTCGTAGGAGATGAATGATGAGTTTTCTTAATAAGTGTTTTTTTCAACAAAACCAAGCCAAAGAAGACTACTCATCTAGATCTAGTATTAAGCTAACTTTGTATTAGTTAGTTGTTCTTTTCTTTCATTTGTCATTGTACTTTCTTCCTTCATGAAGTTGGTTAATGGATTTAGCTTTATGTGTTTCTATTCTTATGTGCACATTAATCAACTTTAATTTGAAATTAAAATTGAACCTAAATCTATCACAACCTCTAAAACTTGACTAAAATTGGTTCAAAATGTTATCCAAATATTTTGTCACCCTTTGTCAAGACATTCTTTGTGAATGTGTTACTTTTATGCAACCATAGCATAATTTAGTGCTAATAGAGGTAAAATTCCAAGATTTGAAACTTTTTTTAAAAAGTCTTAGTTTTTCTCAAAACCCTGGAAAAACTTGGTTTCAAGTCCACTGCATGCGGCTCCTTAAAGTCGCGCGGTTCCTTAGTGATAAGGAACCGCCGGTCCCTATAAGGTACCGCGGACAGCAACTGGCTTTTGACTCGTTTTTGGTCAAATTTTTTTTAAAAAAAAACCCTATACCGTGTCAAGATTCCTTGTTTACTCAATCTGGCTAAACATTCCTTGACACTTCACGTTTTGTATTCAAATTCTTACCTTGATTACATTCTACTTATACCCCAACCTTGAGATTTCATTCTCACATCTTCCCAACCATGAGATTTCATTCTCACACCTTCCCAACCTTGAGATTTCATTCTCACACCTTCACAATGCCTAACTCCTCCATTCATAACCTTGACATTTCTTTGTCACAACCCCACTCACCCAAATCTTCCTCATACAAGCTTTCAAAGAAACCGAAAATATCAGTTCGACCTATTTGGATTAAGAAGAATGAACCCTCTTCTTCCAAACCACCCAAAAACCCTACCTTCTCTCCAATCAAGTATTGGAATGAGACTTATACCATTAACCCCATCACCGGAGCAAAAGAAAATGTTCCCCCACCACCACAATCCTTCAACGCCCCTCAACTCAATGACCTTTCAACCTTCCCAAACCTCACAAGGCATTGTGAAAACATTTCCTACCCTATTCTCCCACCACCACCAAACCCTAGGTTTGATGTCCTACCCCCATCAACCGATTTTGTGTTGCATCATGGATCCTCGTGTGCTTGTTGTCGATTTCAATAAATTGAACTTGCTCATGTATATGAGAAGTTAAATTTCCTTGAATTCCTCCTCACTCGACCTCCTCTCCAAGTTTTCGTTCCAGTGGAAAAAACTTCGAATGATGCATCGTCGTCTTATTTTTCCAACTAGAGGACTAACTACTCTTATAGTCTTTATTAATTTAGTTGTTTTAGAGTCTTTTTAATTTTTAAGCAATCTTGGAAAATTATCACTATTAGAATAGCTTATGCTTTGTGGTTTATTTATATATTTTTTTTGCTTTAGATACTCATATTGTGTGTATGACTATCTACCTTGTTGTTTCTTTTCTTTTATGTAACCTTTGTGTTGTTTGTGTGTCATTTCCTTATTTCTCTTTTGAGTTGATCTTGGTTAATTTTTACAATTACTTATGGGTGATTCCATCAATTCTAAACTTTAACCCCTTGACAAGTTTATCATCTTCATTGGATTGAAGTTTGATTTTGTCAATTACCTTTTTGGACATACTTAGCAAAATACTTGCTTCTAATTTGAGATTTCTTCTCTCTCTCCCTCTCAAGTTAGTTAGTAGGAAGTGATCATATATAAATTGGTGTTTCTTTTCTTTCTACTAACCTTTGTGTAGCATGTCACCTTAGCTCATATACTTGGTGCCCCAAGCAAGGGGGAGCAACCACCAAGGGGGAGCTACTAGCAAAGTCCGGTTTTCTTCAAAGACTTGTGCTAACCTTTTTGCTACGACAAAGGGGGAGAAATGATAGTGATAAACTCGTTAATAATTCGATATTTTATGTTTCTACGTAAATGAGTTTATCGTTTGTCGTAATTAAAAAGGGGGAGATTGTTAATGCAAGTGATGCCTAAAAACATTATTAGTGTTAACTAATCTTTCTTAGTTTTGATCACGACAAACTATACAACACATTTAGTGTAAAACATAAAACGAATTATTTAACCAACACTATCATCAAGGTAATAATCATATCACTAACCTTTCTTAATCATACTTAGTGATCATCAAAATGATTATCCTTAAAACTCACTTTTGTTAATATGACAAAAGACTATTTAATAAACTTTATTTCTTAGAAAATGTTTTATTAAAATGGAAAATGTAAATTTGAAAATAGCATATTCCATATGCTATTAGAATATCCTTTGAAGGCTTAAAATACCTCAGATATTCCTACCCCACTAAAAGACAAAAAATGGAGCGTACTCTACGGGCGGAACCTTAAGTAGCTAGGCGGTTCCCTAGCGATAAGGAACCGCCGGGCTATATAAGGTACCGCACCCAGATAGCCGTTGTACTTTGTCTCCTTTAAATAGTGGATCAAATCTCATTTTCCAACAAGCCTCTTGGACGTTTTTCTCAGCCCCCTTTCTCTTTTCTATGGCATAATCATTAGTAAATGATCACTAAAAGTGTTAAGGATGTTTACATATGATTATCCTCTTGATCCCCTCCTTTACCTTGTCCAATGAGAAGATCACTCACTCACTAGTGTTGTGATAAAGATGAATCCATGAGCTAGTCATATTCATCATGATACCCTTTTTGTTTTATGTTAATCCATTGTATTTATGAATACTTGGACTAGTTGTGTTCATCCAAGTTATTTGTGAATACTTGGATTTGTTGTGTACATCCATTGCATATGTGTTTGCTTGGATTTATGTTGTGTAGATCCAAGCTACATGTGTGTACTTGGATCTGTTTAGTTGAGTTGTAATAGATTGATTAGAAGTTCTCACTAAACTATAAAGTGATGTGGTTGTGTCTAGTAAGTTCTCACTTAACTTGAAAGTGATTAGTAGTTGTGTTGTGCGAAGTTCTCACTTAGCTTCAAAGTGAAGAGTCGTGAAGATTGGTTCTAGCTTTGGATTAGAACTCGACATCTAGCCTTGTGTCGTAAAATGGTGAAGTAGGCAACGTCGTGAAGATTGGTTCTACCTTGAGATTAGAACTCGACATCTAGCCTTGTGTCGTTAAATTGTGAAGTAGGAAACGTTGTGTAGATTGGTCCTAGCTAAAGATTAGGTCTCGACATTTAGCTTAGTGTCGGAAAATAATGTAAGCGACGATGTAAGGTTTTTTCCGCCAAGAAGGGAGCTTGTGGATATAGTGGAAATCTCGAGTAGGTGTACTCGAGGAGTGGAGTAGAAACGAGGATAGAGCCTCGTTGTCGAACCACTATAAATCTTGGTGTCTTCTCACTAGGTTGTTCTCTCCTTCCTTACTCTTTACTTATTTCATTATCACTACACTTACCTATTATCTTTACTAGTGCATTTGAATTGAACCTAATCATTATGCAACTTAGCTTCAAGCAAAAGATAGTTTTGATACAAACCAAATTGAAAGTAATTTTAATTTGGTTGCCAATCGAAGAGAAACTATTCAACCCCCCCCCCCCTTCTAGTTTCTACATAAGGGTCAAGGGGGCTGCGCCCCCTTGCGGGCTCAAGGGGCAGAGCCCCTTGCTGGGGTCCCGCTGACCTAAATGATTTTTACCAATCGGTATTAAGGATTCGTCTTAATTTTTCCGCGAAAACCCAACCAACACACCAACAGTTGTAACTGTTCAGGTTTAACTGCTTGTAACCATGTTTTATGTCTGTTAATCAACAGATTTTTGGTCTCAGATGAACATAACGAAAACCATAATTCTCTTTGTTCTTGCTTTGATTTCTTGTGCCTAGAATCAAAGTGTTTATACTTGAATTATCCCGATAAGGATTTCGTGTAACCCAGGCAGCATAGGGTCAAAATACTTTATACGGAAAGTGAATTCAACACGATTCAAGTTAGATATCCAAGATTATCACACCCTATTTACTTACACTGGCTAATCAGTCTGCTCATGTTTGAATGACAAGTAACATCAAAACATATGGCTCAAGTTTATTACAACTTCAGAAGGCTCTATTTTGATTCGAAGTCCCCATGCAAAGATGTACCCGTCGACAAAATCAAAATAACACACGGCTCGCACATGAGACTATTGTAATGAAAATATCGTCTTGAGTATCAAATGTTCCGTCCAGAACACTTGTTTCTGAACAGAACATAACTTTGGTGGAATTGTACCAAAAAGATTATCTAAATACAACCATTTTTTTTACTAAATGAGTAGCTCATTTATAACATAACTAGCAGGATAACCGTGCAATGCGGCGGCGGGTATCCTCTGAATATATTTTGCGACGAGCAAATGTTATTTGCTTAAACATTCTTCTAACAAACATATAATTTTTTTTTGTAAAAAGCACCTGTAAGATTTGATTTGGGGCGAAGGCAGTTGTGATAAATGTGGTGAAAGATCGTTTTTATTGACAAGTAATGTGAGAAAATGATTTGTTCGTGTGTTTGGGGTTATTTATATCTATAATGTTAGAGGAGGTATTAAAGACAAATTTAAAAGATATTTATGATCGGCGTTTTATTTCTTTTGTGGCTGTGTTTATATTTCTTTTGTGATTTGTTATACACTGTTGACTACACAAGAATGCATTTAAATGGTTGTTCTTACTCACATTTTATTAAATGGGCTTTACTAAATAATCAATGCTAGTTATTAGAAAACGTATACATTAAATCTTGAAAAAAATGAAGAATGTATATGATGACCATTGACTAATGGGTTGTATATTGATTTTGTAATAAAGAAATGTTTAAAATTTTTAAGAATACTAATTATAGAAAGGAGGTAAATGATTTATAAAGTAGTATAGATATACATTTGACATAAAATCGAATGCCAAAAGCACCTGAATTTAGCACCAACATATGTGTGTAAAAAAGAGTAAATACTTTCAGAAGGTTGGATGGTATGATGTGTCATGAATGTCTAGGCGGGTTGTTGTGCATTTGATTAGTTCTTAAACCAGGTTCATCCTGGAAACAAGACCATGCAATTGATGTTTTAGATGCCTCGTTTATTCAGCTTGCTTCATAGTTATTTTTATAAGTAATTGGATTAAATTTTCGATATCTAGTCTCTTCGACTTATTTTTGCTCATTTATATGATCGATTTTCGATATCTAGTCTCTTCGACTTATTTTTACCGTGTTGTTGCAGTTCCGGTAAAGCATTCAGCTCTCTTTTATTCAGCTTGCTTCATAGTTATTGATCTTATCTTGTTTTGGTTAAGCATAGTCTTAAGAGATTTTAATAACGTGTCTTGTTCTGCTTATTCAAACTATGGTCATTGAAACGTTAACATGTAGGACTGGCCGGTAAATGAAAGAAAATTTAGGAAATTTGAACTCTTTAATTAGGCTAACACTGACGAAGCCGGGATCTATCAAGAAATATGGACTAGAGTTATAAAAGTTAGAACACGTCTCGTGATTAAATAATAGTTTGCAACATATGAAGGCCATTAGTAACTATTAAAATTTGGGGTAGGCCATTGCCCATCCAAGGCCCTTAGTAGCTCCTTCCTTGGCAACAAAAGTATAGCACCATTAGATAACAATGTCATTGATTTTACTACTTATTTGAATGTCTTGTGAGGTGGGTGTTACAATAGTCGTATACTCGTATGGGACTACAAATCAATGACGTGATTGTTTAGGCGTGGCTGCATGGGTGATATGATGCATGGTCATGTTGAAGGTAAGCTTAAGAAATTAAAACTAATGCCAGAACACAAGATATATTGCTTTGCTTTGCTTTGTTTAGGCGTGGCTGCATGGGGGATACCTGTACTTTTCACATTTGATGCTGCTGTCGAGGTATGATGAGTTGCACTTACTCACTAGGTTTTATGTCTCTTATATTAAGGGTTGTCGTAAAGAAAAAAGATGAAAATTTTGAATCAGAGAGTCATGTATAGATTGAAGCAATGCTGACGATCTTCCTCATAATTCAGAAGATTGAATTGCGGCCCGATGCAACTCATCCATTCCCAATTGGAGCTGCTTGATTTCTAAGCCGTTTGAGATTTTTTATAGTCGTGGTTTGGTGCTTTTCTTTGTTGTGTATGTGGGGTTGTTATTTCTTGTATATTCAATTTGTTGTATTTTTTTCATGCTTTTCTTCTCGGATATTTCAGCCTTTCCAATAAGAAAACTCGCAACGACTTGGGATTATCCAAAAGAATAATCGTCTTAGGATTCGTTGGCTTGCAAGATTAAGTCAGAATACGATTAAAAAAACTCAATAATATACATGCTGAAAAATCTCCAGTTTCTTTACAGTAATAGGTAAACTGAACTGGCTTGAGTAGAGTATCTCATATTTTGGTCTATTAAATAACTTAAAAGTGTATATCGTAGCGCAAATAACAAAAATATAGCTAAAGCGGCATATATCAAACAATCATTGCCATTAAACTACTTATTGCCCATACTTAGCCTTGTAGTCTATCCATAGTTGATCCACAGGTTTCCCAGTTAAGTAATCAAAAAACTTGACATCAAAATCAAACCTCATCAGCTTATTAAGGCTTGCCACAAAGCCCGGGGCTATCTCATCACAATACTCAAGAAAATGGGCCGTAATTTCATACCCTTGATCCCACGAATCCCCTTGTCCCGGCTTTGCAAATCCTGGATAACCTGCTTTTAATGTTGTATAAACCGCGATTCCTTCAATTAGTCCCACTGGTGCACGACCTTCACCACTCCATTGAAGCACATGTGTCATTTCATGGTAAAATAGGGATGTGAATTCCAGTTTAAGGTCCCCTTGGGACCCTTGTATAAATTTTGAACTAATGTTAATATTGTTATTTCCCCAAGCTAGTCCCGCGGCTTCATCAAACTCTGAAATGTAAACATGTACAGAATCCAAGGGTTTTTGGTCATACGGGTTGTTTTGTTGGAAGACGGTGGACAAAATGAAGTCGATACTAGTACCCATTATATGTTTTGTGTAGGGAATTCCGATTTCTTTGTCAAAACGGATGCCGCCAGGGGTGTTTGCGACCGGGTTCGTCACAAAATACTCTATGGCGGAGATTCTATGAAGGAATAATGAGAAGCTTAGAAGGAGGGTACATAAAATAAAGGAATTGTAAGTCATGGTAACTCAAGGCGCTTTTGGAATAAGCATCATATATGCCCTATAAATATTAATAAGACACAAATAGAAAGGATACGTATAAAGGAATTGTAATGATTATGTAGTATTTATCTAATTAAAGTAGAACACTTTCGTTATATACACAATGACACAAATAGAATTAAATTTATTTCATTCAATGTGTTTTGATTATATGTGATCTATTGCATTTATCTAAAGAATTTTTTCACTAATTATTGAACTTTTACATTAAATATGGATATTTTTGTTGATACCATTTTATATGAGTTGCAATAATTTTGATGAAAAATGATGAACAGTGAATAATATACGATCATATATAATCATAAATTGAATGTTGGTACATACACTACTACAAAAAATGAGATAGAGCCCTGTTTAAAACCCCCTTAGAGCCCCTTTTTTCCAGGGGAATCAAAAGGGGGGGGGGACTCTATTAGAAGATGACATAGCTCCCTGTTTATAAAAGGGGCTCTATGATGAATAATAGAGCCCTGTTTTCCCCTTCATAACCTGGCTCTATTTGATTTAGAAAACACTTCTTAAACTAGCATAGATCCCTGTTCTTTGCTTTGAAACCTGGCTCTATGACATTCTTTTTTTTTAAAATCAAATGCCATTTATAGCAAAACCAATTTGCAACAAATCAAATCCCTGTATATATTTCCAGGTAATAAATACAGGTAATAACAAACAAATCAAATGCCAATTTCCAGGTAATAACAAGCAACAAAACTAATTTGCAACAAAACCATTTATAGCAAAACCAATGTATTCAATATTAGAGATAATTCACATCAGTTTAATACAAATTCTGCAAACATAATAATACCACTAATTAAACATCGTACAACAGTTTCATAAATGTTTTGGTAAGCTACGGGAATGAAGAGATACAAGTTTTGCGGACTGAACACTAGCATGATTGAACCTCAAATGCCGGACACTGATATGATCAGCTCACAATGTTTTCCAACTCTTTGGTAGTAAACGGATTCTTGTCGCTCCACGACATCTATAAAAAACATGAATGTAAGAGATACATAAAACACCTTAAAACTAACTAGACTCCATACTGTATCATGTCAGACTCCGTTTGATGGATGTTGTGCAAAGACCTCTGTCATTGGTACTTAGATTGACAGAAACGCATAAAGTGGATTGTTCCGACTATTAACCGTCAGAAGCTATAATTGCATAATTGTCTTGTTAATTAAAGGAAATTTTTGGTGTATAGTTTGCTCGTTTAGAGGAAGGAAACATATACTGGGGTTTATAAGTGGTGACGTGCATACGTCTAGTAAAACACGTGTGAAGCGATATTGTATAAAGCCCAACACACATACTGTATCATGTCAGACTCCGCGCATCACTGTTACAGGACCTGTGATCTTGAACTATAAAACAAGTATCTCAGGAGGCCTGGAATCTTGGCTCGCAAGCAAAATGCGTGGGATTTTACAAAGGCAAAGGGACAAATAGATTAAACAGTATTAAAACTTTATCTACTGAACAAGAAATGTATAAGCAGAAAAAGTGAAGTTGGGTTGGCCTCGTTTATTAAATAGTTAGTAAACACTTAGGACGACTGAACAAAATAATACACAAATCCATTTCACTAATTATTCTGCAATTCTTGGTGGCAAAATGGGCAGGTTTCGGTGTGTTAGTCATTAGGTCCATCGTGTTACTACTACTAGTCTAGTCAGAACACAAGCTAGTTACAATCAGCTCATATCCAAACATCTACGTAAGCTAGTAGAGCACAAACTAGTTTCCAATATGCTAACTAAATCTACTAGTCAGAATAAACTAGTAAAGCTCAAACTACTTGTAAATCTTAGACCTCCAAACAGACCTAGATTATATAACTACTGCTAGTCATAATACCAAAACTATTACTATAGAGATAATACAATATATTCGTCATAAATTTAAGTTACTTACTGTCTTGGGGAACGAGTATTGTTGATGCGTTACAAACTGGTGCATCCACTTCATAACATAGTAGCCGCATTCCCAATAGTTACATTGTTGGTTGCACTAGAAAAATAATAGCAATTTTATAAGCATTCAAAAAAAGAAACAAAAAAAATAATAATACACATGTTTAGAATGAGATGATTTACCTCAACAAGATTCCATTTCATATCAGCAAACGCCCTAGAAGAAATTAAAGAATGTTAGAGTTGTGTTAATTTTTATAGATATTGAGGTGAATTGAACTTTAATGCAAACAAATTCTCACTCTTGCACAACATTGGTGAATCCATAGCTTTCCTCGTTCTTCCCTTCCATATCAGAATCCAATATGAACCCAATATTTTGTTGAGGTACAATTATGAACAGACTCCAGTGTTTACTAATAAAAGGCAACCTTTTAGTATAAATACTTTACACGAGTCATAAAGCAATAAAATGAAAATTTTAAATATAGTACCTCTCAATGTATGGTGCAAGATAAAACAATTTATGATGGCTTTGGTCCATCGCTTGCAACAGATACTTTTTCACATGTACACTATCAAACATACACATGGAGTCTTGAATCGTATAAGGGTTCAGGAAACCACATTTGTTCGATTGCGTTTTCACTTGCTGCAAAACCTTATGTATGAACCTAGAAACATGACAATATATAAAATTTAAAATAACAATATATCCTAACTATGTTAAATAAGAAGTGATAATTTCCAAAAGAACTTACGTTGCAAACAACGTCATGATGGAAGAGTTAAGCCATCCATTTGTATACAGCAACATACGATCTTCTGGGGCAACTGAAAATTGGAAGGGTTTCGTTTCTCCAAAAACATGTGGTTGGACATCAACTAGTAATGAACGACTAGGATCCGGGCTGCGCATCCAACGCTCATACGAACTTCTAAGAAATGCTCTCTTGTGAATCTGATTACGATAGCTGTTCAGTCTTTTGATTAGCTCTTCTTTTCGTGTCGCCACAACTTGCTTAGTCGTTGGAGCTGCTGTTGTATGATTGGATGGCCCGCCTTGTCCAGATAAATTTGGCAATATTTTCTTTTGAGTGAAAGATCCTGTCTTGGTTGCCACTACTTCCTTAGTTGCTGTTTGGGTGGACATTTTAGCAGCCACAGATTTCTTATTTCCCATTTGATTAAATTTGGAGTCCTGTTAACAAGTAATTTTAGCGAGTCTCGAGGTATTTTGAAACTCACAATACTCATCAACAAAAAACAAGTCTCGAGGTATTTCATTTATAAAGTATAAACATGGTTTGATTTTGTTAAGCACTCTATCAAAAAACAAATACCGAGTAATATTTCTTCACTAGTTTGTTATTTTGTATAAATATATTTGATTATAATAATTATCGGTGTACAGGTTTCTCTCTACACTTTAAAAATGCAAGTAATTTTTTCTTTAGCATAAAACCGGTTTGACCCGGCGGTTCAACTGGTTGAACCGGTAACCCGGTGAACCGGTGACTCGACCGGGTCAATACCATTAATATTATAGCCATCAGACTCAAACCGGAACATGTGAAGCAAAAATACATGAAATTACATACCAAATTGAGTGAACATGCCCCCTTAGTCGGCAGAATTGATGTTACAGGCCTTGGCGCTGTTTGTTCTTTGGTGGAAGTTGCATCAATTTGCTTGGTCGCCGTTTGGGTGGACGTATTTGCAGCCACAGTTTCCTTGTTTCCCATTTGGTTCGAGTTGGAGCCCTGTTGACCAAGAAGTTTATTATAATGACTAAATAGTACTACAATATTATAATAAAGTCAATCAAATGTTATTTAATTTACCTTAAACCGGAACATGTGAAGCAAAAATACATGAAATTACATACCAAATTAAGTGAACAAGCCCCCTTAGTCGGCAAAATTGATGTTACAGTCCTTGGCGCTGTTTTTTCTTTAGTGGAAGTTGCATCAATTTGCTTGGTCGCCGTTTGGGTGGACATATTTGCAGCCACAGTTTCCTTGTTTCCCATTTGGTTCGAGTTGGAGCCCTGTTGACCAAGAAGTTTATTATAATGACTAGTACTACAATATTATAATAAAGTCGATCAAATGTTATTTAATTTACCTTAGTAAGTCCAATGTACTTCTTTGGCCACTGAATAAAACTATGATGAGCGTCTTCTAATTTATCGAACTCTTCAGTTGGAACCGGAAGAAGGTACGCCTTGTAATCAGCTTCAACTTTGTCCACATGCACCTTCGCATGCCCGTGTAGGACTGACTTTCCATGTACTTGCTTGACGGGATACACCATCCCTGTAGCACAAAGTACCTTATTGGTCCCGTAGGGGAGAAACATCTCGCACTTGCTAGGCTCCTACAAAACGTTTATTATCAAAATCTATATAGAAAACTTATAATAACAAATACTAACAATGAACGATCATGTGTTATGGTATCTCTAAATACGATCTAAAATCTAAATAATCATACAGTTGTCACTTCTGAAACCGGCCACAAAAGTTTCAGATCAGAAGTCATAAAATGGTATAACATTTATACAAATTACATAAGATGCTAGTTGTGACCATGAACTACTAAATATTACCAAGCAACATAATTTCAGAAAGATATATAATATGACCATGAACTCGCTAAATCAGTATTGATAATAACAACTCAAAGTAGACCTGTGCTTTAAATCCAAACGCTTTTTAACTTTTAGACATAATTCCAAATAATTACTCTTTTAGACCTGTGCTTTAAAACCAACAGGTCTAAACGCTTTTTAACTTTTAGACAGGTCCATATCATACAAACCTGTATATAAAGTCTTGGCGGGGTTTCAAAACTTTCATCAATATATACCGCCCAAACCAAATTTCAAACCTCTACTTTTGTTTCTTTCTCTTCTTTTTAGATTTCTTCTGTACTTCGTTTCCCCCACTATTTTATATGCTTCTACAATTCTTTTTTCAACACATCACAGAAAAGTTTTAATGCCTCAATCTTTTATTATTTGGTAAGTTCACAAGTAATGCTTATGCTTCTAGATTTTCTATATTGAGTTTACTAACTATTGATATTACATGTTTTCAAATTGTGTAATGCTTTCTAGTTTTCAATTACGTAGTTTATTAAGTTCACTAAATAAGTTAATGTTTTAACCTTTTTGTTTATATATTATTGCCAGTCGTAGTGAAAGTAAATACCTGTAGATTATCTAGTACATCAAAATTTGACGCCGAGTCACAACTGCTTTTCCTCGTTAGAGGGCTCTCAAGGTTTTCATTATATTCTCCAGACTTCATCTCCTTGATTGCTGTTGCAAGTTTCTCGTTATACTCGGCTTCCATTTCTTCACGTGCCTCCTTTATTTTTTTGTTTACCATCTCCATCAGTTCTTCTTTTTCAAGACATCTTCTCTTCTTTGCCCTATATCCCTCTATCCCCTGTTTAAATGGGACAAGGTATCCAACCCCTCTAGTACAACCACCATGCTCCGGTCCTTCCACCATAATCAATGCATCCACGCCATCTTCAACGTCTGAACTGTTGGATAATTCTAGATGCGCCTCAATCTGTAATTGTATGCAAGTAATACAATACTCAGAAATAATACATAAACTATTAACAATAAACTTTGAAGCTTGAAATGTCGTACCAATTTATCTGCAATAACTTGCATTTCTGAAGATAACATCAAGCCTTTCACCTTGTCGTGTATTCTCCTTGCTAAACAGTAATGCCTCCCATGGCGATCAGGTATCCTATGGACAGGTGTACAAAGCTCTTCAGAAGCTCTCTCCTCTTCCCATTTATCTATGTTTCCACGATATCCTTTTGGACCTAGTCGTGGAGGATTTTTCTTGAGCTTCGCCCATTCCTTCCCTTTTGCATGTTTCTCCTTGACATAGGAAGTCATGTTAGTTTTATGAGTTCACAACAGCATATACAAAAAAATGAATCTGAAAAAACATTGTAGTAAAACAAACCATTTTTTCAGGGGTACTTTCAATCTTCACGAACTCTTCCCAAATAGATTCTTCAATAAATGTATACTTCACACAAGGAATTCTATTCTTATACATGAAATTTGTGCGAAGACTCTTCTTAAAGGTTTTCCAAGCTTGATTGCATTGTTTAAGCACTTGTACTTTATGGTCATTGTTCTTGAGCTTGCAATATTCCTGATTATTGTAGAAAAAGAAAATTATAAGATTATACCAAGATGACTTCGCACATTAAAGCTACACCAAACATTAAACACCTTATTCAATCATTATTAGTTCTCGTTTAAAAAATATATTACAAGTCACCATGGCCATGGTGATGGTTTCACCCGCAAGTCCCAGTACGAATCACTTACATTATGTATCAATCGCCTAATATTCTAATCTACACTTAAGTGACTGGTGACTCATGTAGCAGGCCATGTTCTCCTTCTATTAATACAACAACTATGTTCAGTACTTCAGTCCTTATGCGTTAAGCACCATTTTTACATTTCAGTAAATTTACCTTATATATGCATTCATTACCTAAAAAAGTAAACTTATATCGTAAAGTAGTATCATTTTGACATAATTCTAGGTTCAATGGTTAGTAATTTAACACCTTATACTGATTAAACCATTACAAACTTTGAAAAGATAATATACCTTGATTTCCAGCCACAATTGTGTTTTGTCATTCTTTGGTACTTTCCTCCAGTCATATATAAGAATAGAAATCTTTCCCCTAGTTACAGTGTGACAACCGGGAATTTTCTAGACTTTAAATAATAATAAATTAATATTATTATTAATCGAAATTCTTTTTCGAGAGATATCAAAGTTATTTGATTCGAAAACGGGAGTTTATTTTACATACTTTAAAAGACTGCGCAAAATTTGAGAACTGACGCGATACAAATTAAGTTCCTATTTAATTATTCAGAACTATTTGATAAAAGGTTTATTAAGTTATCTGATACTTCTCTTTTAGTTTTAATAATGTACGTTGAAAACGAGAGCATTCAAGTTGAATTATATATATATTTTTTTAATGAACGCAACTATTCGAGTTAACAGATAAATAATAACTATTTTAAATAAAGATGTAAACGATTACGAGAAATTGGTCGAGTAAATACTCCACCTTATTAGAAAAACTATTTTAAAACCAACGACGCAAATTTCGTAAAATAAAACGAATTTTATCAATCCCGATCGAGTCCCGAATCACGTTTAAACAAGATAAAAGAAAAGTTAGTAAAATAGTTACGTTATTAACCCTCAACAAAATACACTTTACACTTTATTTTGATATAAATATAAAATCTATACATCTTTTTCATTTCATATTCATTTATTAAAAACCCTAACCCTAATAAAAACACACACACTCTCTCATATTCATGGCAGCCGCCATCACCAATTTCCGGTCGCCAAAAAATTTTCCGGCTACCGCTGACCACCATCGTCCGCCACCCCAATAAAATAACCCTCATTTTCTGATCTATGTATCTATTACCACTCCACCACCTGACCACTAGCCACGTTCTAAACCAACTCACGCCACCCCACCACCGTCGGATCTACCTTGTGTCATCACCACCGCGACCTTGCTGTCAACCGTAACATACATCATCAATAGCCTCCCCTCGCTCCAACACCATATCCGCTATCACCCTACACCATTACTACATCACCACGAAAACCCTGTCAAAGCTTCGAACCACCACCGGATCTATCATCAACCGCCACCATCCATCCTACACTACCTATCGTCGCCACATAAAGCACCACCTTCGTGGCTAGATCAGTAGATCTATGGCACCATCATCCATCTACTGTCCGCACCCCACCACTCGACCACCAACAGATTAGAACCACCATGATGTTTGTTTCAAGTCGTTAACCACCGAGCCCACCACAAAGGTGGTGTTCGTTGGTGTTTTCTGACCACCACGACCGCACACGAGGAGTGTCGGGCTGGAGGCGTTATCCTCTTGTGTACTTATTATAGATTCGGGTTTAAGGGGGTGTTTGTTTCTGTGGATAGCAGCCCACCAGGGGCGTTTGTTTCTGCGTTTAACATCACCAAGAGGTGCGTTCGATCTGCTTTGACCAGCAAGGTGCGTTTAGTTTGGGCAGGAAACACAATAGGGGCGTATGTGCACAGCGGCAGCACCACCGAGGGTGCGTTTGTTTATAGCAACGAAACCACAACGAGAGTGGTTGCTACTGCTTAAAACCAGCAGTTGGGCGTGTTTGGGTTTGTTGTTAAACAGCTGTAGGGGTGTGTTTGGTTCGATGCGTTAACAGCAGGAGTGCTTAGTTCGGGTAGAAACCCCACCGGAGGTGTTTGTTGCTGATTTTGGTATTGTAGGGGAGCGTTTGGGGTTAACAGCCGGGTTAAGGGGCGTTTGGATTTACCGATTATTAGTTCGGGTGTGTTTGGACGCGGGACGTCGATGGTTTAGGAGTGCCGGGCACGATTTTAGCTCGTGGTTTGTTGTGGTTTAGAAATCGGCTAATAACGTATATAATTATATAATTAATTATAATGGATTAAACGGTGGTATACATATATAAACATATATAAATTGTTAAATAAATATGTCGAATACTATTACTATCATACGAACTATAAAATGTTTATACGTTTAAATATGTGTTTAAATAGCTCACATCGAGCGTTTGGCTTTAAATTTTGTAACACATAGGTTGTGTTTGGTTCTATTTAATTATGGTGATTAAATAGTCTAGTTTGTATATATGTTAAAACGTGATTTGTGTAACGTAGATTATCGTGGAAAATATTGAGAATTGGTTAATATGGAAAAGGTTGTATAAACGAAAAGGTCATGTCAAAATTTCTATGAAATCCTTAACTTTATATTTTATATGGTACAAACCACTATTATATTTGTAAACGATAAATAAATAAATACCATTATATTTTGTAAACCGATAAAATAAATATATAATATTATATTTGTAGAACGATAAAATAGATGGTAATTATTGTATTGATAAACTGATAAAGTTGTACTTTTACATAAAAGTGACAATTAACTTAAGTGGTGATTTTCTAAAAATGTGTCGAACTATGTTGTCTAATTATTTTTATCACGATCGTTATACTGTAAATACAAAATAAATATATACTTTGATTTATTTTGTAAGATGGTTGTCTCTATTATATAATTCAACGTAAGAATTATATAATCGTCTGGTTATACGTAATGTGTACGGAATACATTACATATTTGGTGTGTGCTTAATTTATTAATTTATTTAACCAACCACCGAACTATTATAATTTAGAACTTAACTATTTTATCAACGGGTCACGTTGATGAACATATGTATCGAGAACTCAAATATACATTTTCTTAAGTTACTGGATTTAGCCGATTAGTTAAACCACAACACCATGACCAGGCCATATCGATTTTTGTTTATGCGGAGCGTATTATTAGTATCACTATTGTTCGCGCTACTACGTCGAGGTGAGTTCATACCCCACCTTTTCTTGCTTTGAATTGAGTTATAAATGTTTTATAATTGCTCTTTGGGGGAGGTACATGCTTGGTCATAAACTACTTATAAACTTGCTTGGTTGTCAGAACTGATATTAAACTTGTTTGGTTGTCTATAATTGTTTATAAATTACTTGATTGTCATAGCTAATGTTAAGCTTACTTGGTTGGTCATAAACTATCTTTAAACTGATTTAATTGTTACGTGCTGAGTGGTCAACTCCTCTAATTGTTATACATATGAATGCTGATACTAAAATTTCTATTGTGATTTTCATAGCCCAAAACTTTAACTGCTTTTTATTGGTTCTCGGGTAGAGACAATGGTTGCAAGAATGAACACAAGTGCATATCTCTTTTATGTATTGGTCTAAGTCCCACTTTAACCCAATTACTTTGGCCCATTATCATGAACCGTTAATTTCAGACCGGATGACCGGTCGAAAGCGCGAATGTTATGGATAGATCTATCGAGGTTGACGCCCCTGTCCGGCTTGGTCCAACAGAGGACAAGCGGGCACAGTTTCATTTGAGTCTGAGGACGGATGTCGTGGGTTAGGCATCCGTAGGGGCTGCATTATATGATTATACTACCGGTGTTGTTAACGCTTCGGTGTCATGAGCTTAGACAATAATAAATGCCTTATTTTATTTAGTGACTTTGTATTTGTTATATTGTCACTAAGTGGTTGGAAAATCTTGTGATTGATTAAACAATTTTATTCTATTGGAAAACTTTATTATTTATCAGTGAGCTTTGTTTTTATCAGAATACGCTAACAATTATCTGTGAACTCTGTTTTATCAGAAAACTCTATTTATTTCCAGAAAACTCTGTTGTTATCAGTAAGCTATATTTACTATCAGTAAACTCTGTTTTTATCAGTAAACTCTGTTTTTATCAATAAACTTTGAAATTATCAAAGAGAGTCTATTTAACAGAAACTGTGATTTTTTTTTAAACTCTTATATTTTACTGCAAGGTGCAGTGGTCGGTAAAACTCTAATTTTTCACAAATGTTTTAAAACAAACTTATGAACTCACCAACTTTATGTTGACATTTTTAAGCATGTATTTCAGGTACTTGACTATGTGGATTATTTGGAGTCTACTTTGTGGTTTTTGGCATGTAGAGGTCGTTCTCGAATCAAGCTCTCGAATACTCATGAAGTCACAAGTCCCCAAAGCAAGTCTTCCGCTGCTGTGAATTTGGGGGTGTGACAGATTGGTATCAGAGCCTTGGTTATAGAGAACTAGGTTGCATTAGTAACTCTAGACTATAACCGGCTCTCAGTTTTATTTAGTAGTAACACTCATCACATCATACTTATTCCGCTGCTATATGAATATTTACATGCATGATTGCTATTGCTTCGTTGCCTGTTATGTATTACTTGTTACATGAGATCGATTGTTTGATTAGTGCACTTAGACATATAATATACTTTTATATATGAACGGTAGAACATTTATTGGGCATTGTGAGTTACACAATGGTCCACAGACCTTTTTATAAAATCAAACGTATTGGCATTATGTGATTTTGGTTCATAATTAGTCATGAGGAATCCCCAGGTTCGAGCTAATTCATCAAAAGGGTTGAGATGTGTAACAATACTTAATTGGTTCTCAGTGGGCCTCATGTTTGATTGAGTGCGAGATGGAATTAAGTATGGGACATTACACAGCCTGTGATTTTTGATGAATTACCTCGGGGGTGGGTAAGACTCGTAGCCTTATGAGTTAATGTAGAATGTGATGTATTTTCAGAGTCGAGCTGACTAATCGAAAGGTTGAGATGTGTAATAATTCATAACAAAACCCGAGACCGTTCTTTGTGAGTGAGTTTCGAGGTTGGGTTATGATAAGTTATTACTCAGCTTAGTGTTCGATGAGTCTTCCTCGAGGATGGGAAAGATTGGTGTGATTGGATAATTCCTTATTTAGAACCGCGTACTATATAATTATCGTACTTATAACCGTGAGTTTCATTACTTGATATACGTCTACGATCGCTTCATCGCCTATCGACAGTTATGTTCTTCGATCCGGTACTTTCGAAACGTCTACTTATAGAAGACGACTTATTGTCAACTCATGCTCTTTGCTTTTGGTAATTTTGGATAATATCATTTAGAGATTTTAATGATTTTGAATTGGGTATTTTGCCGGTGACACATAAGTAGGATGGTTTATGAAGTCTTTATTGAAATGGATTGGGACGCCTTTGCATTTGAATAAAGAAATCATAAATCGCCGAACCATAAGTTTATAATAACATATTTGCATAGATTAGGACGCTTTTGTATGCAAATATGAGATTATAAACGAGTGGGCTTAAGGATATCCGACGTGACCCTGTATTTATGATATTGGTTTAGTACTCCAGTTTTGGGAGTGTATTTATTTTAACTCATGATTTGTCCATACGAATTTATCGTATTTTTACTTGTTATAGTATCATTACGACGTTTTTACGAGTGATTCTTTAAGCTTCGTTTGATTCGCGAATTGTTACGAGAATCTTTTCTGAATATATAGTGATCAACGTGAACATAATAGGATGGTGGTGGTGAACCCTTACAGACTTCTAAGAACTAATGATTTTTTTTCTAAACTCTTCGTTTCGAATGTTATCGTTCTAGGAACGACGACCGATTTGTCAGATTGACATGTAGAACCGCTTAGGTTAATCCACTTCTCCCTATTGCTTATCTAAGTAACTATTGGTGGGTAACACGATTTTAAAGGTTCGGACATAATTATCTGTGAGCAGGTCTAAGTACACTTGATATAAACCTCAAAATCTCTTTCTCTACACTTTTAATTAGGTAACAATGATTGAGTTCGAGGACGAACTCCAAATAACACGGATGTACTGTGACAACCGGGAATTTTCTAGACTTTAAATAATAATAAATTAATATTATTATTAATCGAAATTCTTTTTCGAGAGATATCAAAGTTATTTGATTCGAAAACGGGAGTTTATTTTACATACTTTAAAAGACTGCGCAAAATTTGAGAACTGACGCGATACAAATTAAGTTCCTATTTAATTATTCAGAACTATTTGATAAAAGGTTTATTAAGTTATCTGATACTTCTCTTTTAGTTTTAATAATGTACGTTGAAAACGAGAGCATTCAAGTTGAATTATATATATATTTTTTTAATGAACGCAACTATTCGAGTTAACAGATAAATAATAACTATTTTAAATAAAGATGTAAACGATTACCAGAAATTGGTCGAGTAAATACTCCACCTTATTAGAAAAACTATTTTAAAACCAACGACGCAAATTTCGTAAAATAAAACGAATTTTATCAATCCCGATCAAGTCCCGAATCACGTTTAAACAAGATAAAAGAAAAGTTAGTAAAATAGTTACGTTATTAACCCTCAACAAAATACACTTTACACTTTATTTTGATATAAATATAAAATCTATACATCTTTTTCATTTCATATTCATTTATTAAAAACCCTAACCCTAATAAAAACACACACACTCTCTCATATTCATGGCAGCCGCCATCACCAATTTCCGGTCGCCAAAAAATTTTCCGGCTACCGCTGACCACCATCGTCCGCCACCCCAATAAAATAACCCTCATTTTCTGATCTATGTATCTATTACCACTCCACCACCTGACCACTAGCCACGTTCTAAACCAACTCACGCCACCCCACCACCGTCGGATCTACCTTGTGTCATCACCACCGCGACCTTGCTGTCAACCGTAACATACATCATCAATAGCCTCCCCTCGCTCCAACACCATATCCGCTATCACCCTACACCATTACTACATCACCACGAAAACCCTGTCAAAGCTTCAAACCACCACCGGATCTATCATCAACCGCCACCATCCATCCTACACTACCTATCGTCGCCACATAAAGCACCACCTTCGTGGCTAGATCAGTAGATCTATGGCACCATCATCCATCTACTGTCCGCACCCCACCACTCGACCACCAACAGATTAGAACCACCATGATGTTTGTTTCAAGTCGTTAACCACCGAGCCCACCACAAAGGTGGTGTTCGTTGGTGTTTTCTGACCACCACGACCGCACACGAGGAGTGTCGGGCTGGAGGCGTTATCCTCTTGTGTACTTATTATAGATTCGGGTTTAAGGGGGTGTTTGTTTCTGTGGATAGCAGCCCACCAGGGGCGTTTGTTTCTGCGTTTAACATCACCAAGAGGTGCGTTCGATCTGCTTTGACCAGCAAGGTGCGTTTAGTTTGGGCAGGAAACACAATAGGGGCGTATGTGCACAACGGCAGCACCACCGAGGGTGCGTTTGTTTATAGCAGCGAAACCACAACGAGAGTGGTTGCTACTGCTTAAAACCAGCAGTTGGGCGTGTTTGGGTTTGTTGTTAAACAGCTGTAGGGGTGTGTTTGGTTCGATGCGTTAACAGCAGGAGTGCTTAGTTCGGGTAGAAACCCCACCGGAGGTGTTTGTTGCTGATTTTGGTATTGTAGGGGAGCGTTTGGGGTTAACAGCCGGGTTAAGGGGCGTTTGGATTTACCGATTATTAGTTCGGGTGTGTTTGGACGCGGGACGTCGATGGTTTAGGAGTGCCGGGCACGATTTTAGCTCGTGGTTTGTTGTGGTTTAGAAATCGGCTAATAACGTATATAATTATATAATTAATTATAATGGATTAAACGGTGGTATACATATATAAACATATATAAATTGTTAAATAAATATGTCGAATACTATTACTATCACGAGAACTATAAAATGTTTATACGTTTAAATATGTGTTTAAATAGCTCACATCGAGCGTTTGGCTTTAAATTTTGTAACACATAGGTTGTGTTTGGTTCTATTTAATTATGGTGATTAAATAGTCTAGTTTGTATATATGTTAAAACGTGATTTGTGTAACGTAGATTATCGTGGAAAATATTGAGAATTGGTTAATATGGAAAAGGTTGTATAAACGAAAAGGTCATGTCAAAATTTCTATGAAATCCTTAACTTTATATTTTATATGGTACAAACCACTATTATATTTATAAACGATAAATAAATAAATACCATTATATTTTGTAAACCGATAAAATAAATATATAATATTATATTTGTAGAACGATAAAATAGATGGTAATTATTGTATTGATAAACTGATAAAGTTGTACTTTTACATAAAAGTGACAATTAACTTAAGTGGTGATTTTCTTAAAATGTGTCGAACTATGTTGTCTAATTATTTTTATCACGATCGTTATACTGTAAATACAAAATAAATATATACTTTGATTTATTTTGTAAGATGGTTGTCTCTATTATATAATTCAACGTAAGAATTATATAATCGTCTGGTTATACGTAATGTGTACGGAATACATTACATATTTGGTGTGTGCTTAATTTATTAATTTATTTAACCAACCACCGAACTATTATAATTTAGAACTTAACTATTTTATCAACGGGTCACGTTGATGAACATATGTATCGAGAACTCAAATATACATTTTCTTAAGTTATTGGATTTAGCCGATTAGTTAAACCACAACACCATGACCAGGCCATATCGATTTTTGTTTATGCGGAGCGTATTATTAGCATCACTATTGTTCGCGCTACTACGTCGAGGTGAGTTCATACCCCACCTTTTCTTGCTTTGAATTGAGTTATAAATGTTTTATAATTGCTCTTTGGGGGAGGTACATGCTTGGTCATAAACTACTTATAAACTTGCTTGGTTGTCAGAACTGATATTAAACTTGTTTGGTTGTCTATAATTGTTTATAAATTACTTGATTGTCATAGCTAATGTTAAGCTTACTTGGTTGGTCATAAACTATCTTTAAACTGATTTAATTGTTACGTGCTGAGTGGTCAACTCCTCTAATTGTTATACATATGAATGCTGATACTAAAATTTCTATTGTGATTTTCATAGCCCAAAACTTTAACTGCTTTTTATTGGTTCTCGGGTAGAGACAATGGTTGCAAGAATGAACACAAGTGCATATCTCTTTTATGTATTGGTCTAAGTCCCACTTTAACCCAATTACTTTGGCCCATTATCATGAACCGTTAATTTCAGACCGGATGACCGGTCGAAAGCGCGAATGTTATGGATAGATCTATCGGGGTTGACGCCCCTGTCCGGCTTGGTCCAACAGAGGACAAGCGGGCACAGTTTCATTTGAGTCTGAGGACGGATGTCGTGGGTTAGGCATCCGTAGGGGCTGCATTATATGATTATACTACCGGTGTTGTTAACGCTTCGGTGTCATGAGCTTAGACAATAATAAATGCCTTATTTTATTTAGTGACTTTGTATTTGTTATATTGTCACTAAGTGGTTGGAAAATCTTGTGATTCATTAAACAATTTTATTCTATTGGAAAACTTTATTATTTATCAGTGAGCTTTGTTTTTATCAGAATACGCTAACAATTATCTGTGAACTCTGTTTTATCAGAAAACTCTATTTATTTCCAGAAAACTCTGTTGTTATCAGTAAGCTATATTTACTATCAGTAAACTCTGTTTTTATCAGTAAACTCTGTTTTTATCAATAAACTTTGAAATTATCAAAGAGAGTCTATTTAACAGAAACTGTGATTTTTTTTTAAACTCTTATATTTTACTGCAAGGTGCAGTGGTCGGTAAAACTCTAATTTTTCACAAATGTTTTAAAACAAACTTATGAACTCACCAACTTTATGTTGACATTTTTAAGCATGTATTTCAGGTACTTGACTATGTGGATTATTTGGAGTCTACTTTGTGGTTTTTGGCATGTAGAGGTCGTTCTCGAATCAAGCTCTCGAATACTCATGAAGTCACAAGTCCCCAAAGCAAGTCTTCCGCTGCAGTGAATTTGGGGGTGTGACATACAGCTCCAATGTAAAGCCCAAACGGAGACTGCTCATCTCCAATAGCGAAGCCATGCTTATCAAAATTAACACCATTTGTTTGTTTCCTGTTCTTCTTTTTCAACGAGTAAATTCCTCTCTTTCTTTTTTGAGGTTGAGGTTGTGGTTCTGGTTGCCCATCCATAACCTGCTCATCCATATCATGCTCAACTATATTTTGCCCGACCATGTTATGCTCGTCTATATGCTCATCCATAATCTGTTCCATATGATCCTAACATTAACAAAAACATGTATGATTATATTAAGTCCATAATATACAGTGACTTAGTAAAAGAACAACAACTTTAATAGTACATTAATACTTGTCAAATTCCAGCACACTACACAAGCATTATAAACTTACAAAAAATACAAATGAACCAAAGGATGTCTTGAATCTGTGGCCAAATCAAGCTCACCGAATCACGTTTACAATAACCATATATGTGCATATATAATTACAGTGCGCTGAACTCAAAACAGAATAATAGAAATCAACTCTCAAATCGGATACAACAACACCCAGCAACCAATTGAGCAGCTATTTACTTGTGCACGTATGACATCTAAACTAATCTACAACCACAGCTAACAATCAAGCCTATGTATCATCTAGCAAATAGAAAATATTTAGCATTATTTCAAAAAAAAACCATGGGTGGATACCAAACTAGGTTTTTTTACTTTCAGTCCATGCCACTCAGCCTAAACCTATAAACCAAACGGGCCCTAAAGTCTTTGTCACTGCTGAATGCTAACAATGTAAAATTTAGTAGAAAAACGGCTTGTTGTATAAGTAAATAATGAAGGAAATAGGTTGATTAGGGGAGGATACGCACCCACTAGTCCCCCTACTAGCTCCGCCCTGCGTACAATAAGTTGGCCTTTTTAACATGTTTCTTTTTTTTATTGTAGGGACACTTTGGATTAAGCCATTGTTTTATTGCAGGGACACTTTGGATTAAGCCAAATCAACATATTCGACCAAACAAGTTCGATACAGAAATCAAATTGCCTTCCTTGCTGCAGGTTTTGTAAACAGCAAGTGCTTAGATTCCTTAGTTTCCAGTACCAGAAACTATTTGAACAATACTAGAAGAAGCAAACAGAGCAACGACTATGAAATTTACAAAAAACATATAAGATTGAACATGGATTTGATTCTAACAAGTCCTATTCCAGGCCAAGTATCTGTCCATCCTGGTCTTATAGCCACATACCCGAAACATAACCGGTCCTATAGCGACTAGAAGTGTTTCTGACTAATGATGCAGCAATAAATAACATTCTCGACTATAACTGAAAAATGTTGCTGTCACAGTGGGTTAATGGGTCAAAACTGTCTTTTTTTTCATAGTTGACTGACATAACTGTCATCATAACAACCATACAGTTGCCCTACCACTAGACAAATAAAAAAGTCAGATTTTGAGCATTATGCATATAGTTTCTAAATTCCAGAACTATTTCTACTCTTAACTTAAGAAACAATTGCAGCTGTAAGATGTCAAACAATAGCTTGCAATTACCCTTTTTATTTAAACTTACAACGACTCTTTTTACTACTTACCAAACATGGTTTCCTTAAATTTAAGGACTAGTGACGCATCATCTGTGGTAAAGATAGAAATATTGATCCAAGAAAATTAACAATCCGGGTGTGGTTTGGGCTGGTCATAACATGGTGGTCTTACAATATAGTTATATTCTAACATTTACTCGTCAACAGTATGTAACCTTAATATATAAATGATATAGCCTTACAAAACTAGTACTAAACTTTACCCGTCTTGACCCGCCACTTAGCCCGCTCAAACAGTTCACTTTGCCAACTCGATAATTTATGCTAGAAATTAAATTAAAACTTATGATTTCACGAGATGAAATTAACAAGATGATAAAGGTTATACTGTAATTTTGCTAGTTGTGTCACAAAAAAGGTGTATTTCTGACCTACTTACAGTTCACAACTTAATTCTCCAATTGTATTTATGAGGTGTTTGAATTAGATTACTTTTCAGGCCATTTGATTTTTATTAAGCTTATTTGATTTTGGAAAAGCTAATAAGCCCATTTTTTCTTGAACTTATGAGGTTACCATGTATAGCTTATGGACTTCCATAAGCTATGAACAACAAGCTCATAAGCTGAAAAAATGAGTTTACGAGCTTTTCCAAAACAAAATAAGTTCATAAGCCCGAAATATAAGCTCATCCAGACACCCACATTTAATTGAACAAAATAATATATCATCGAGATTTCATTAAAAGATTGAAAACCCACATTTAATTGAACAAACAATTCACAATTAGAGATTAATTGAACAAACAATTCACAATTAGAGATTAATTAAACAAACAATTCACAATTCACAATTAAACATTAATTAAACAACATTTATGTAGAAATTCAAGAAACATTAGAAAGATTAATTGAAAGATACCTGCTAATTGTGTGATACAAGAAATGAAAGATTAGTTAGAAATGACGGCAACTCTGATTGTGTGACGGCAACTCTAATTGAAAGATTAGTTAGAAAGATTGAGTGACGGCGGATCTGATTGTGAGAGAGAGAGAGAGTATTGAGGGTTTTGTTTTGTGAAAGTATATGGGGGGATTTTTGGGAACTTTTGAATCAGTATTGAAATTTTGGGAACTTTTGAATCAATATGAATTGAAATTTTTAGGGTTTTGGTGAAATATTGGGGGAGAAAGAGCGTGTTAGGGTTTCACCGCCAAAATTTTTGGTGAAATATTGGGGATAAAGAGCGGGGATGGGTGGTGTGGGTTTTTGGTGAAAATAATGGATAAATTGATACAAACAAATTAAAGTTATTAACTTTATATAATTTTATAGAGTAAAAAGTAAATATCCTACTTGTGGTTTGTCCAGATTGCAGATATAGTTAGCGGTCTTCTTAAAGTGCATGCGGCCTCACTGGTCTTTAGATAAGAGTTCATTTTAGTACTTTGACCCAACCCTCGTTATCTTTTGACCGTTAATATTAATTGCCATAGGGACTGTTTTGTCATTTTCCTAACCTCCCCTTTACAAAACATACGCCTCATATTTACCAGGAACCCTAAATCTAAATTGTTTATCCCTCCATCTTCACATAACAACAAGATTCATTACGTCATAACCCTACCCCACATCAAGAAATCGATTAATGTTCCAAGATTGATGACGTGAGATTGCTAGTGTATATCAAGAGATGTAGACCCTTCAAAGGATCAAGTGAAGATCCATTTGATGTATAACACAAAGAACAAGAGATAAGGCTTAAAATTCGTCTATTAAAGAGAATGGAGATATGAAGACCAAAACAAGTCCTTAATTTGTAATTCGCAAAATCAATGTTCTTGTTTTAATTTGTAATCAAAATCCATTCTAAGTTCAAATTCGAAAATTTATCTTCTTAATCTGCTCGAAATTTTATTATATGTTTTAAGATTTAGGGTATTTCTATACTTACTGTTCGAATAAAAAAAATGTTGTTCCTTTTTGTTACTGCTCGAAAAAAAACAAAGAAAAGGGTGTTGTTCTACTGTTCAAAGAAGAAAACAATAGAAAAGGGGATTTGGCTATGGGTTTTCAAGGTTTATGGTGATTTGGGTAAAAATCAAACGGTATAAAAATCGGGGAAGACTCTTGTCGGGTCAAAAAGAAAAGGACAAAATAGCCCATGTAGCAACTAAGGTTAACGGTCAAAGGATAACGAAAGTTAGGGTCAAAGTACTAAAATGAACACTTAATGGAAGACCAGGGAGACCGCTTGCAGTTTCAGAAGACCAGTTACTATATATGCAATCTGGACATACCACAGGTATGAAAAATGCATTTCACTCTAATTTTATATGATAAAATTAAAAATCTAAGGCAACAACTTTTATTAAAATTTAAAAATCTTATTTATAAAAAAAATTAAAATTTATTTGATAAAACTTAAAACTTAAATTTATTTGATAAAACTTAAAATCCTACTTATAAAAAACAAAATTAAAATTTATTTGATAAAATTTCAAAACAAATTTATTAAATTATAAAAATTCTACTTATTAAAAAACTAAGATAAAATTTATTGATAAAACTTAAAACTTAAATTTATTTGATAAAACCTACAACACAAACTTTTAGTAAAAAAATTTAAAAAACATGTAAACGACCTCTCCGGCACAATTTTAATGTCAAGTCGAACACCCGGGTTATACATTACATATATAATGACCGACTAATAGGTGAAATCGACAAGTAAAATGACTCTTAAAACATGAGAATCAATATAATAACACATATCTATCACCCAACCAACCTCCCCTTGGTGAATATTATTAATAAAGTTAAGTACAAAACATATTAGTCCTCAAACGAGTGCTAATTAACAAATACAAAAGAAAGATAAAGTTAGATCGTCCCAACTAGGTTGATCTGATCTCCTCACTACATAAGCACTCACACTCAAACGATTACAAGATGAAAATCCTTCCACAATATAAGAAGACAGCAAAACACACGGTCAATGATAGGCTCCAACGGCTAGATAAGATATATGCCTGCACAATAAAAAAATTCTATTAGTATGTTTACTTTATAATTATTACAAAATTATAAATAATATCATATTTACCTTTATTCAGTGCGAGTATTCAACAAAGAATACCTTCGTTGTGGTCGGATCTTAAATAAGTGGTGTCATCGATAACATCATTGGAAGATGAAGCACCGATAGAAAACGGGGGCAACTCATCAAACTGGTCATATTCCTCTTCGTCGACAACATTCTCAACACCAACTATACGTCGTTTACCATTAATGACGACATGCCATCTAGAATCACTTGGGTCCTCGACATAGAATATTTGGTTTGCTTGTTTTGCTAGGATGAATGGTTCGGATGCATAGCCGTTTGTGGAGAGATTTACACTTGTAAAACCATAATCGTCAACTTTAACTCCTCCGTTGTTATTGACCCACTTACACTTAAACATAGGTATAGTGAATGAAAGATAATCGAGTTCCCATATTTCTTCAATGACACCATAATACGAATTTTTTGCAATCGTCGACCTTGCTTCATGATCACCAACTGAGAACTCAGGCGTTGCAGCAATTAACGTCACTCCACTATTCTGCAATGTACTCTTTTCATCTTGTTGTTTGGTGTAAAATGTATAACCATTGATATCATAACCTTGGTATTTTGTCACGTATCGTGGACCAAACCCAAGTCGTTCCACCGTCCTGTCTACATTTTCTAGTGTATTATTTCTCACCTTGTTCTTCAACCAATCTGGAAATGTCTTGTAATGCTCGGTAGCCAACCATGCTTGTGTCTTGTTCTTATTTTTTGCTACCAACATTGTTTTGTGCTCATTTATATATGGAGCAACACAAGTCATGTGTTCCAAAACAGTAAAATGTGCCCGATATAAATCAGCTGGATTTGTTGGTTCCATATTCTTCCCAATAGTACCAACACCTTGAAGTCTACCCTCATGTCGAGATTGTGGGATGCCAATATTTGGTACATCTTTCATGTAGTTTGTACAAAACTCAAGTACCTCCTCGGTAACATATCCTTGAATAATACTTGCCTCTGGTCGATAACGGTTCCTAACATATCCTTTCAAGAAACCCATGTATCTCTCGAATGGATACATGTCTCGTAGAAACACTGGTCCGCAAGCCTTTATTTCTGCAACAATATGAGTTACCAAATGAACCATAACATCAAAAAACGAAGGAGGAAAATACATCTCAAGTTCGCAAATGGTGAGAATAATATCACTTTGCCATTCATCTAACACTTCCGGGTCGATCACTTTTGAATGAATCATCTTAAAAAACAAGCAAAGCTTAGTGATCGTGTGTCGAATGCGGTCTGGCAATATTCCACGAATTGCAATTGGAATAAGTTGTGTTATTAAAATATGACAATCGTGCGACTTCATACCGAGTAACTTCAAGTCATCCATCGACACCAGCTTCTTGATATTTGAAGAATACCCAGATGGAACCTTAACACCATGCAAACATTGACAAAATTTGGTTTTCTCAGCCTTTGACATCGTATAACAAGCTGTAGGGAGATACATACGACTCCCTTCTCTTTCAATTGGAGCAAGCTCTGGTCTTATTCCCATTTCAACCATATCCTTTCGAACATTAACCCCATCTTTTGTTTTCCCTAAAATATTCAACAATAATCCTATTAAGCTATCACATACATTTTTCTCAATGTGCATAACGTCAAGACAATGTCGAACTTGCAAGAGCTTCCAATATGGCAAATAAAAAAAAATAGACTTTTTTTTCCATATGTTGGTTGAATTGGTTCTCTTTCGTTTTCCAAACACATTGTTTAAATCTTGAACTCGGGATAAGACAGCTTCTCCATCTAATGGTCTTCGTAAGACTCCTAACTCATTGTTTCCATCAAACAACTCTTTTCTTCTACGGTATGGGTGATTCCTTCGAAGCGATCTTCGATGTCCCATATATACCATCTTCCTACAATTTGGCAACCACTTTGAGTGGGTATCATCTTCACAAACAGGACATGCCTTGTATCCTTTTGTACCGTATCCAGATAAGTTACCGTATGCAGGGAAATCACTTATGGTGCAAAAAATCATGGCTCTCAATAGAAAAGTTTCCTTCTTGTATGCATCAACCACTTGAACGCCTGGATTCCACAACGTTTTCATGTCTTCAATCAATGGTTCCAAATACACATCGATGTCATTTCCCGGTTGTTTTGGACCTTGTATTAACAATGACATCATTATGTACTTTCGTTTCATGCATAACCAAGGTGGAAGATTATAGACACATAAAAGAACTGGCCATGTGCTGTGACGACTACTCATGTTTCCAAATGGGTTTATTCCGTCTGAGCTAAGTCCAAATCGTATATTTCTAATTTCATCTCCAAAGTTTTCAATATCATCAACATTTCTCCACTGAGGCGAGTCAGCCACATGTCGTAATTTCCCATCTTTTTACGCTCTTCGGCATGCCAACGTAACAATTTTGCATCTTTAGAATTAGCAAATAATCGTTTCAACCTAGGTATAATGGGCAAATACCATAATATTTTAGCAGGGGGGCCATTCTTCGTCACATCACAATTGAGTTCCTTTTCAGTTGTTTCCTTATACCTTGATATATTACAAACAGGACACTTGTGTAGGTCTTTTTTGTCATTTGTATACAATACACGATCATTCGGACATGCGTGTATTCTTTTGATTTCCAATCCCATTGGACAAATCAATTTTTTTGCTTTGTACACTGAAATAGGCAACTCATTATCTTCCGGGAGAAAATCATGCACAACCTCTAAAATATCTGTAAAACATTTATCACTCATCCCGTTAGCTGCCTTTACGTCAAACAATCTCAACAATGCACTTAGTTTGCTAAACTTTTTACACCCGGCATATAACGGTTTTTCTGCATCGACAAACAATTCTTGAAACTTGGCATGATTCTCATCATCTATTTCACCCTCCAAATCGTGTAGCATGTCATCTAAGTTATCCTGCCCGCTATCGTACGAGTCAGCGCCATCGGCCTCGCTAGCATCTAAATCCACCGGGTCATCCTCGGATAATAATTCACCATGCCTTGACCAACAAGTATACCGTTCTACAAATCCATTTGATATCAAATGTCCTAATATTTCATTAGAGTCACTATACGTAAGTATATTGTTACACTCTTCACACGGACAAGATATTGTTGATTTTTCTTTATTTTCTCGATCATTCTCAGCAACTTTAATAAACTCATACAAATTGGTTATATATTCCTCTGAATTTCGATCTATCTTGTACATCCATTTACTTCGATCCATCTAGAATTTTGACATTATATAATTTTGTTGTTTTTGATTCAATAACAAAAGAAAAATAATTCCGACAAAGAAAATTTGATTAATGAACACAAGGAGTGAAAGCAAGCTTTCGTTCGACTTTGAGTGGTATGGTTAACACACTCGAGGTTCAATAACAAAACAAAATCAGATAAAAATAACGAAAACACAAATATTTTTGGTGTCACTTGAGTTCAAGTGACTTTTTGATGTTTTTTTTTTAGTTTTTATAATATATTTAAATAAAAATACAACTTTAAAAAAATGAAAGGATCTTCAAATAAATCTACCACATGCCATGACGACTACTTAAAAAGGAAATCCTAACTTACACTTTAAGGAAATAAAGAAAAAAACATACCTTACTTGCACGAGTCAATCAAGCTAGTAGCATGATTTTTGTGACAACATAATTTCCAAAAACAGTCCTACAAATATAAAGAGGTTATATGTTAACAAAACTTAGATAGTACATAGAATCGTGTATCGTGTTGAAATTTTTTGAGAGTTCAAGTTAACTCGATCGACCGAATAAGACATCTTTTATATTTCTATAGTACTTTTTTACTTTATATTTTAAATCTTTTATATTTTTATAGTACTTTTTTACTTTATATTTTAAAAAGTATGTCTTTATTTATGTTTATAATACAAACTTTATACTTTTATATTTAAGGATTTATTTAATATCAACACAAACTTTTTTTATACTTTATATCAAAAAGCCTTAATTTACGTTTCATTTATATTCAACATTAAAAAGCCTTAATTTACGTCTTCATTTTTTTATACTTTCTTTCTTTCGTTTTTTTGGCCATATTGATACTTTCTTTCAACATCAAAACACAAAACACCCCGTCGACTTAGATCTGCTCTTCAACATCAAAACACGTGGGGCCGGCGTTCAAGAAGGATCTGGTGTTTTTCTGATAATTCCCATCTGCTACACTTTATGGTGGGTTTGATTTGACTTAGATCTAATCTAAGGTTCGTCAAAACACATGGTGATTTAATATTAAAGCTTGTTTGATTGTTGTATTCCTTTTACTAAATATGACAATTTGTTGAATCAGAACGTTTTTACAAAAAGAAAACCTGGTGACACAGCCTTGTTTGAAGAAAGAAGGATCTGGTGTTTTTTTGATAATTCATATCAAGATGGTTAAAGACCTTTCCAGTGTCAAGTAATTTTCTTCCTTTTTGACGTTTTTATTTATGTTTTATTTTTATTTTTAATTTTAGGCTTTTCTGAAATGGGTAGGATTAGAAATGTGATTTTGTTGTACTATTTAGTGTTTAGTTTGATGCTATGTGAATTGGGTATGATTTCATCGGAGTTGTAATGATCTTGAGAAAGTAATGAAATCAGTAGGATTAAAAATGTTATTTTGAAGTCGCAATACTAATATTGAGGGGTGCTTGGTTGAATTAATAAGCTGATCCAAAGGGAATCAAACTCACACAAAAGCTGAACTTTTATTAATCAAACTCGAATTTAAATAAAAAGTAATAATAACAAGAGGGGTACAAATGGTTTTTGAGCGAGGACATGTGAGCTTATAAAAACATAAGCCCAAAACCAAATAAGCCATAAGCTTACTATACAAGTCGCAACAGACACCTGGTAAACTAGAAATATTGACCTGTGATTGTTGATCAGTGTGGTCATTGTGAAACTTAATGCGTGTTTGATTCTTGTCAAGCAGCAGTCTTTCTATTTTCACTCGCAGACACACACTATATGTGGTATTGTTGTGTATTTGAGTTAGAGTGAATGTGTGGATTATGAAGTATTTTGGGTTTGTGTTTTAGATAGGAGTGAAGTATTGCTAGTGTATTTTACCGGGGCGAGTCCCCTTTACCCAAAAAAAAAGTATTGCTAGTGTATAGTTGCGTATATTATATTGGTTAATATGTAAGTGCCTTTGGTTTTCTGTGTTTGGATGAGTGCTTAAGTTTCATTTGGTGTTAATTTTGGCGAAATACTTTCTTGTATGTGTTCTTGACCGTTAGTAAGCTAAAGGTTTTAGTGGTGACGTGTTCTTATGCATTTGCTTGTATATTCTTTGCAACAAAGGAAGTTAACTTTACTGCAGTGTTTGCTACTTTTAAGTTTCTAGCAGTGAATGACGATTTTTGCCATTTGATTGGGGATGCATTTGCTTTTTGTGCAATTTTCATTTGTAGGCATGTGTAAGAATATCTGTGAAAGTGTAGATTCTGAGTAACATTGGGTTGTATGCTGGTTTAAGTCATGTGGGTTTCTATAAGGTGATTAGTTTTATGTGTGTGGGTGAATAATTTAGTTCATGTGTTGCAGCTATACCACAAAGCAGTCGTTTTGTATGCTGAACTAGCTGAAACAGTTTGAATTCATAATGGTGCTGAGGAGAACAAAGAGGCCATTAGGAAATCTAGAGGGGAGGAGGACGAGGACTTCCGGATCTTGGAATACCAAGCACAGAAAGGAAACGCTGTAGCAATCTAGAGGTTAGGCGCGATCATGTGAAGGCGTTGTCGTGGTTTTCAAAGGCTGTGGACAAGGGTGAACCTAGGTCTATGGAGCTTCTTGGAGTAAGTTTGCTGAAACTCGGTACCAGTATATTATGTTTCTTGATTGCTGTAATAAGCTGCGAATCCCTCGTATAGGTCAAATTAGGTTTGTTACCCCTTTTGTAATTTGTCTACATATTTTGTTCCATTTAGCGTATATTTATGAATGCCACTTTTAGCCTAACCAATTTTCAGGTCTGTTAAGAAAAAAATAAAAAATAGGGGTACACAACGGCTTACTATGATGGCTGTTAACGATGCATATTCTTTTTTTTATTCCTAACCTGGATTCTCTTTCTTCTCTCGATTACTTCCAACATATTGAACATGGTGCAATGTATGCTAGAGTAGTTGGCACTTAGAAAATTTAGTATTTTGTGTAAACTATATTATCAACAAAGCTTTAAACCATATATATTTATTTTGGCGTCCAACTGCCGTATTGAAAAGCCCTTTTCTTTGGACAAAGTTACAGCTTTTGTAAACCATAGACACAGTTGTAGAATTTAAACAGGATGATGAACTAGGACAGTTGGTGTATGGCTACCTAAAGAATGCACACTTGTGGTCGAGGACCTAAAGTTCCTTTCATAGATGATATAGTGTATTTTTCAGTCCTACATTTGTGTGCTACGGCTATTTGTATTTTTCCATTACTTGTTTTTTACTGCTCATAATTTTCCGGATGACTTTTTCATACCTATTAATTTATGATATAGCCAAGGTTATTGATTTAGTTCTTGTGATTTTCATTGCAGACAAAAGAATACTTTGAGAAGGCTGCTAAAAATGACGAAGCCGATGGTCATTACAACTTGGGTGTAATGTTTCTCAAAGGAATTGGCGTGAAGAAAGACGTGAAGCTTGCTTGCAATTATTTCATAGTAGCCGCTAATGCTGGTCAACCAAAAGCATTTTATCGGCTGGCAAAAATGTTCCACACTGGTATATGGCTAAAGAAGAATATTTCACTGGTATGTGTTCGTTATAGGCATATTATCCCTAAAACAGGACAATGAATTATTAGGCTAAAGGGAAATGATTGAAACACACGTAACTTATTGAAACACACGTAACTTATTATCCCTAAAACAGGACAATGAATTATTAGGCTAAAGGTCACATGATAATGCAGGGCCTTACACTCGGGGGGAAGTGGTCGCAATTGCTTTGCTTTAACTATAAAAATTGCTGATTAAACAGCGTCACATGGTATGAAAGGGACCCATAGGTTGCTAGTATTAGCAGTTTTTATAAACACGGGTTTTGTTTTACGGGTCAAATAGTATGTCACCTATTCCTGCAGGGCTGCTGGTTTTGTATACTTGCGTCAAATAGTATGTAGAATGCATTTTAAGCTGTAGGGCCTTAAACTCACTGTTAGTTTGCTTATTAAGCTGTATTGAATAATACATGTGGTTTGTGATTGAGTTTGTGATATCAGTAATGGATTTGTGTAGATGTTCAGAATGTAGTGGTACACTAAACACAGACGTCAGATATATGCCCTTACGGTAAGTTTCAACCTCGGGCCTAGGGATAGACGAGAATTTGGGTTTGGGATTTTTAAAATACGGCAAAGTAGAACATATTTTATCAACTGAAACTACTCTAAGCGTCATATGTGAAATGTGAACATATTAACCAGGTATTCATTAACCGTTTACATGAAAACCTGCTGATTAGCGTAGAAAGCATAAAGCGCATGCTGAGACCAGGGGAGGAGATCCGTTTACTTAGCGAAAGAGTCGGAGGAAACCAGCTTTAGACCAGGGGCGGATGCATATAAACGAAACAGAAATTTTACAACTAGAAAGTAACTACTGTAGTTCCATTCCAAATTCAAGGTGCCAAAAATGATAACGAAAAGTATACTGGAATGAAGGCAGTTATTTATGTGACAGAAGGCGTCGTTCTGCAGTTGTGTAGTAAGCATGTAGTATTATTTATAATTTCTTGAACGTTAGTTTTTTTTTAACTAAGCCTCTAACTTGTGTATTAGTTGAAATATCTGTAATTGACTTCTTCAATCATTTTGTAATGATACTGAGTTTTTAATTTCATATCATTGGTATTATTTATGACAATAAGAATTAAAAGAAAGTGTAACATACCTTTAAATATCTGTTGGATTGGGTCATTTAAAGCTGTCATTTATTGTGGGTTTGAGTAAAGGGTGTAAAGAAAAAAATTGCAGGCAGGATGTATAAGAATGTGCAGGTAGGCCAAAAATGGTAAAAAATGAAGAATTTTGTGTTTTTAGCCCGTTACTGTGACTTGTTTGGGAATTGGACGTTTGAGGCTATAATAGAGCCCTGTTTTCTGAATGGGGGATCTATGAGGGTAGAAAAGATCTCTATTTTTTGGAAGGAAACAGGGGTTTATGGATTTACTAGAATAGAGCCCTGTTCCATACTTAGAAACATGGCTGTATAGGTTTCAAAAAGAAGGGGAATCCCTTTAGACCCCCTTTTTTTCAAATAAGGGGCTTTATTAGGGGGGCTTTATACCCATTTGTGTAGTAGTGATATTTACACGGTTCCACGTCACTAGTTGTCTAAAATGTAAATTGATTAAAGAGGCACGTTATAAGAAGACCTCATTTTTTATTTATTCAACTTAAACGCTATAGTAGTATTTACTCAAGAGTTGAGTTATTTTACGGTTTTTTTTACTTACAAGCCAAAAGATTAATTTTAGTCATTTATTACCAAAGATTAAATTTTATAAAATACACGGATGAGTCATTTTAGCCAAAATATCTAAAATTTGTAGAAAGCCGGCGGAGAGACTAAAACTGTAATTGACGAAAAATATTTATCAGTTTTGACATTTTACTAGTGATAAAAACTATGAAATATCAGTAGTGATAATGCAATGAAATATATAATTAACATAGCTATACTATAATATTAGGAATGATATTTCATTGTGTTATAATCAGTGATATTTTATTACTTTTATCACTAGTGGAATATCATCACTAATAAAAAATAGTTCAAAAAATTTACAACATTAGTCTATCCGCCCAATTTTTAAAACTTTTTTACTTTAGGCAAAATGATCCTTTCGCGTTTTTTTAATCTTAGGTTAATCCACATTTAAATCAAACCAATATAGATTGTAGGAACTTGTCCCTTAGCTTGTGATTAAAAACAATGATGCATTTGAACTTTTCTCATTTACCTAGACTCGTTATACGTCATGCATTTTGTCTTTTGTAACCCATTTTGTTTAAAAATTGTTATTAAAAAATTTAAGGATTTTGCAATAATTTTTTTATAAATGTCTAAAAGATGAGGATCATAACTTGGTAACAACCAAAAATGCATGTTACATTAGCGTTACATGAGCATAATACCAACAAAACAATTCATTTTATCATAACATTTAATAACATCATGTTTCCACTTTCCACTCACCTTTTTATTTTTCTTGAGACCTCAAAAACAAATATTTCATTCATTAAATTCAAACACATTATATTAAAATTCTTAAATCAAAACACACATAAAAAACATTCAAAAACCAAATACAAAATAAAAACATACGTCCGGACTAACTAAATTTTTTATTCGTTATCTAAAATTTCAACTTCTCGCCCAATATGGTACATAAGGTTTCCTTGAAAAAATATGCGTTTCTCGATCCTTTAATTCTTTTGCTTCTGATGTTGGACTTCGCATTGATCACACGTTGCATATTTCTTGTTGATTAGCATACACATTGTTGTTGATTAGTATACACATTCTTGTAGTCAACAACCGATATTTCTTGATCTTCTAAAATCATGTTATGCATTATGATGCAAGCATACATGATTTTACGTATCATGTTGACTTCAAATTGACGTTTCAGTTGTCGTATTATTCTTTAACGTCCTTGGAAAACACCAAAAACATGTTCAGAATCCTTCCATGCACCTTCTTGATGTCGTTTAAAGTATTTATGTTTCGCATCATTTACATAAGTAATGATTTAATGGAAATTTCGTCGACTAAGTAAACAGAACTCCATTTACCACAAACGGAGCAACGAGTGCTATGTCATCAAGAAGTTTGTCGAATAACGGAGAATTGTTAAAAACATTAATATCACTATTCAGCGCCTCTATTCCCAAAAAAAGGGATGCCAAACTTATAAATCATGTGAAGGAACAACTTCAAACATTATTGTATGGTCTTTTTTTAACCCTTTCCGTACTGCCCATGCCAATTCACTAGACAATTTTTTCATTCCAAGTGCATAAATAATAAGATTTTTTGGATCCTTGTCGAGTAATGTTTTGTTTGTTTATATCGATTGATTCTCAATATATCCTTCGATTTTTATATTACGTTTATTGTCCATATCCGCTTATTTACTTAACACATAACCTTAATTCTAGCATCTTAGGGTATTACAACCGCCAAATATTATGATGACTCCTCATATTTTCAAATGGATTTATTCCATTTGAACTAAGACCAACCTGCTAATTTCTAATCTCATTTCCAAAATTCTCATCTTGATTATCAATATTTCTCTACTAAGGTGAGTCAGCCACATGTCTTAATTTTTCATTCTTTTTATGTTCATCATGATGCCAATGTAATAACTTAGCCTCTTTTGCATTAGAAAATAATCTTTCAAGTCTTTATATTATTGGAAGATACCACAAAAATTTAACGAGGGGTCATTTTTCTACATCCTTGTGTTTATATGTTTCTTCTTATATCTATACTTTGATGCACCACAAGTAACACATTCGTGTAGATCTGTGTAGTCTTTTTTATACAATATACAACCATTTAGACATTCTGTATTCTTTCAAGTTCTAATCCTACTAGACACATAAATAGAGAAAATTTGATCATGGAGTAAAAGATAAGTGGTGCCAATTGTATTGAGCTCCAAAGAAGTGGCTTATGAACGAACCATGATCAAATTCGAAGGAGTAAAAGACAAGTGATGCCAATTTTTTCTTAAATAGTAAACTCTTTAAATCATATACACATCCTAGATAAAACGAAATATTTCAAAAGCAATCCTAAAATACAGACTTTACAAAACTAGTCTCTATTAGGTTAATTATGAACGGGTATAAATCTTATGGAAATTAATTTACAAACTAATGAGTACTACAAATATATAAATGCTAGCTTACAAAAAACCACTCATTGTATTCGTAATTAATGAAGAATACAAATAGGTTGGATCTGCTCTAGCCTCCGACCACTAAAAGTGCACAAATTGAGTCTAGAGCCAAGAGATAAATCAAATCTCGTTAGGACACACGGAATGACGATAAAGAGAGTCCTACGCTATATCCTTGTGATATTGCTAGAACATTCAGAGTGATACTACTTAGTATTCACAATGATGAGTGGAAATCCTTCCAGTGTTAACATCAAACAGCACTGCGGTTACATGTGTAAGATTCTATATGAATTGAACATGTGTAAACTGAAAAGCAACAGTGCTTTGTTTCTTTATCGATTCAAACTCGTTTCAGGTTTCTACGCAATATCTTTATGGTCTTGCCAGAACATTCAGAGTGATATTTATTAATATTCACAGTGAAGAATGGAAATCCTTCTAACGTCAACATTAAACAGTGTTACGGTAGGTAACTTCCGAGATTCTTATGAATCAAGCTTGTGTTAACTGGAAAGCAATAATGGTAAGATTCTCTAAGGATTAAACTTGTTCCAGGAATTTGACTTGACGACTTTAATCAAGCGTATATTTATCCAATTGATTCACTCTTTATGTTCGCAGTTTTGCTTTGAGACGGTCGAGTAAAGAGAACGGCTAGTACAGCCACGAATCCCTGTCAAGGAGGTTCTTAACTGAATCTACCTAATCACAGGTACGATATTTAATATCGTGTAACGGTCTTCACCGACCGGAGGTAAAACGCTACCAGTTTAGGACGAATGTCAAAGCCATTCATTCCGTGTCTAAGTTTTGTCTCAAGAAGGTGGCGTTATGGTGTACTCAGCAAAGTCGAAGATTCAAAACCACATACTCATGCCTATAGACATATTCAACAATCAAGAAAGCTAAAGACTTTCGCAACTCTGATGATCAAAATATTCCTTATCAATTAGTGTAGAGGAATGACCTCTCTTCAAAGGAGATTGTTAGCGAACTTTCAAGATAGTGCAAAGTATGAGCATGTGGATAAAGACACAAGATCGCAAGATGGCAAAGACAAGTCAAGAATGATTTGAAGATCTCAAGTTTAAAGGCAAAATCGAAAGACAACGACAAAGGCCCCAAAGATCACAGCATGAAGGAGCAAGACTACTATTACACGTTCAAGACTCATTTATGACGAGATTCGTAATATCCATTGATCTCCAAATATCGAAGAGGAATGACCTCACATTGGGGGAGATTGTTAGCCTCAAAATATTGAGTCAAACAAGAATGTTCGGTCATAGGTTTATATTGTAACATTTATTAGAACGTCGTAATAGTTAGTTGAAATAGTCGTGACATTACGGGCTTGATAGCTAGCTTAAAAGGCCTCTTTTAAGGTACTAAGCATTTTATTCAAGCCCGGCCCATTAAACAAATATAGTCCATTAAGGCTGCATGTAAGCCCGACTATATATACCTCTCCTAGCATGTTAGGAGAGGTTGGTGATTTCATTTTTTTAATCTAATCTCACATAGTTAATCATCTCTCTCTCTACTTTCTCTCTCTACTTTTTCTCTATATAAATCATCTCTTTTCTTCTTTATTTCAATAAATCTATCATGGTGAAGTGAATTAATATGGGAACAACATGCTAGCATACACAAAAACATTTTATTACAATTATATAACGAATGATTAGAAGTGTTAATGACAATTACCTTAAATAATATCTTGAAACATTAATGGTAGTAGTATGAGCTATTGAAGATGGGTTTCGAATAGTATGATGATTTGATATAAATTTGAGAAATGAAAATGAAAAGCGGTTGGAGACTTTTTGTACGTTGAAAATGGATTGATATTATGTAAGTAAATAGAACATTTTTTAAATCATTCCTAAAGAATGTTTGGGAATGATTGAGTTTCAGTAACAAGCGGAACGTTTTTTCAAAGAAACATATCTACCACACATTATGCCTCACAAAATTTATTTTCCAATAGTTATAAACAATATAAAATAGTTATTTTATCAAAATTATAATAGATTTATATCAAATCAAAAATGTTAATTCAAATTGATTCTCATAGTCATATGAACATACAAAACAACAATTGTTATAAAAGATAATTACTTTCATTCTATCCTGTTATCAAACCAATACTCATAGTGATTGGTATATGCAAACCAAATGCCCCCTAGCTATTGTTTATAACTTACACGACTTTATTATTGGTTTAATGGTATATGTATACCCAACGAGAATATCCTTATGCGTTTAAGAGTAAATGATACCATACTTATTATGTGATGTTTACCATGTAGTTTTATTTAATTATAAGACACCATCGTTAGTGGTTTATTTTTACGTATATATATGTTTTACAAATTGTGTGAATCCACGCGTATATAATATGTGTTTCGTGTTAAATAATGTTATAGGCTAATGGGAAATTATATTTCATTGTGTGAAATCAATAAAAATGTTCATATAAGTTTGGTTCAAGAAGTATAAATGTAATCATACTTTCGTTTTTCATATTTCTAAACTTTAACATAAAGTCAAGTGCATGTGCATGCACATGTGTTCATAACTAGTTGTTTGTGTGCCAAGGTTTTGCATAACATAAAGTGTAGTTGAATCACAAGTGGTTATAACAAGAAGTTTATGTGACGAGATTATTTTATTGTGTAGCATGATCGGTTGTACCATCTCGAGTCAATGATGATGTGAAATGCATATAAGAACTATATGTTTCTTTAAAGATAAATTTGATTGTTCTCGATGGAAGTTAACTGGTTATCTATAACAAACAAATTATAATAAGGGTCTTATCCTAAAAAGTTTTTAAAATATAAAGGAGATGTATGTAGGCCTATACATCCACAAATTGGATCATTTTAAGTTTTAAAATCGAAGCATCTTCAAAATGATCATCAAATACACAACTCGAGGTTTGCGTGATTAATGGCTTGACTTATAAAATGTGAGCACGACCAAATTACGTTTTTTGAGATGGTGATGAATACTTTTAAGTATTGGGCGACTATTGAAATAAGTGTTGCACTTTATATATCCCATGTTCACACATGAATTGCTTTTGTTAAACATTTAAAACTTTTTAGGTGATTGCAAAGCCAATAACTATGAGAACAAAATTATGTGTTTTATGCGGCATTTGATTTTACAAGTTAGACATATGTCACTACTACACAAACAGCTTTTACCTATGAAATTTTTCTCACGGAACAAAAACCGTGGGAAATTTAACACGGTGTTCCCACGGATTTCCCACAGAAATGACAAAAAAATTCTTTGGGAAATTATTTCCCATAGAATCGTTGACCAAGCTTTCCGTGGGAAAGTCGTGACAAATTACCTACGGACTTCCCTTGGATTGCAAATTTCCCACGGAGTACAAATTTATTTTTGTTAGTTACACATCCGTGGGAAATTGGTGGCAATTTTCCCACGAATTTCCCGCGGTATACACATTATTATTATTATTTATACATCCGTGGGAATTCGGTGTGTAATTTACCTCCAGATTTCCCACATACAACATATTAGTTTATCATTTATACATCCGTGGGAAATTCGTGGGTAATTTACCCACGGATTTCCCACGAAAACATATTATTTTATTATTTATACATTTGTGGGAAATCCGTGGGTAAATTACCTACGGATTTCCCACAGAAAACATATTATTTTATTATTTATACATCTATGGGAAATTCGTGGGTAATTTACCCACGAATTTCCCATGTAAAACATATTATATTATTATTTATGCATCCATGGGTAATTTACCCACGGATTTCCCACGGAACTTTCCCACAGATTTCCCACAGATTACACATCATTTAATTATTTATATATCCGTGGGAAATGTGTGGGTAAGTTACCCACGGATTTCCCACTGATTACATATTTCCCACGGATTTCCCACATATTTCCCACGGACTACCAATTATATTACAAAGTTAAACAATAAAACATACGAATTATAATACAAAGTTGATAAAACATAAGAACTACATTAAAAAGTTGATAAAACATACGAGTTACATTACAAAGTCGATAAAACATACGAATTACATTACAAAGTAGATAAAACATACGAATTACATTACAAAGTCGAGATGCTAAATTGACTAACTGACAAACTACTACAAACTAATGTTCCCCGCGCTATTGTAAAGCTCATATAGTAGTGCATTTGAATTCATTGTGTGGTGCTCGGGATGCATTTTTGTTTCCATTGTTGCCTCGAGTATATTTAGCTTTGTAGTCAAGAGCTTGCAGTTTGCACACTATCGAGTACTCCTTTGAACATCTTGTATACAACGATATCCTGTCGACTACTCTTTTGAACATCTCGTATACAACGATACCCTATCGACTACTCCTTTGAACATCCCGTATACAAAGATACCCTATCGACTACTCCTTTGAACATCTCGTACACAATGTTACCCTATTGACTACTCCTTTGAACATATCGTATACAACGATAACCTATCGACTACTCCTTTGAACATTTTGTATACAATGATACCCTTTGAACATCTCGTATCGACTACTCCTTTGAACATCTCGTATACAATGATACCTTATCGATAACTCCTTTGAACAACTCGTATACAACGATACCATATCGACTACTCCTTTGAACATATCGTATACAACGATACCCTATCGACTACTCCTTTGAACATCTCATATATAACGATACCTTATCGACTAATCCTTTGAATATCTCGTATACAATGATACCTTATCGACTACTCCTTTGAACATCTTGTATACAACGATACCCTTTGAACATCTCGTATCGACTACTCCTTTGAACATCTCGTATACAACGATACCTTATCAACAACTCCTATGAACATCGCATATACAACGATACCTTATCGACTACTCCTTTGAACATCTCGTATACAACGATACCCTATCGACTACTCCTTTGAACATCTCGTATACAACAATACCATTTGAACATCTCGTATACAACGATACCCTATCGACTGCTCCGTTAAACATCTTGTGTAAAACGATACCCTATCGGCCACTCCTTTTAACATCTCATATACAACGATACCCTATCGACTACTCCTTTTAACATCTCGTATATAACGATACCTTATCGACTAATCTTTTGAGCATCTCGTATACAACGATACCCTTTGAAAATCTCATACCGAATACTCCTTTGAACATCTCTTATACAACGATACCCTATCGACTACTCTTTTGAACATCTCGTATACAACGATACCCTATCGGCTACTCCGTTAAACATCTCGTGTACAACGATACCCTATCGACCACTCCTTTTAACATCTCGTATACAACAATATTATTACAACTCATCCGTTGAACATGTCGTGTACCACAATATTATATCGACTCATCCGTTGAACATCTCCTGCACAATGATACACTCTCGACTACTCCGTTAAACATCTCGTGTACAATGATATTATATCAACTCATCCGTTGAACATGCCATGTACAACAATATTTTATCGACTACTCCGTTTGACATCTCATGTACAACTATACCTTGTCGACTACTCCGTTTAACATCTTGTGTTTGACGATACCCTACCGACTACCCCGCTTAACATCTAGTGTATAACGATACACTCTCTAGTATTGAACATCGTGTTAACATCTAATTTTTACAACCGTTATGTCTATTAATGACTTTTATGTAGGTATGCGGATGTGTATATGATTGAACGTGTAATCATATCGAAAAAATAATGAAATAAAACCACTTTTCGAAATAAACTATTTGTAAATGTGTCTATATTTAGGCGCGTATGTTTCGCATGTTCATTTACGACATTCATTATGTATATTGATGTTTTATGTAGGTATTCAGAGGTGTATATGTGTAAACGTGTGACTATATCAAAAAAATTAATGAAAAACGATCATGTCCGTGGGAAAGCTGTGGGTAGTTTCCCACAGATGTATAAATCCGTGTGAAATTTTCCCACATTTTTCCCACAAAATTCCCACAAAAAATATATACACAATTAAAAATAAAATAAAATGTTCAATTATTAATTTTTTCAACATGCACTTTATTATTTCATATCCCCACTTATATTTTCCCAAATATTTTGAACCAACCTTTTCTAAAACACTGAGATCTAAAATCTCTTTCACTCACACATACTCTTCTTTTTTAACGAACTCACATATACTAGATATTTTATTTTCCAATCATCAAACACTTTGCCATCACCAACATTTAATTTACTAAACCTCCATTACAATCAATCTTTGTCAGTCTTAAGTTGGATCATCACCCACCATGGACGATGGGTTTCACCATCATGACTTCCGAAATCAGGTCATTTAGATGTTATATCTTTAATTACTTATTAATTTGAGGTGGTTACGCGTCAATTTCTTGTTTGGGTGATTTCAGGAATTAGGGTTCATAAAAGCCCCAATTTGTATGAGCCTGGAAAATGATTTTTTGTTGAAATTGAAGTCAGTTACAAGGTAGTCTCTTTTCTTAAATTCTTGTTAAATGATAATCTTGAATGTTATATGATTACTGTTATATATTTCATGCTCATTCAAGCCTTAGTTTTCATGTATTGTAATTTTTTTAGTATTTTGGGTAATTTTTTATCCTTATTTTTGTGTGATTCGTGTAAATTAGGTATGAAATTGGATAGAATAAGTTAACATTTGTTTCCGGGTTACATGTGATTCACTTATTATACTGTTTACCACAGGTATTCGATTTGAAGGTCATATGAAAGTTGTTCGATAAATTGTCTAAGAGAAGGGTAATTCTTTTTGTCGTATTATAAGTATCTTGGTTCTTCAAGATCGCAGTAAGGATATATAACTAATAGTTATCGCTATAAGATTTTGCATTTAAAAAAGAAGTATTTTTAGAGTATCTAAGTGTTGCAGATGGTATATTTGACTATAGTGAACCCGGTCAACATCAGTTCAGTTGAAATTGGTCATTTTTTGTACGTGTTGATATGGTCCTGAGCGGGTAGGTTGACCCACAAAGACTTTTTGTGCATCTTCTACATTGTTTTGTATATGTAGAATGCAGTAAAGATGATTTAATAGACAATATTATCACAATAATCGTTTTCTAATTAATTGTTTTGGTAGTTATATGCATTGAAAATAGACTGGGTAACTCTAAACCATTCCCTTATAGCTAAATTATTTGATTTTGTTTGAGGTAATAAAAAACAACCTAATTGGTCAAATAGATTTATACATAAGAAATGAGTCTAAATTTACGCCTCTAACAAGTAGATCGGAGTCTTCAGCACTGTGTACTTTAGTGTTTCTATTTATAGTTTAACAAGGGACAATGTTTAGTTTTCAATAGAACTATAAGGGTAGTGTGATTGAAAGCATAGATATCCGAACTGATATTATTCACAAGAAATTAATCTTTGTGTGTAGGGTAAATTGATAGTTCATTAATGTTTGTTTTTTTTAATGTTATGTGATAGCATCTCTGTGTTTAGGATACATTGATTGTTCATTAATGTTACTTGATGAAACTAAAGCTAACGTATTTATTTTTAGGCGTATTGTGTTTTGAAAATGAAATAAGTCAAGCGACACTTTAAATACCAGACACCCCCGATGAGCGTGTATCCTAACCATGAATTTACATGCCACTAATGGCCGACCCTTTTGTGCTTATTTTGGTAGATATTGTATTTTTTTATAATGATGGTTTTAAGTCTGTATATGGATTTGTATAACTGCAGCAGTTAATTAGGATTAAGATAAGAGTGCCAGAGTATAGTTGGACAATTCAAAAGGTTTTCCATCTCATGAATTTCATTCTAAACTGAGGTAACGCCTTCATCATTAAGGGAACCTGTTGGATGTTTACACAGGAACCAAATACGTAAAGTCTTGAACTTTATGTATCAAAATGAAGAGATGACGAACTAGATAATAGAACAAGTGTAAAGATGATGAAGAACTAAAAGAGATGATGAAATAGATGAAGATTAAGCAATGATTAAACTAAAAAAGAAAGATTAGATTAGGGAAGGAAAAAGAAAAACAAAGATGGTGATTTTCCTAGTGAAAGAAACAAACATCTTTCTCTCTCTAAAACTAATCAAATGGAAAGCACACACACACAAATGAGGCTTAGGAGGCCTTTTATACTAAGTAGTAAGTGTTTAGGAGGCCTTCCTCATTTGTGTATTCGGGACTAATTCCCGTTACATAAACATTAATAACTGAGAACTCTCGACACCGTTGAATAGTATTTTTCACGAGCTTCGCAACGGTATATTTTATGACCATCACTTTAAATACGGCTAACAATCTCCCCCTAAGGGGTGGTCATGTAATATGTGACTTCACTTCGTTGGTGTTGCAGACTTTGAAGCTCGTTGTCTTGAGAGTTCTTTCATAGTTCCTTTCATGACTTGTGATCTTGGATCTTTGATCTTTGCCTTGACTTGATCTTGTAACTTTTCCAGCTTGTGTTCTTCTGTATTTACCCACATACTCATGTTTTGAGTTGACATGAAAGCTTGTTAACAATCTCCCTTGATCATCAGAGTAGCGGAAGTCTTTGTCTTCAGATGTTCTTGAGCTTTCTTCATTTAAATGAGCATGTGATCTTGAATTACGACGCCACCGTTTGCATTCCTCCGGTTTCCCGTTATACAGTAAGAATAATGTACCTGTGATTAGTTAAGTTCAAAGAACTTCCTTGACAGGGTTTCCGGCTGCGGTAGCCGTTCTCAATACTTGAATATATCGAAAGATAATTCATAGTAAGGAGTGAATCATGCAGTTCCATTCTGCTGATTAAGTCGTCAATTCAATTTCCTGGAACAAGTTTGAATCAATTAAGAATCAAACCATCGTTGCTTTCCAGTTGACACAAGTTTGATTCATATAGAATCGCACAAGTTACCTACCGCAGTGCTGTTTGATGATGACATTGGAAGGATTTCCATTCGTCACTGTAAATACTGAAAAGTATTACTCTGAATGTTCTGGCAAGATCATAAAGATATTGCGTCGAAACCTGGAACGAGTTTAAATCAATTAAGAATCAAACCACTGTTGCTTTCCAGTTATCATATGTTTAATTCAAGTGAATCTTACATATGACCTACCGCAGTGCTGTTTGATGTTAACACTGGAAGGATTTCCATTCATCACTGTGAATACTAAAGAGTATCACTCTGAATGTTCTATCAATAACACAAGGATAGATTTGACAACCGTGGTTTTGGGTTGGTCACTTGGTCTTACTTTTAGGTTATTTTATGTGTGCTTACTTGAATTGTGTGTTTACGTGTTTATTTTGTGTGAACGAGGTTGGTGTGGTTATCGTTTATGAGTATAGAGTACTCATAAGTAAATCGAGGAACGGTTATTTCATGTTCATGAGCTCACAAGTGGTGACTATGAAATGAAAATGGTGATATTGTGGTGTTTACGTATACGTATAAGTATTATAGTAATAGTATTGTTTTTTAGGATTTACGGTTTAGCATTTAGAGGTCTCGGGTGAGGTAATTATCCATATGAATATTTTTCGGGATGGTTTTAAGTCATTTAGGACTTAGTTATAAAGTTTATTTCAAAATTTGAGATTTTTTTTAAAAGTGTATATTTTACGTCTTTTACGGTAAAACGCGTAAATTTGACTAGTTTTACGGTTTTGAGGTTTTAGGAGCTTTAGGAGCTGAAATAAATTAAGGTAAATTAAGGTAATATTATTAATACATATATTAATAATAAAAAGAAATAAAAAACGAATTTTGATGGGTATAGGTCGGTTATGTGAAAAAAAAGAAAAGAAAAGGGGAAAAAAGGGAAAAAGGGAACCGGGCTTTTGTATATGGGCCAAGGACATGTTAGGAAAGTATATAAAGTATTTTTATTAATCAAAACACTCATAAAATCCCTGGAGATCAAGGTTTGGTCGGCATAAATGGTGGTTTTAGGGTTCCTCATTAATTTTTCTTCTTTCAAAAATTCTAAGGTAAAATCTTTAATACTCTTTTCAATTAAATTGTTTTTATGTTTTCTTTAATCATCTTATGATGGATTTAGGTTAGGGTTTAATTTAAGAACACTAAATTAATGTTATAATAATGAGTTCATAATGATTACATAAATTAGGGCTTGTAATTAGAGGGATTAGGGTTAATTAATGTGGTTGATTTTGTTAAACCCGTTTTTAAAAACTGAGCAGAATTTTGAGTCAATTGTTTTGATCATATCGGGAGTTCTAGGAACATTCAAGATGCGATCCAAGTATCCCTGAAAAGGTATTTGAAGTGGCTTTCCAATGCAAGAAACTAGAACTAAATTGGAGGTCGGTAAGTGGGTCAAAAACAGGTTACAACAGTCAGAGGTCAATACAGTTTTGAAGTCAGCCTGTTTTCTTTTTAAGTTTTGGGTTGTTTGGGGTAGTTAGGGTTGCATTGGGATCTTCTCACGAACATGAGAGATGGTTTATATATTTTAATAAGGATCTGAACTTGGGCTAAGGTTGTGGTTTAGGGTAAGACCCCTTAATGGTAACAAACGTTTAGTACGTTTAAAATCAAGAAATCTGGAATGAAAAAAGTAGATATATGTATATCGGGGCCTTAACAGTAGCTTTAAGGTTAGGGCAAGTGGGAGGTGTTAGCCAACATATATAAGGGTATGAATATTCCTTTTACAGAAACCATGGGTATGTTTAAGTGGACATTTGACTTAAAGTTTTGAGACCTAAAAACTGGGACTGTTTTGTGTAAAATATGAACGGGATAGTTATTAAACTTAACCAAGTTAAGGACTTGTTAAGGAAGGGTAATGGGGTGTTTAGAGTTATAAATAAGGTATTTATATGAGAGGAGGTTAGATGTCCATCATAGGTTGATGAACCATTTTAGAGGTTGGTTCATGTATTGATTTATGTGTTTTTGGATTATTAGCTTGGGGCTAGAGCAAGGACTTTGGAGAAGCAATCAGGTGAGTTCATAGTCCCATTTTACTACATTTTTAAATGTTTTTTTTTTCCAGTATGGATGGATATGACACTAGAAATGTTCTTTAACATGATTTAGTACTATGTTATAAAATGTGTGGACATAAATGTGTTATTGTGTGACTTGCGTGCTTATGTGTTCTCATATGTGCTTTGGTACGTGTTATGCTATGTGAATCTTGTTTGGATTGTGATTGGCTTTGGTACATAGATGTATGGGCGTCTATGGGACCAGTTGTGATGTGTGTGGAGCGTGGGGCACGATCCGTCCTGAGTACTTGTGCATCGTCTCTTCGGAGGCAAGATATCTCGACGGGGATATAGTTCATCTTCCACATGTGGTGTGGGAAAGATCCGGATAGTGTGGTGTGTGTTCTTGTGCGTGTGACGGGATACTTCTTGATTGTTATAATGTGCTTTGTGAATTGTAGATGTGATTGGTACTTGGCTTGAGTTTTGTTGTGGATGCATGTAGCATGATTATCACATTATGGTCCATTACTATAAATTGTTTTTCTTCAACTTATTTACAGCGGATGTCAAGGTTTCTTATGATGTTCTAGATAACTTAAACCTATGTTCTCACCAACTTTATGTTGACAGATTTTAGTGTCATTTTCAGGTGAGGTAGTTGTGCAAGATGATGTTAGAAGTGGCTAGAGTATAGAGGCTGCTAGGATTGCATTCGGAGGAATCCCTTTCCTCTTAGATTTTATTTTGTGTTTTGATTAAGTGAACGTTGTGGTACCTATATGTTTGATGTTTGTTTATTTGTATGTCTTTGGTAAGAGGTAGGCCTGTTACCTACTTACCTAGACGCCTGCATTGTTGAGATATTGTCACGACATTTGTGTCGCCATCTATGATATTTCAATTTCATTTAGTTCTCTCTATAGACACGATGTTGTTGTGATGATATCCATACGTCGCGCCCCATATTCCGCCATGGTGGGGTGTGACAATAGAGCGTAGGACTCTGTAAATCATCGCTTGTGTTCTAATGATGAACAACAATTGATCTATGGAATAAGTGTCCTAATGAGATTTTGATGAATCTCGTTGGCTCTAGACTTTATAAGTGCACGTTTATTTGGTAATCGGGGGCTGGAGCAGACTGCCACCTATTTAATATCTACTATCTCGGAGTGAGAAAGTCGATAGAAATGAGTTGAACTCCGTGACAATAAAACAAACTTCTTTTGAGAGAAGCTTGAGTAGGCTGGGAAGGGTTGTGCATTGCATCACTGGGTCCATGATGCTTTGTCTTCAATACCAGAAATCATCAAAATGATTCTGATAGTAGATGTATTGACCCGGTTTCTGCCTAAGTTGTATGGAGGGCTTCTTTCTTTACACCCTTTATCCTTACATTTCTTTTTCATTCTTCAACCCCTTCAATGCTTACCAAGACGTCATAACTAGCACCTTGTTGTGATTGTTCTAGTGCTAGCTTAAGTCATTAGTCGGCATTATTCCCGTACACTCAACTACTCCATCTTTCCTAAGGACTTCTATTTTCTAATGGATTGTCCCTGGGAAGATCCCTCCGGTTCTGGTTGGATCATAGGACGAATACCTAACCACCTTTTGACACCAATACCATCGTGAATTTATGTGTTGAAGGGTATAGATATCGTAACCAGAAAAATCAATTGAAAATGCAGTCAAGGTGTTGATGAAATCAATGTTTACACCTTGAAAGTTTTCTATATCACCAAAAACACCCCCCTACATATGTGCATCATAAAAGGAGAGATTTTTTCACATATTAGGAAGAGAAAGCACTTATATCAAAGATCTTATTCAAGATAACACATTTTAATCACTATTCTCCCCCTCAAAAATTGCATGAAATTGAAATTTTTTTGAAACTAGTGATGAAACATGGAGAGAATAATGTGTCATGAAACTTTGGAACAAATGTTTATGAAATCATTATACTCCCCCTCGAAAAGAGATTCTACTTAAATAGGGGAGTATATGAGCACATTGGTTTGAAATACTTTGAAAAATTGTGCTGAAAAGTCATAGAAAAATTGTGTTCATGAGCTTAAAACTTTGAACTTTTTTGATATAAGCTCATGACCGAGAAAAATGAATTTCTCGTTGTTGAGGATAAGTCAAAGACTTTCCTTTATTTAGGGACCGGGTTATAGTCTGACATGTGACTATAAGCCATTATGAGAAGAAAGTAGAAAAGACATGTTTTGAAAACATTTGAACTCTCATTCGAACTTTATGTACGTACCCGTGTCGTTATTGAACCACATTTATAAGCACGTCCATATTATCGATGCTGAGAGACATGTCGGAGAAGAATATTTTTGGTATTTTTTGAAAGGTTTTCTAATTTTTTATTTTGTTTTTATAGGTTTTATATTTTTGTATTTTTATTTTCTGATAGATATATACAAGGTTACTGCGAATGTGCAAGACGTTCAAGTTCATCAGGAGTGAAACTACGCATACCAAGTCGACGAACCAAGAATTCAAATTTGTCTTGAGAAAGAGCTTTGGTGAAGATGTCGGCTAGTTGGTAGTCCGTCTTGACAAAATACAGTTCGATCGTTCCTTTTTCCACATGCTCCTTTATGAAATGGAATCGGACAGCTATGTGCTTGGTCTTGGAGTGTTGGACCGGGTTGCAGGATATGGCTATGGCTGATTGTGAATCACAATAAATAGGGACTTTGTTAAAGTAAAAGCCATAATCCGTGAGTTGTGTTCTCATCCAAAGGACTTGAGCACTACACACGGATAGAGACACATATTCTGCTTCCGCGGTTGACAACACCGTACAGTCTTGTTTCCTTGATGACCAGCTCACTAGCTTCTCGCCTAAGAATTCTGCTGCACCGGAAGTGCTCTTGAATGTATCATGACACCCTGCATGATCGGAATCTGAAAAACCAGTGAGATTAAAACCAGAATCCTTCGTATACCAGAGACCCATGTTAATGGTTCCCTGGAGATAACGAAATATCCTTTTAACCTCCTTGAGGTGCTTCTCGGTTGGCTTAGCCTGGTACCGAGCACATAAACAAGTAGCATGCACAATGTCCGGTCTGCTTGAGGTTAAGTACATAAGGGACCCGATCATACTTCGGTATTTTGTAGCATCTACAAATGTACCTTTCTTATCCAAATCAAGCTTGTGTTTAGTGTCCATTGGAGTACCAATAGGATCACAGTTTTCCATGCCAAATTTTGTTAGAATCTCAAGCACATACTTGGACTGATTTATGAAAATACCACGGGGGGATTGGTGAACTTGGAGACCAAGAAAGAACGTCATTTCCCCCATCATGGACATTTCGAATCAACTTTTCATAAGGTCGGCAAATAATATGGAATATTTTGGGTTAGTAGAACCAAATATAATATCATCTACATAGACCTGAGCCACCAAGATGTCGTTGCCGTAGTGCTTGATAAACAACGTTGGATCAATGGTTCTTTTGCTGAAGTGATTTTGTAGAAGAAATGATGATAATTCGTCGTACCATGCCCTCGGTGCTTGTTTCAAACCATATATTGCCTTTTTCAACTTGTAGACATGGCTTGGATGTTCAGTATTGATGAAACCTTCAGGTTGACATACATACACATCTTCTTTTAACGACCCATGCAAGAAAGCCGTCTTCACGTCCATTTGATACACTGTGAATGATTTGTGTGCAGCGTATGCGAAGAAAATCCGAATAGCTTCCATCCGAGCAACCGGGGCAAAGGATTCTGTGAAGTCAATTCCCTCCTTTTGTTTATAACCTCTCACAACTAACCGAGTTTTGTTCCTAATGACCGTTTGCTCCTCATCCATCTTGTTTTTGAATAACCATTTCAGAGTGAGGGGATCGATATTGTCTGGTCGAGGTACTAACTCCCATACATCAAGCCGGATGAACTGATTGAGTTCTTCTTGCATAAACTCAATCCATGATGCATCGGTCATGCTTCTTTCACACTTGCTGGTTCCATTGTGCTGACTGATAGTGCATAGATACACATATCACCATCGGTACGCAGCTGATTTCGTGTTGAGACCGGTCGTGAGAGATTGCCAATTACTTGAACCAAAGGATGATTCTTAGTCCATTTGTGTTCATGTGGAAGTGTATGAGAAACTTGATGCGAGCTCGACGGATCCACATATGGTGTTGAAGGCTGAGTAGTACTTGTGGAAGCCGCAAATGGATTAACAAACTCATGTTCGTTGAGCATCGCATTGTTTGCATTTTCAGCAACTATTTCATTCTGAAGATGAACATGATTAGGAATTTACTGAGAATGCTGTTGTGTTGTGTCAGCAGTGGGAGAAGTGGTTGGAATATTTGGAGGCAGTATGGTTGAGGTTGATGTAGATGGTGCAGAAGTAGATGTCGTTGGTGTAGATGCAATCGGAGGTTCTTGAACTATCGTAGCAGGTGCAGCCGTGGCATTTTGAGGAACACCAAATGACGAAGTACCCTCCATATATTCATCATAGATTGGCCCAAATAAAACTTCCAAGTCACGTTCCGATGGTTGTAACGATGAGATTGCTGACGGTGCAAATTGAAGCGCGAGTCCTGAACTTACGTGTCCAGAAGTCTGACCTTGAAGCTCGGGATGTGAACTTCTATGCTGAGATGCCATACCCGAGAGTTCATCAAAGGTAACGTTCATAGTCTCCATTACCTTTCTTGTCTGTCGATTATAAACCCTGTAAGCACAAGCAGTTGAAGAATAACCAATGAAAAATCAAATATCACCTTTAGGTTCAAGTTTACCGATATCTTCACGATCATTATTGGGATAACATAATGCGCCAAAGACATGTAAGAATGAGATATCCGGTTTTCTTCCATTAATGATCTCATAAGGTGTTTTGTTGAAACGGGTGTGAATTATGGAGCGGTTTTGAGTATAACATGCAGTTGCTATAGCGTCAGCCCAAAGAAATAACGGTGCACTAGAGGAGAGAAGCATCATTCGAGCAGCTTCAACTAACGTACGATTCCTCCGTTCCACAACTCCATTCTGCTCTGGAGTTCTTACAGCCGAAGTTTGATGGGAAATCCCAACTTCGTCAAAATAGGCTTTCAATTTCTGATTGGTGAATTCTGTACCGTTATCCGTTCTCACAATAATGACAGGGGCTTGCAGTAGTACTGATGTTTTCTTCAAGAAGTTAATAATTACATCAGGGGTTTCATCTTTCGAAGCAAGAAAATGAACCCATGTGTAACGAGAATAGTCATCCACAATGACCAGGACATACCGCTTTCCATTAATACTTTTGATTCTCATTGGGCCACACAAATCCATATGTAAGAGGTGTAACCTATTCGTTGAGTTGGGAACAGGTTTGGGTTTGTGAGGCTTCTTCTTACTTTTACCTTGCTCACAGGAAGGACAAAGATGGTCTTTTGTATATTTAAACTTTGGAAGACCGGTAACGAGATCATCTTTCACAAGTTGGGTGATGGCATCGAAATTGAGATGAGATAACCTTTGATGCCATAACCATGACTTTGTAGATGTGGCTCGGGCCATGAGACAAATTGGAGAAGCAGCAGACATTTGAAAAAGATCAATGGTGTAAAGGTTGGTGGTACGATTTCCTTTCAACAAATCAATTCCTTCAAGATCTCTTACAAAACATGTATGACTTCTGAAAGCGACCTCCAAGTCTGAATCACAAAATTGCCCAACCGAGAACAAGTTATGTCCCAAGCCATCAACAAAAGAGACTCTGGTGATGATGATATTTCCCCAATGAAGATCACCATAGCCTAGAATTGCCGCAACATGATCATTTCCAAATCGAACAGTTCCCATGAAACGCCATACAAAGTTCTTGAGAAGGCTTCGATTCCCAGTCATATGTTTGGAACAGCCCGAGTCCACGCACCAGAGACAAATTTCAACAGCCTGCCAATAATAAGAGAAACAAATATTTTGGCAACCGATGAAATAGGTTCCTGTAGGGTTAGAAGATAATTAAGCCGTATCACATACCGACGTTTCACTGTCAGTATGAGATCTACTAGTGTCGATAATTTTGCCACTACAGTCAAAATTTCTACCAATAGGCAACCATTTAGAGGTGAGTCTAGGGCTACTAGGCTTAGCAAGACTTTCTGTGGACCCTACATGCGTACTTTTTGGAACATACACCTTAGCCTTAGGAGTGCGTTGTTGTTCACTGACTGACAGCTTGTCAATTCGAGTGTAACCACCATAATTCAAACCATTCATAGTCAAACCACAAGCATCATGACTAAAAGTAAAGAAACATTTATTGCATTTAGCACAAATAACTTCAGATTTTTCATTCCGAATAGCAAGCTTAAAGTCATTACATTCAGATGAATTAGGTTTCTGATTATGATTAAAAAGCAGTAAGTTCCTAGGGTGTTCTTCTACATCCACATTATTGATCTTGGGGCGACTACTTCTAGAGGCAAAAGGGACCCTATCATTCCTTGTATTGCTCGTAGGCTGTGGCCTTCTGCTCTTAGTGTAGTTGTTTATTCCTGTAGAAGAAGACACGCGTCTATTAGAATTAGCACTTTTTAAATCAATAACTTGTGGTTGAGTTATAGTGGTCGGTTTTGTCCTAACGCTTGCTTTACGTTGTTTGCTAGGCACAGAGGGAGAACTAATCTGAAACATTCCTGGGGCAATCAAAGCAGTTTTCGTTCCAGCAACCTTGGGAAAAGGTGTCACAGCAATACGAGTGGGTCCCGAGGTCACTGGTTTCTGGATCATCGTATCCACAATCGAACTAGGTTCAGAAGTCTTATCTTTTAGCAAGGCCTTTATGTAACACCCCCAAATTTATACAACTTAGTACAGCGGAAGACTAGTTGGTGTTACGGGATAGCACATTACTCACATCATAGACAACGCATAAAAATCGCGTCGTTCAATAATAAATCATTCCATTCATAAATATCAAGTTACATCGGTCCCAAGTCATATTAATTCATACAAAGTTTTACAAAGTGTTTGAATGGAAAATATTGTTTAAGTGCGGGCCATGAATTCTTGTGGTCTTCCCGAGAATTACCTTCAAGTACCTGAGATAAAACATGTTAAAAGAAAAGGTCAGCGATAACGCCGAGTGAATTCATAGAGTTTAATAAATTCCATCAATATAATATCAGTATAGAAGTATTACTGAAAATCATTTTTGTACAAATCGTTTTGATAGGCCATGAAATGGCCAAAGTCATTTTATACAAATCCTTATCGAAAATCATAATATAGGCATTTGCCTTGAAAATCATTATACGAGCCAATGTCGTAAAAACATCATACAATACGTCTTATGGCGTTGTATAAAATCAAATAAAAACCGTTATATGAATATGGTTATGAAAACCAAAATACAAACATAATATCAATAGTATGACCCTGTATTGCTAGTCAGGCAATACATCGTAATTCGGAGCGTCTATTAGTATTTCGTTAATTTTGGATTATTACAAGCCGCATGACATTGTTACCTTACTAAACCAAAACGGGTAGCTAACCCGATACCAATTTTGCCCATCTAAAGTAGCGTGTCGTCACAAAGGTCACGCTATGGAAATCTTCTCATACATAAATTCGCTTACCAATCAATGTGGCACGACGGGGATCAACCGTCAAGGCGCGAACTGGGGTGATCGTCGCCAAATAGTACTATTAAATGCATAAGCGTCTACCAAATCCCGGTAGTTCACAATTCATGCTAATGGGACTTTTAGTGACATAACCTAACTTTAATAATCCATTTTATTTCATCTATCGGGTCCATTAATCATTTATCGGGTCATTCAATCATTCGGGTCCAAAATCAATAAACAAACAATCGGGACAAATGGTGTCCTATTTTATAAAAGATAACATGTTATCTCCCTCGCGGGTTACACAAGAGAATAAAGAGGCATTTTTATCATTTCAAATCGATATTCTTATCGAAGAGAAGGAACGAAAAAACCCTAAATAGAAAAAGAATTCCTATAGTTTACAAACATTTATAAAAACATTTAAAAGAGTGCGAGGCTATGAACTCACGTTGATATGGGAAGGCGGGTTATCGGCAATTCGGATGTACGGTACGTGCTTCAATCACGGAAACCTAGACAAATAATACTCGTCTTAGACTCATGTCCAATGACTTTATAAAAATAACAAGTATGTATACATATGATGATTATATATACATGATGATCAAGTGGGTTTACATATTCTCGTTTACTTCTTTTTGTGTTATATGTCGATAACTTTTATATTAGTTTACTAGTTTTACCCGTTTACGTGTCTTAAGTCCAATAAGCTTATTATAAGTTATTTAACTTATTTTAATCCATTTTGTACTTATATTATCAGTACTTAACTTTACAAGTTGGGCCTAAATGGGTTAAGCCCAATAAGTTCTTTTTAAAAGTTTTTTTTATTTAGTCCAATTATTAGTCCAATATGCTTAATTAGCTCGTAAATGTCCGTATTTCTTATAGTTCGGGTTTTATCGGTTTTTACTTGTTATACATGTCTATATATCAGTATATAAGTTTTATAAAGTTTTCATTAGACGGGTCCAACCATCTAAGTTTTATTTAACAAAAACGTTAATTTTACGGCAATAGCCGAAAAAGTCGTAAAAATCATGTTTATAGTTTTTATAACTTATAAAACATAACAAGTTACCATTTTTATAAAATGTCCACTTATTTAACCTTTTGCATACTTATATAAATAAAATCCATAAGTTAGTGGGTTTTTATTTTACATTTTATATATTAAAATGTGAGTGCTTATATAATAGTATTATTCTTTAATTTCCAAAAATCTGATTTTTAACTTCATCTTCACCAAAACTGCCATATCTTGAGTTCTATATGGAGATAGAAGCTCAAATTTTTATCACATAAAATACATGATATGTGCTATATTTAACTCTTCTATAGCTACTGTTGAATCATCTTCTAAATATTTTCTAAAAATCGTCCAAAGCAGTAACCTCAGATTTATACCCTAAACTTGTTTTGATCATATCTCACTCATTACAATGATTCCATTGCATGGCCAACTCTCACATGTGTACAAGACCCATAGCTTACTGTAAATCCATTCCACTTCATCATTTTATCAGTTTACCATATGGTTCTTTACTGTTTTATACAGCCATCAAATTTAACCAAGATTTTAACCTTATTTCATATGGTTTTTCACCTTTTTAATCATGTTTATCAACAACAAATCCCCACATAACATTTTTATCATCATATAATCATCATATACATATACAATAGGAAATAAAATACATGTTTACATAATCAAAATAACAAGAAGATGAGGAGGACAATCTTTATACCACCAACTTGATGTAGGTTATGAGTTTGACATGGTTTTGGATGGAGAAACTTATGATGCACCAAGACCACCTTCATGACCACCATTCTTCATAGAAACCTTGTGGAAAATCAGCCTCAAGACACCAAGAAAACTCCTCCATGAATGTTATAATCACCACCAATCAAGAGAGCTTCAAGAGGGCATCAACATGTGTATGAACAACATGGGATTTCATGGTTAATTTAAGATCAAAATGGGTGTTATGGTGGAGTGTGGGACGGCATAGAGAAGAGAGTGAGAGGGTTTTGGAGTAGTTTGCATGTTGCAAATGAGGATAGTGGTATGTTGCAAATGGTTTTGTTGGTGTGTAGCTCAAAGTGAAGCTAATATGGACAAGTGTTTAAGTAACTAGCTAACTAAATGACACCTTATGGTGTGTTAGTTAACTTAGGCCGGTTTTGGGAGTGGGGTGGGACAAGTGTCCCACTTGTCTCATCCCATTTATTTACGGGTACTCCTCGATTCTAGTTTCCTCGATTTGCGTGCCCTCGGGTTGTTTTACGAAAAACGTTTTTATAAATTATGAATCGACGTCACAAAACGAATCCAATAAAAATTGTTTCATCAAAAACGGAGTTCGAAAACGTAAATACGAAATCCTAGGGTTTCCGGTTTAGTCGTAAAGGACGTTAAAATAAAATCGTAAGTCCTAATCTCTTCTCGTAAATTTGTGAGTTTATGAACCAACACAAATTTAAAACTCCAAAATAATATTCACGGATAAATTTATTTTCTGAAATGTCGGACTGTCACCAAAGACGGTGTATGTAAACGTAAGCCCGTAACGTTGAATCCTCCGGTTTAGACGTAGTCGATGCTACTCCAAGACGTAAGTCCAAATTTCTTCCCAAAAATATGTGAGTTCATGTTGTAACATTAAAATAATATTTTCACATAAATATTGAGAATAAAATATCAATCATAAATTGACGGATTGTCACAGCATTTACCCCTAAACAGGATCTTTGTCCTCAAAGATCATCTTACCTTACTACTCGCTTCTTATAGAGTTAAAGCCATGTGGGTATTTCCTCCACATTCGGTCTTTTCTCACAAGTGTAATTCATTATAATACGCGAGTTTCATCATACATAACTACGGGAATAAGATCAGGCTTAATGTTGACTTACTTTCTCTATCCATGATGTTCACGGGTTTTTGATGAATGCAACTTTTCGCCGATCTAAGCTCTATTAAGAAGAATTCAGATTTTAACTTGATAGATATTCCATCAAGTTCGATATACGAAACATAATTCACGCAGTCTTTGAAGTCCTAGGGTAGATCCAGCTTATATGCCTTTCAATCCCAACTTTTTCATCATCTCAATGGTCCCAAACAACGGGGACTTATATCCCATGATTTGTCAGATCATGAATTCATTTTTCCAAGGTTAAAAATTGTGGCATAACTTCGCTACCCATTTGGCACTTCAAGATCTACAATTTCACATTCACATAACCTCTTGCCCACTACCGGCAGTCAATAATCAGATCCTAATTTCAACAATCATTTCAAGTCTCGCGGGTCGGGTATTTTGTAAGGTTAGGTTCGCCATCATAGGAAACTTTAAACCTAAAAGACATGTCCAACTCACAATGGATGTATGTCGGATGCCTTCATTTCAACTCTTGCTTACAGATGCTCTAAGATTTAGATCCTAACAAGATTCGATCTCAATCCTAACACGATGATTATCAATGATAATCTCTTCAAAAGAAAACGATTATACGGTTCATTACCAAAGGTCAATCATTCAAACACAAAACAGCACTTATATTACCTTGTATCGTTACTTTACCTCGTCCCTTCGATTTGGGGTGGTACATAGTACTCTCATCAAGGTTCGTTCTCAATGATTTCTGAGCAAATCTCTAGAAATTCGATGCGAAGCGAGGATCTTGATATAGATGATCGATACAGGTAGGGGTGGGAATCGGGTCGGGTTGGTCGGGTTCGGGTTATTCGGGTCGGGTCTAAGTCGGGTCAAGGCTAAAAATAATTTACCCGAACCCGACCCGATTTGAACTCGGGTTAATCGGGTTCGGGTCTATTCGGGTCGGGTCTACTCGGGTCGGGTCAATTCGGGTTCGGGTCTGTCCGACTTGCAAAACCATAAAATACTATGTTACAATTACAACCTGCACTACAGCCTGCACTACAAATATATAAGTAGCCTATTTCAAAATAACCACATGAACCTGCACTTCCAAATACCTGCACTTTCAAATATATAAGTAGTACTACATCAGTAGCCTATTCCATCATTTACCAACATAAAATCAAAAATCCTAGAATACCAAATGTATCATTCATATTATCCACAAAATAAGGTCCCTAATTACGACAATTTGCCTTTTCACATAATTACAAAAGTAGGCAACAACGAACAAGTCCTTCAATCATATTGACCGAGAATAAGCTTCATGTCCGCAAAATAAGCTTTCATTCTCTAAACATATTAACCTTTTAAAATCCTTCAATCATGAAATAAGCTAGCACCGTCTTCATCTTCACTGGAATCTACATGAAACTGATATAATTAGCTATAAACGATACATTTAAATTAACAAATATAAAAAAAAAAACATACCAATTATTAGTGTTTCACAATCTTCTTCCTTTTCTGGAATTTTATCTTTATCCTTGCGAAGCCAATCTTGGGTACAAATAAGGCTTTCAATACTTTTTTCGCTCAAAGAACTCCGAAATGCATCCAATACCCTCCCACTAGTGCTAAACACCGATTCGGAAGCCACTGTTGAAACGGGAATGGCTAACAAATCCCTAGCCATCAAAGACACAATTGGGAATCTTGGACTATTTACCTTCCACCATGCCAATATATCAAACTTCACATTTGAATCAAATGCTTCAACACTTTCACCCAAATACTTCTCCAACTCACTCATTATTGAAGTAGATGTCGAACTAGTTTTCATCCTCTCTCTCAACCTGTCTCTTATGGGGGGGTTTGTTGTCGCATCATCAGCATTTGAACGCTTCCCTAACACCGAAGAAGGGGAAGTAGAAGAAGGCGAGGTAGACGTTGGAGCATGAATTCTCAAGTAGTCTTCATATAGAGCTTTAAATTCAGCATGTATGTAACTTTTCTTCAATTCTACCATCGGTAGTCCTTCCATTCCATAATGGTCATCGACTACAATATTTAAAAATTCATCCTTGTTTCTTGGATCAAGTAAAAGAGCAAAATATAGCAACAAATTCATGTTTTCTATCTCCCCATAATATTTGTCAAACTTTTTTTTCATAGCCTCAGCAATATCATATAGATTAACATCATCATGAGGTACTCCTAAAATATTACCTTTCATATGTTTTCTCAAAAGTTCGCGAATAGCAGACAACTCGACAACGAGAGTATGTGATGTTACGTACCTTGTCCCGGAAATCCTCAAAGTAATGTCATAAAACATTTTCAAGAATTCACACAACTTTCTAGCTTTGTTCCAATCTTCTGATGTTGGAACCAACAAACGTTTTTTGCGAAGAGCATTCCCAAAAGACACATCCTCCAAATCATATCTATCAAAGGCATCTTCATACGCTTGAGCAACTTCCAACATATTGTATGTGGAGTTCCACCTGGTTGGAACATCAAGTATCAAGTTCTTAATGATATTACATTTAGCACTCTCCGCACATCTTTTAAATTTCTCAATTCTAGCTCCTGATTTTTTAATCCATTTCACCGCATATCTGATATTCGCAATCGACTTATCAACCACTTTAATACCATCTTGCACTACAAGATTCAGAACATGAGCCGCACACCTTATATGAATCCATTTACCATTCAATAAACAATTTTCTTTCTTTGCAAATGTTTTTCTTAAGAATTCAAGTGCACTATCATTTGCACTTGCATTATCCACAGAAATAGCCAATATAGCATTAACACCCCACTCATCAACACATGATTCTACTTTCTTTCCTATGTCTACCCCAGTATGACCACCAAGTCGACAAAAGTTTAAGACTTTTTTATTCAACTTCCAATCGTTATCTATAAAATGACCGGTAAGAGCCATATAACTCTTTTTTTGTAGAGATGTCCAACTATCAGTGGTCAAACATACCCTACCGATGTTCTTTCGAAGCACATTAAGAAGTTTATTTTTCTCTTCATCATACAATTTGTAACAGTCTTGTGTAATAGTGCCTCTACATGGAACTTCAAATAAGGGTTGACTAATCTTAGAATAATGCCTAAAGCCACTACGCTCGACGAAACTATAAGGCAGCTCATCAACTATGAGCATGTGTGCTAATGCTTTCTTATTTTCATTTTGGTCAAATCTCCATGCCACCATTCTACTCGAATCGCCATGCTCAAACACAATTTCAGTTTGACCTTTACTTTGTTTAGCTAAGTAAGCGTCACACTTTAATAAATGTCTACTAAGATTTCCATTGCCATACTTAACCGAATGACAAAGAAACCTCTTATCACAATGCTTACACTGAGCTTTCACATCTTCTTCCTTTTCACCTTCTTCCAAGTCTACGTCATCAAAGTCGAGCCAAACCTTTGACCACTTTTTCACCTTCCGCTTAGTTATTTTCTTTTGTGGTTTTTTTGGTTTTTGTGTTATTGGTTTCTGAGGTTTTTGTGATTTTTTTCCCTTTGCAATCTTATTGTTAACTTTCACATTCGTTCCTTCGGCGTCTATTTCCATCGAGTTGGTGTCCAACATCTAAAAATATAAACAAACAAACATTAATCCTTATAACCAGAAGAAAATTATACTCAACTGTCGTAGTGTTTTTTTGCGTGTCTTGTAATATACATGAAGGACTAGTTGTGTGACGATGTTTTGTCTATGCGAGATTTTATAAAGTTGGATCAAATTAAGACATGTTCTGATATAAGCTAATGACTTCTATGAATAAGCTTGCCTAAACCTCTCCGAAAACTAAAAGATGTTGCAGCAGAACAACGGAGTTGAACAAGATGCAAATATACAGAACAACGGAGTTGCACAAGATGCAACTAGACAGCTAAAACTAGTTGTGTGAAGGCTCGACGAAAGGAACTCAAACCTTGTGCAACTCCGCTGTTCTGCTGCAACAATTCTTAGTTTTCGGATAGGTTTAGGCAAGCTTATTCATAGAAGTCATTAGCTTATATCAGAACACAATACACTATAAAAAAAGTGTGTGTGCTGAGTGACTTGTGGTCTTATGCAGACGTATAACTATGTCTCGATTCAGTAACATAATTTAGCTATCTTCATTTTTTGCTACCATTTTATCCAGTAACATAACTTAGAGATAAAGCCCAGCTCGGTTCGATGTATTATAAAACTTGTGCAGTTAACTTCAACAGTGAACTTACTTTGGGCTTATTTTAATGACAACATATAAATATATCAGTTAATCAACAATAATCACAATTAAACAAACTCCTAATCTAATACAACCTAAACAAACAAACATTAAACCTTAGAATTAGAAGAACACCCAATTATGTTCAAAAAGCAAACTTTACCCTAATTACATCAAACCTTATAAATCTGATAAGGATACAAAATTAAAAACAAAATTAACATTAAAATATTAGTACCTTTATACAAGAATGGCAATTACTATTTTAAGTCATAAAGGGCAAATGATCGTCTGTTGGTTTTCTTGAGTGAAAATGGTTATGATTTTGTCAAGTAGGTGTTAGGTAGGTATATATTGATATCTAATTGGTTTTCTTGTATACTGTATACGTGATATAGAAAGTTAGTACTTAGTATTGATCTAAAATGGACATCATTATCAAGTTAACTATAATTAAGCCCATTTAACTTGGGCTTTCATTTAAGGAAAAATGAGGCAAATTAAAAATGGTATTACGGAAGAATGAGAAAAGATATTACTCGGGTTAGTCGGGTTACCCGAACCCGATTTCGCAAATATATTTCTACCCGATGTCCGACCCGAATATGAACTCGGGTTACTCGGGTTGACCCGATTGACCCGAGTTAGAATTCCAACCCGAATAACCCGACCCGAGTATCCTCGGGTCGGGTTCGGGTCGGGTCGGGTTCGGGTCGGGTCGGAAATATCGACACCCCTAGATACAGGCATGCTATGTTTACATAACTCTTTTGAATTTATCATTAACGAGAATGATATTAGCAGATTTGGTCAGTCTGTCGACGATGACCCAAATCGAATTAAATTCAGATGATGACCTTTGCAATAGCTAGACGTTTACTAATGTATGAGGTGATGTCTGCCTTCATAATTGTCATTAGTACAACTTATTTAGACAAGGATACTTTTAGTCATAAATGACATAAATAGAATACTTATACTTACAAATTCCTACATAACTATATCTCACCACCTCCATATTTAGGCAACCATAAGTGGTCTTTAAAATATTTAACGTTATCGGCTTCTCAATTTTTAATGGTTCATATTAGTCGTGAACCCCTTTTATCATCTATATTATCCCTCTTACAAACATTAGTTATTTTTAAATTGTTCAACAATTTATTTTGCACTTTCATTATTAAGGAACATGTCCTAATTGGTTCTTTATCTTTTCTACATAATGCATCGGTATCTATACTCACTTCTCATGATGATGTAATTATCATGTCCACAATTCACTCAGATATTCTTTCTATATTATGCGTCAGTAATTACGTTCACCTTCCTGATGAAATTGTTATCATGTCCGTATTTATTCAAAAATCATTTCTTCACATTTTCTCTGTTTTAGTTTCGTCTCACCTATCATTTTTATCAGTTTTTCTTAATCCGACGTCTAAAGCGTCGATAATTATCATAATTAATTAAATAATTATTAGTTAATTTTTATGAAGCGTAAAAGTTTAAATTTCTTAGTTCGACCAATTATATAAAATGTTCAAAATAAATTTGAATTTAATTAACAAGATTTTTGTTGATTTATCGAAAATATTTAATAAGATTCGTACATGTTCGAAAAACCTTTGTTTATACTTTGGTCAAAATTTTCTTAGTTGAAAAGCAAAATTTTCATTTTAAGTTTTCAGGTTATGGTATAAATGGTTTTACTCAGTCCTTCTTAAGTTGTCTAGAAGTATACACAAACATTTACCCCTAAACAGAAGTTTAGTTAAATGGTTTGTGTATAAGGGAATAATCCCTTTAAAAATCCTTTGTTAAAACATTTGTCAAAACATATTTCTATTTCTTTTTGGTAAAATCCAAAGTCTTAAAAGGGCTCTTAATTTTTTGAAGACTCTATATGCATACATCTTACCATTATTAATCCAACGGCCATTTTATGTAAAGGATTAAGTCCTTAATCACATGTTAAATATTTAAGGTACATATTTATTGTTCGGCCAATTTAGGGCAATCTATAATTAACTGTTAACTCATTCTTATTCTTATAAACAAATAAATAGTCCTTAGTGATCACGAGCATGAATTTATCAAATTACAGCCTACACACGTGATTCACCAAATTTATGAATACTACATGTGTATTAGCCAATCCAAACGACATCACGTGAAACTCATAATGTTCATTACAAGTTCGGGATGTAGTGATTGGAATACATAATCTTCTTCGCAGACGCGAAGTTGATAATAACCATGCTGAGGATCAAAAACCTTGTAAATGATCGAACAAATCTTCCATTTCGAGTTATGGATATTGTTTTCGATTGTCAATTTACTCAGTTCATAGTAATCTATAAATATAAGGAATGATAACACCATAGCTCTTCAGGATGACAGGCTTGGTATAATAAATCATTCTCCGACAACTTTCTCAGTTGTACGGTAATTCCTTAAATTCAGATAAGATAAACATCTTTTAATAAATACATATTAGGTTCCTTCTATATTATAATATCTATTACTAATTCACAATCATTCACGGTATAATTTCAAGTCTTAATACAGGATATGGTCATCCATCAAGAATTATTTAGATTACTTTTGATAATCAGCATCTTATCATTTAGGGGAATTCTACTCGAGTTCCCATCAATTAAGACAATGTCGTCATGTCATAATCAATCAATCCATTCTACTGGCACTATTAACTTTCCAGTTTCATTATCGTCGATAAGATGTGAACTTCTCAAAAGTCTAGTAATAATTCATAATCCTTCACAAATTCAAGGATATTTGGATACACAATTACTATCTAAAGAGTAAGGTCAATGCATAATCTATGCGAGAGAATTTTAAATCAGATCCAGACGAAAACATTTAACGAATATGAATATATCCCATGTTTTCATAATTTGAGTACGCATTTGAAAGCTCCTCGGATCGTTACCCAGGTCATTCAAATGAAATCAAATCAAAAGAAATGATAGGGACGTCGATACATCCAGTCGGGTATCAACACTCGATAATCAGATACTTTTCCTAAGAATCTCACTACGGGAGAATTGGACAAGAAAGAATTGTCAATTGTCAAATAAGACAATTTCCACAGATGAGTAAATTCGACTCAGAAGAATAGATGCTACAGGCACATATGTAGGTGTCCCTAACACTATGTCCTTATTTTTCACTTCTTGTAGATCTCATAAAATTTAGTCTATCACAATCTTCAAAGAAAATGTAGTGTTTATTCATTAGTTTTATGGTGACTACTAATCAGTCTTGCATGGTCCATTCCAAATTGTATGTAGGCGCGCAACTATATACAATTTCAAGATTAACGATGCAATACTCAGTTCGTCAAAATTTTATCATCATGTTTATAATAAAAACATTTTCATGCTTAATTCTTAAATAAGAATCAAGAATAAATTTACAAAGATTTTCTTTGTTATGGAAATAATTAAGTTTCCAAAGCGTCTCATAAACAACTTTATTTTGATATCAATCACTTATAAATCTCAATTTGAATAATCCTTATTGTGATGAAAAATAAATTTTCTCAAAGGATACCGTTTTAACTTTAATAAAATAATGAGTGATCTGCAGAAGAGTGATGAAAGCTTGTTCACCAAGAACTAACTACGATATGATAGGAAATGAGCTTAGCCAAATAATCATGAGGTTCATGATCTCGATGGCACTCAAGAAGAATAATTCACAACGTAACTCAATTCAAGATGAGTACTTGTTCAATGGTTGCATCACTAATGCGAACAATAGGATGAAGCAATAAAAGATAGATAACATCGATACATGTAGAATTTAGCAATCAAAGGTAGTATTTTCATTAATCACAAACAAGTCAAATTGTACCGTAACACATTACGTGTCACTATGTCATACAATTCTCAGAACTCATCCTACCAACTGATGTCACAGTTAGGTTAGGGATTATTTTTAAAAGATACCACAACGAATACTAATCTACAAGAGTCATTAGGTGTCCTGCCTGTCCCGGAAGATCCATCGGTCCCAATTCAGAAGAAGATTTCTTCAATTTATTTCTTGGACACTGGGCATCCTCATTAGTGGACAATGGCCTAGGAACAACCATTAACACAAACTAACAATCAATTAAAACCTTATAATTCAATCACAGAACTTAATGACTTCCTCTTAACAATTTTATATTCCATACGGGTTAAATTTTACTTTATTCAAGTTTCAACCAATTTATACTCAATTCAATATCCTACCTCGTATTCCAATACTTTCAATCTTATTCTTCGGCCTTGTAAAGGCAATGCAATCTCAATATGAATCAACACTTAATTTCCAATCCTATATTTCTTACAACAACAATTATCAAATGAGTCATTAATATGAAATGACTTGATCATTCAACTAGACTTCTCTGAAAGGTATTAGTGGCATGAGGCTTTTGGGTAATGGTTCCAATAACAGCCTCAAGTGCAACATTCACCCTTTCGATTTCAATTTAAGAATTGGATGACAACGAATCAGATGACATCTTCCTAGGTGGTAACGTTTTGTCAAACTTCACTCTATAAGGAAAGATCGTCATGACATCGATATCAGATTTAATCTCGCCAATTCTTTTTCAATATCGCAATCAACTAATATCTACATTTCTACGAATATCAACCATTTGTTGGGATCATAAATATCCACAACTTGGTTTAGATCTAGGATAGCTAGAATTCCTACGAGAATAGCTTCGATTAATTTACTAGGGGATTTAGGGTTACTTGTGACAATCTATGTCGTATAAATACCTCGTATAAATATCAAATAATCATCAAACAATCATGTAATAAAATTACATCATATATATATATATATATAATCCAAGTTATATATATATTAAAATAACACTTCTCAGTCTTGGCCTTGTCGGTAACTCGGGAATTCTTTGGCACCATTATAGTCAAAAGATTTTTAGACATTTTTAGAAAAATGTTTTTAGTAAAAAGATTTTGAAATGTTTTATTCAAAACCTTTGGTTTTAAAAATCTTTCGTTCTCTATAACGAGAGCTCTGATGCCAAACTGTAACACCCCCAAATTTATACAACTTAGTACAGCGGAAGACTAGTTGGTGTTACGGGATAGCACATTACTCACATCATAGACAACGCATAAAAATCGCGTCGTTCAATAATAAATCATTCCATTCATAAATATCAAGTTACATCGGTCCCAAGTCATATTAATTCATACAATACAAAGTGTTTGAATGGAAAATATTGTTTAAGTGCGGGCCATGAATTCTTATGGTCTTCCCGAGAATTACCTTCAAGTACCTGAGATAAAACATGTTAAAAGAAAAGGTCAGCGATAACGCCGAGTGAATTCATAGAGTTTAATAAATTCCATCAATATAATATCAGTATAGAAGTATTACTGAAAATCATTTTTGTACAAATCGTTTTGATAGGCCATGAAATGGCTAAAGTCATTTTATACAAATCCTTATCGAAAATCAAAATATAGGCATTTGCCTTGAAAATCATTATACGAGCCAATGTCGTAAAAACATCATACAATACGTCTTATGACGTTGTATAAAATCAAATAAAAACCGTTATATGAATATGGTTATGAAAACCAAAATACAAACATAATATCAATAGTATGACCCTGTATTGCTAGTCAGGCAATACATCGTAATTCGGAGCGTCTATTAGTATTTCGTTAATTTTGGATTATTACAAGCCGCATGACATTATTACCTTACTAAACCAAAACGGGTAGCTAACCCGATACCAATTTTGCCCATCTAAAGTAGCGTGTCGTCACAAAGGTCACGCTATGGAAATCTTCTCATACATAAATTCGCTTACCAATCAATGTGGCACGACGGGGATCAACCGTCAAGGCGCGAACTGGGGTGATCGTCGCCAAATAGTACTATTAAATGCATAAGCGTCTACCAAATCCCGGTAGTTCACAATTCATGCTAATGGGACTTTTAGTGACATAACCTAACTTTAATAATCCATTTTATTTCATCTATCGGGTCCATTAATCATTTATCGGGTCATACAATCGGGTCATTCAATCATTCGGGTCCAAAATCAATAAATAAACAATCGGGACAAATGGTGTCCTATTTTATAAAAGCTAACATGTTATCTCCTCGCGGGTTTATAAAACATTTATAAAAACATTTAAAAGAGTGCGAGGCTATGAACTCACGTTGATATGGGAAGGCGGGTTATCGGCAATTCGGATGTACGGTACGTGCTTCAATCACGGAAACCTAGACAAATAATACTCGTCTTAGACTCATGTCCAATGACTTTATAAAAATAACAAGTATGTATACATATGATGATTATATATACATGATGATCAAGTGGGTTTACATATTCTCGTTTACTTCTTTTTGTGTTATATGTCGATAACTTTTATATTAGTTTACTAGTTTTACCCGTTTACGTGTCTTAAGTCCAATAAGCTTATTATAAGTTATTTAACTTATTTTAATCCATTTTGTACTTATATTATCAGTACTTAACTTTACAAGTTGGGCCTAAATGGGTTAAGCCCAATAAGTTCTTTTTACAAGTTTTTATTTTATTTAGTCCAATTATTAGTCCAATATGCTTAATTAGCTCGTAAATGTCCGTATTTCTTATAGTTCGGGTTTTATCGGTTTTTACTTGTTATACATGTCTATATATCAGTATATAAGTTTTATAAAGTTTTCATTAGACGGGTCCAACCATCTAAGTTTTATTTAACAAAAACGTTAATTTTACGGCAATAGCCGAAAAAGTCGTAAAAATCATGTTTATAGTTTTTATAACTTATAAAACATAACAAGTTACCATTTTTATAAAATGTCCACTTATTTAACCTTTTGCATACTTATATAAATAAAATCCATAAGTTAGTGGGTTTTTATTTTACATTTTATATATTAAAATGTGAGTGCTTAAATAATAGTATTATTCTTTAATTTCCAAAAATCTGATTTTTAACTTCATCTTCACCAAAACTGCCATATCTTGAGTTCTATATGGAGATAGAAGCTCAAATTTTTATCACATAAAATAAATGATATGTGCTACATTTAACTCTTCTATAGCTACTGTTGAATCATCTTCTAAATATTTTCTAAAAATCGTCCAAAGCAGTAACCTCAGATTTATACCCTAAACTTGTTTTGATCATATCTCACTCATTACAATGATTCCATTGCATGGCCAACTCTCACATGTGTACAAGACCCATAGCTTACTGTAAATCCATTCCACTTCATCATTTTATCAGTTTACCATATGGTTCTTTACTGTTTTATACAGCCATCAAATTTAACCAAGATTTTAACCTTATTTCATATGGTTTTTCACCTTTTTAATCATGTTTATCAACAAAAAATCCCCACATAACATCTTTATCATCATATAATCATCATATACATATACAATAGGAAATAAAATACATGTTTACATAATCAAAATAACAAGAAGATGAGGAGGACAATCTTTATACCACCAACTTGATGTAGGTTATGAGTTTGACATGGTTTTGGATGGAGAAACTTATGATGCACCAAGACCACCTTCATGACCACCATTCTTCATAGAAACCTTGTGGAAAATCAGCCTCAAGACACCAAGAAAACTCCTCCATGGATGTTATAATCACCACCAATCAAGAGAGCTTCAAGAGGGCATCAACATGTGTATGAACAACATGGGATTTCATGGTTAATTTAAGATCAAAATGGGTGTTATGGTGGAGTGTGGGACGGCATAGAGAAGAGAGTGAGAGGGTTTTGGAGTAGTTTGCATGTTGCAAATGAGGATAGTGGTATGTTGCAAATGGTTTTGTTGGTGTGTAGCTTCAAAGTGAAGCTAATATGGACAAGTGTTTAAGTAACTAGCTAACTAAATGACACCTTATGGTGTGTTAGTTAACTTAGGCCGGTTTTGGGAGTGGGGTGGGACAAGTGTCCCACTTGTCTCATCCCATTTATTTACGGGTACTCCTCGATTCTAGTTTCCTCGATTTGCGTGCCCTCGGGTCGTTTTACGAAAAACGTTTTTATAAATTATGAATCGACGTCACAAAACGAATCCAATAAAAATTGTTTCATCAAAAACGGAGTTCGAAAACGTAAATACGAAATCCTAGGGTTTCCGGTTTAGTCGTAAAGGACGTTAAAATAAAATCGTAAGTCCTAATCTCTTCTCGTAAATTTGTGAGTTTATGAACCAACACAAATTTAAAACTCCAAAATAATATTCACGGATAAATTTATTTTCTGAAATGTCGGACTGTCACCAAAGACGGTGTATGTAAACGTAAGCCCGTAACGTTGAATCCTCCGGTTTAGACGTAGTCGATGCTACTCCAAGACGTAAGTCCAAAATTCTTCCCAAAAATATGTGAGTTCATGTTGTAACATTAAAATAATATTTTCAAATAAATATTGAGAATAAAATATCAATCATAAATTGACGGATTGTCACACTTTAACTTACAGTTCTCACAGATTTTATCAATCAGTTTCTGATAGACAGACTTACTTTGTTCAACAGCCCGCTTATATGAAACAACAACAGATTCTAAATCTGTAATCTTAGCCTTAAGCTTCTGAACATTACCATCACTAGCGCTCTTTAACCCTGAAGAGGCCAAATTCGTTTCCGAAACCCCTCCTAACTGAGTCTGCAACCGTGCGATTGTTTGTTGCATTTCATTGTAAGCTTTTTCATACGAAATCTTGTCATACTTGCATTCATCACATTTTTTGACAAATTTATTCCAAAGATCGGTGAATTCTTTATCCGTTTTAATGACATAAGATTCCATTTTCTCTTTCATAAGATCAAGCTCAGTTTGAAGGTTTTCATTATCCAAAACAGAGGTACCTAACTCAACTGGGCTACTATCAACACTATCACTTGCTTTAGAGAGGCGTTCAAGATCGTTTTCCAAAACTTTGATTTTATCAAGAGATTCATCAGCTTCCTTTGCCAAAGATTTAAAGTCTTCAACAAAGTTGGCAAATTCTTTTTGAAAAGAGTTTTCCAAATTTCCTAACCGAGCATCAACTTGATTAATAATCGGATTAATATCGTTTTGAAGAATTTTCTGAACCTCAATCTGAATAGGTGATGTAAAATTTCCTCCAGTGATTTTGGAGTTAACAACACGTTTAAGAATGACAAAGTTATCTTTAAGCTCGTTTAGAAATCGGCGTGTGATACTCGGTTTAGGAGGGTCATCAGTCAATTCCTCACTTGGAAGCAAAAGCATTTCAGTACTCGTTTTAGACCGAACAAAAACAGTTGGAGGATTAATTTTTGGATAATAAACAGGTGTCACTTCTTTATCAAACTTTTTCATTCTTAAACGAGTCTCTTCAGCAAGTTCAGTAGTTTCCTCGGAATCATGCACACTAGGAGGATCATGCTCATCAGACAATAGCACACTACCATTATATAAAGTTTCATTAGTGGCCTGAACTTGCTTAAGGTATCCTGGATTAGGGGGAAGAGGACAACCTAAAGCCATTTTGTATCGAGTGTAATTTATCTCATTCACTTTTGGTGCGAGCATATTTATCGTCTGCATAGTTTGGCCACGTTTTACTAAAAGGTTGTCTAATTCTCTAATCCTATCCTGCCTTTTGCAAAAATCCTCAAGAAGCCCATCTTCTCGAATTTTGAAATCATGTTTTAGCTTTTTTCTTTCTTCTTTTAAATCAGAAACAATAGATTTTTCAGTTGAAAGTTGTTTATTAAGAGAAGTGATTTCATCATTCAGTTCGCTTATCTTTTTAGCACTACTTAAGTGTAAGGCATTTAATTTCTTAGTGGTGCATTTTTCTTGATAAACCGATGTAGCATGAGCTTGTTTAAGTTCCTTGATTTTAGCATGATGAATCTCAAAACTTTTCTCCCATTCCTTATATCCCGCAAGCTCAGTGGTCAATTTGGCATTAGTTTCTCTAAACTTATTATTAACCATTGTAGCATGATCTACATCCTTAGCAAGCTTATCAAATAGAGATTTATAATACGCATGTGTCTCATCAGGAAGGGTTGTAGGCTGAGCAACTTGATCCACACTAAGGTCCACACTAGGCTCATCCGAAATAATATTACTATTATTCGTTTGATCCTCGTGTGTCTTAATGTAGGGCTCAATCATCTCAGTATACTCTTCCTCCTGATTAGACATATTATATATATCATTATCATTAAGACTTGGATGTACCTCAGAGGGACCGTCTGAATCATAGACGGGAGCTCTGTCATCATGCATTCCTGAGGTTGATGCTTGCTGTAAGTTTGCTATCAAGATGTAGTTGGCATTCACCTCTTCTTCCTCGTCATATTCTGCAGCAGAAGCCATAAGATCAAATTCCTCAGCTTGAAGTAGAATCCCTGCCTCTTCCTTTTGTGCTATGAGAAGCTGAGTCTGAAGATAAGCAGCATCCCTCTTCTTTTTGGCTGTGCAATCTCTAGCATAATGACCAAATCCCCTGCAGTTGTAGCACTGAACCTGACGATTGTTGTTTCCATTTCCCGTACCAGTATTCTCAGCCCTTGCAGCCACAATGTTTCCCATCTGGTTACCAACCGCTGGCACAACTATTAACCCATTCTGATTACCCACATTCGAAACACCCGGATTTTGACCACGGTTTTGACCATACTGATTTCCTGCATTACCCACAGTCTGCCCAACATTCTGACCATATTGTTGAAACTGAGTCCCCGTGTTTCCAACAACTACCAATTGGCGATCTTGATTCGCATTCATGAGCGGTTGAGCAATCTGCCTATTTCTAGTGTTGGAGGAGATTCTCTGATTGTTGTTGGTGGGGTTAATGGTAAATTTGAATGCCTTTGCGAGAAGTGCAAGACCAGTATTAATCGCATGAGTAAGATCGGTGATGTCATCAAAACAGGCAATGGGTTGTTGTAGGTAATTCACAGCAGCAGGAGATTGATATCCATAAGTGGTGAGTTGTTGTGGCATGAAGTTACTTGACGAGGGTTGATGGTAGGGTACCATGGGATATAGCATAGATGATGGAGAGTTTGCCATAAAAGCCAATGGGTCTTGTGTCTTGGCACGTCTTTCAGCCCTAACTTCATTGGCTTCATCTTGATTCATCTTCAAATAATCATACACTTAAGTGTAACCCACAACATGAAGATCCTTGGTTTGATTGACAAGAGTGACATATCGTGACCATTCAGAAGGAAGATTGTCAAGAAATTTGATGTTGGCAGCAATTTGTGCAGGTTCATGTTTGTTTCTTCTAAGATGATTCATGAGGGTTGAAAACCGATGATAATAAGGTTCAATTTGTTCCCCTTCAGTAGACGTAAATTTCTCCCATTCACGAAGCAACTTAGTTTCCTTTTCTTGTAAACCGATTTCACTGCCCTTCATCATTTTCTGAATCCTAAGCCACATCTCGTGTGCGGTTTCACAACTATCGACGGCAGCATAAACATCTTCAGGAAGTCCCATAAGAATGACTTGAATTGCTTGATCATCAGCGTCGAGTTGTTTGGATTCAGCTTCAGTTAATTCTTCATCCGTTTGCTCATGACTAGAGTCAGCCACTGGGTTAGCATTCGTAGGATCCCCAGGCACAATAATTATTCTTCGAACGTATGGACCCTTTTGAATCGAGTTGACAATCAACTTTCCCAGAGGTTTACATTTTGCATAACGAAGGAGACGACTAGCCCATGTAGTGTAATTCTCTTTGGTAAGCATGGGTGGACGATTCTCAGTACCCGCAGCATAAATATCTTGTTGGGATGTCATCATAAGAGTCGTGTGAAAATCAGGATCTCAATTCGTAGAAAGCGAAGTGAAAGGTGTATTAGTTAAATCCCCTAAAGAAGTAAGCTCAAGAAACCAACAAAACTTTAATGTAAGATTGCACACGATTCCACAAATTGAAAGTTTGTACGAAATTTTCAAAAACACGTTTTTCAAAAATCTTGAAAAAGTTCCAAAGATATCGCAATATGAAGATTCCTCAATAAAGTGCAATGATTTCGCAATACTTAGAGTTGAAACAAATTCGCAATCCTTGAAATGGATATAAATTCGCAATTAATCAATAATTTCGCAATCCCCAATTACGAAATTATTGCAAGATTCCGCAATATGAAGAAGGTTCAAATACGCAATCCTCCAAAAACCGTAATTTCGCAATTGGGAAAAAAATCAATTCCGCAATAAGGAATGAAGATCAATTCCGCAATGGGATGAAAGGAACAATTCCGCAATTGGTTTGATGATACAAATCCGCAATTAGAGAAATGCTCAAATCCGCAATTAGAGAAAAAAATCAATTCCGCAATTGCTTAAAGATGGAACAATTCTGCAATGGGGCTAATTCCGCAATACCCCGGATTTCGCAATAACAGTAATTGCGAAAAGATGCACCAGATTCCGCAATAAGAAAGAATTCGCAATGTTCTAGATGAATTCAATTTCGCAAAAGAGACAAAGTTGCGAATTTTTGTACTTTTTTCCTAAAAATAGGATATCGGACAAGGACGAGAAATAGCACACTTTTCCGTAATTTTGAAGGATTTTGAGCCAATAAAGACCACCAAAACGCTAACCACGAATCCCTTGGCGAATGATACCACTTGTTGGATGTTTACACACGAACCAAATACGTAAAGTCTTGAACTTTATGTATCAAAATGAAGAGATGACGAACTAGATAATAGAACAAGTGTAAAGATGATGAAGAACTAAAAGAGATGACGAAATAGATGAAGATTAAGCAAGGATTAAACTAAAAAAGAAAGATTAGATTAAGGAAGGAAAAAGAAAAACAAAGATGGTGATTTTCCTAGTGAGAGAAACAAACATCTTTCTCTCTCTAAAACTAATCAAATGGAAAACACACACACACAAATGAGGCTTAGGAGGCCTTTTATACTAAGTAGTAAGTGTTTAGGAGGCCTTCCTCATTTGTGTGTTCGGGACTAATTCCCGTTACATAAACATTAATAACTGAGAACTCTCGACACCGTTGAATAGTATTTTTCACGAGCTTCGCAACGGTATATTATATGACCATTATATCTAAGAAGGTCAATACTGACCGATAAGATTTGACCATTCCCGTGTTTTATAATTGTATCACCTTTGTAACTCCATATAAAGTATCTTTGCTTATGTATGTTTTTCTTGTGTAGGTTGACAGATACATAGATTTGCGTAGTGCATGTTTTGCTGCTACATAATCATATAAATTGTGGTTAGAGCATGAGAACTGCAAGGATGATATCTAATGTGAGAAATTTGTTTTAAAAATACTTTTTTGTTTTGAATCATGGCTTTTATCATTATATGATAACATGTGATATTGAATGAAACACTGAGTTGTAGCTAATGGTGATGAGGCTCGTGTAAGTGACGTCCAACCAACATTGCTGAAACCGAATGTCACACCTCCGTAGTCAGAGATGTTTCAATCTATTGGAAATGATCTTTCACATTTTTCTTACCAGTAGATCATGTCAACCCTGCAGAGGCTCAAAGAACAGAAGACCATCTAGCTTGGAATCAAATACTCAGTGATAACTCAATGATAGGTTCGAGTCTTTTGCTAAGAATTATGCTATCCGAGCTGAATGAGATACATGTCCTGTTTAGTTTAATTGTAGGATTTGGAATTAGGCTTAAGATTTTGTATTGGCTTTAGTTTTTGTGCTATAACTATAGCTAGTCTATGTCATTTAGATTATCGGGCGATGCATTATTCATTTTGGACACACGATTTGCTGATTTAACAATTTGGTGATCTGCTAAATCTTATGGAAATTAATTTACAAACTAATGAGTACTACAAATATATAAATGCTAGCTTACAAAAAAACCACTTATTATATTCGTAATTAATGAATAATACAAATATATAAATGCTAGCATACACAAAAACATTTTATTAGAATTATATAAAGAATGATTAGAAGTGTTAATGTCATTTACCTTAAATAATATCTTGCAACATTAATGATAGTAGTATGAGCTAATGAAGATGGGTTTCGAATAGTATGATGATTTGATATAAAATTGAGAAATGAAATTGAAAAGCGGTTGAAGACTTACGTAGGTTAAAAATTGATTGATATTATGTAAGTAACTAGAAAGTTTTTTCTAAATCATTCCTAAAGCATGTTTAGGAATGATTGAGTTTGAGTAACAAGCGGAACATTTTTTCAAAGAAACATATCTACCACACATTATGCCCCACAAAATTTATTTTCTAATAGCTATAAACAATATAAAATAGTTATTTTATCAAAATAATAATAGATTTATATCAAATCAAAAATGTTAATTCAAATTGATTCTCATTGTCATATGAACATACAAAACGAAAACTGTTATAAAAGATAATTACTTTCATTCTATCCAATTATCAAACCAATACTGATAGTGATTGGTATATGCAAACTAAATGCCCCTTTAGCTATTGTTTATAACTTACACGACTTTATTAGTGGTTTAATGGTATATGTATACCTAATGAGAATATCCTTAGGCCTGTAAGAGTAATGATACCATACTTATTATGTGATGTTTACCATGTAGTTTTATTTAATTATAAGACACCATTGTTAGTGGTTTATTTTTACGTATATATATGTTTTACAAATTGTGTGAATTCACGCGTATATAATATGTGTTTCGTGTTAAATAATGTTATAGGCTAATGGGAAATTATATTGCATTGTGTGAAATCAATAAAAATGTTCATATAAGTTTGGTTCAAGAAGTATAAATGTAATCATACATTCGTTTTTCATATTTCTAAACTTTAACATAAAATCAAGTGCATGTGCAAGCACATATGTTCATAACTAGTTGTTTGTGTGCCAAGGTTTTGCATAACATACAGTGTAGTTGGATCACAAGTGGTTATAACAAGAAGTTTATGTGACGAGATTATTTTATTGTGTAGCATGATCGGTTGTACCATCTCGAGTCAATGATGATGTGAAATGTATATAAGAACTATATGTTTCTTTAAAGATAAATTTGATTGTTCTCGATGGAAGTTAACTGGTTATCTATAACAACCAAATTACAATAATTATCTTATCCTAAAAAGTTTTAGAAAATATAAAGGAGATGCATGTAGGCCTATACATCCACAATTTGGATCATTTTGAGTTTTAAAATCGAAACATCTTTAAAATGATCATCAAATACACAACTCGAGGTTTACGTGATTAATGGCTCGACTTATAAAATGTGAGCACGACCAAATTACGTTTTTTGATATGGTTATGAATACTTTCTAGTATTAGGCGACTATTGAAATAAGTGTTGCACTTTATATATCCCATGTTCACACATGAATTTCTTTTGTTAAACATTTAAAACTTTTTAGGTGATTGCAAAGCAAATAATTATGAGAACTAAATTATGTGTTTTATGCGGCATTTAATTTTAAAAGTTAGAACATATATTCGGATCATGTTAAGAAGCCTTAATGAATCCTCCCCATTATGATTGTTTTCAGTCACGAACCATATGTTTCTCATATAAAAATATCATCAATACGCGGTACATGTTCTTATAAATCCACCACAATGCACAAAAATGGAAATTTGGACTTAATAATTCATTAAGTAGAAATGAGCAGTGAGAAATTTGGAATGAATTATGGTATAAATGATGATCCTCACAGTTATTAACATGAACTCAAGGGAAAAATAATATTCCAAATCCAGTAATTCTTAAACATGTTTAGTGACCTAAGAAAGTAACTAGATGATATATATGTTGTTAGTGCTCTCATTATAATGTGTATCCCAACATGAGAACAAATGATTGAAAGCGTATCTATGGCATGTGTGCGACATGATAGACCAATCAATTTTGTGGAAACCGTAGAGGGGGCTGTGATGAGTATTCCATTTAAAACTTAAAAACTTTCACATCAAATACCAGATCAAGTTTGATTGAATATGAAGAGTGTTACAATAAACTAGTTGTACAATAGCTATAATTATTGATAAAACAATAAACACGTTATACTTGTATACCCATGATACAAGTATCAACAAATCAACACCCATAACAAGATATACAATTGTACACAATATCCATTTAACAAACAGAACTATATCAACATAATAAAGCAACTCATCAAACAAGCATAAACATATAGACAACATTAACATAAACATACTTAACACAAAGATAGTCAAAACATGAAGCGAACACGTATAAAGCCTCAAAATTTTCGCTACTAAGATGTTTAGACTATGAGATACAAATATAAATGTAAAGCAATAAATGCGAGTAAAGATGTAAATATGTAAGTAAAGGAAATGCAAACCCGACACGATAATTTATTGTGGTTCGCCACGAAGCACCTCTTTGTCCTACTCCACTCCTCGACCTCGAGTATCTAACTCGAGAGTTACTTCCCTAGTCAACAAGCTCCTTTCAAGGCGGAGAGAGCCATACACAAGTAGCTTACACCAATTACCAAAACAAAGCCAAATGTCGAAACCTAATCTTAGCTAGAACCAATCTACAAATCTTATTTCTTCACCCAGGAAATACTACCATGATTACTCGATCCACCGAATATACAAGATCTCAAAATATCACACACGATCACACCATTATGGGCTTACATACTTTCCAGATCTAACTACTACACAAGATCTAACAAGATCATCCAATATCATATATGATCACTCATGACTATTTCGGACATACACAATCGCCAAATCTAACAAATACATAATATTGGAAGACATAAACTCGATGTATATCTAACAAGTGTTACGACCTATAACACATTGTATCTTGACAATTACATGTGCCCATCTCTTGGACATAAGTGTAGGATAAATTGGATCATATTTAAACAAGACTACACATGTTTTAGATTATCAAATGAAGGAAATAATAAGTAAATTTGAAACAGAAGATTTCTCATTGCAAAAAGGATAGTTTTAAAGTAAGAAAATAATGGGGTATTTATACTAAGAGGCCCAATTGAGGAGCATCATCGGTGCACTTAATAAGCTTGTCGATGCACTTCGATAAGAGCACCGACTGACCTAAATGTAGACTAGGCGCTCCCTTCTGTACTATTTAATGGAGGTGCTATTATTTAGGTTAGTTTCAACTAACTTTTAGTGCAAATTCTTTAATTTAAAATTTATTTATTTTATAAATCTTTTCTAACATTAAAAAATATATTGTCTAATTATTTTTGTAAACATCCTTTGTTACACAAAATATAAGGTTTAACAAAAAAATTTCTTTGATCATCAACACATTTAAAGATTATTTGTAATACCTTTAGTGATTTACGTTGGGTGCAAACTTGTATTCGTGTTTATGCAAGCTAAAGACGCCGAGGGATGTTGATGAATGTAAGTAATAATTGTTTTAGTATACAAGTAATTTGTGCACTCTACGTTATGTTTCACAAGCTACATGTTTGTCGTCATCAAAACATAAAGAGATTGTATAGATTAAATATTGTAATATTTGCAATAACAATCTCCTTTTTTTACGATGACATAATATGTGAATTGTAATACAACTTAAACATGTTATATGTGCAACACACCAGTACAAAACTATGCAATACTCTCATAAGTAACCATTCGATTTTTCACAAAGTTTATGCGTAATGAAACACACAGGTATGCACATATATATATGCACATATCGTGTGCATAAATTATCCAGTAATGTAAACGCAATGTTAAAAGGGGAGGAAGTAGATGCTAGGTTAATGGCACAAATGATAGTGTCTTATAATATGAATAAGGCGGTAGTGATGGTTATGGTAGTGAAACAAGCAACTCTTCCTTAGGAAATCCACATTTGAACTCCTACCGTATATATATGATATTCGAACTCCTGTTGGTGTAACACTTTTGGTATAGTGATCAACCAGGAGCCTTATAAAATCCAATTTACCTTTATAGACTTGTTACTTAGCTTTAATGGTGGAGATGCATATCCTCGTTAAATTTATAATAGCCGAGGCTTTACTAGCCAAGCAGAAAAATTACCCTACAACTTTTTTCTTTCTCTTACATCTTTTTGTATAAGTATTTCAGATTTACGATGAAATTTCTTAACACTAGCCCGTGACTTTTTATTATATGCAAGGATCACGTTTAATTTACTAATTTGTGGGAAGATACTGAACTTTTGTATTTGAAAAATGTTTCAACTAGTCACGATCAAGTCTTAGGATTACCACATAGATCAGTTTAGTGATTCAAGTGTTTTTTCAACTCGTCAGGTGAGTTTGTTGTGTGCTAATAATTTAAATGAAGTAAATGCTTAACGGAAAAATCCTTAAGAAGGATACTATTTTCATAATATTTTTAAAATCTACTTAAGAACAAGTAAGATTCAAGTGGAGAATGTTTGATGACAAAAAATAAAGACTATTTTATAGTATCATTTATTCAATGTTTATTTCATATACTACTTATAATACCCGTGCACGCACGGGTTTTTTTTCTAGGTTTTGTAATACGGTTATTGGCTATTAGCACCCGAGCTCTACAATGTACACTCTTATCGTCGACACCAAAAAATATAAGTGCAATAAAAGTTCGACCAAATAGAACAATTATGTTGTTGAACTTGTTGCACAATTTTTAGATATTCAGGTGTTATATTTTTAAATGGAAGGAAACATACTAATCAAACGCAAATCTTATTCAGCCATAAGTGCAAGTACACTTGAATCATATTCACTATATCAAGTTCATTTCTAATGCCATACATTTGGCTTTCATACTGTGATTAATACTTAAAATTCTGAACCCAACCTCTGTTCTTGGTTTTGACTTTCACATCATGTCGAATTCAGGAGCCACTAACCTTTGGTATTTTCTGTTACATGGCTTTCGATCTACTGGTTCATATGCTCTACTGTTGCTGCCAATCAAGAACCCGGCAGCTAAAATCGTTTATGATGAGCACAACCATGACTGTTATTCACTGGGTGACCTCAGCAAGCGTAATTGTACATACTTCATCTTTATTGGTGGAAGGTTCGTTTACGCATCATTAATTTGTCTCTTGGTACTCAAGTTTGTTTTCAGCAAGAAAAATTGCCATCAAAGAACGGTTGGGTTAATGCCAAGAGAAGCGCTTTGATTCTTGAATATTTTGGTTCCTTATCTTCTTGACCAATTATAGACTACAAAATAAGTAGAGTGTGCATATTTACAGAATACTTTTAAAGCGAATAAGTAGTTTGAAAGACACAGATCCAAACATTCATTTAATAACATTAAACCATCAACCTGATGAGCATAAAGGAAAAGACTAACCTGTTGTAGAGTGTAGACAATGAGGAATCCCGAGGAGCTTCATTATCGATTATTTCATAAGCATCATTATACTCTACTTGTATGAAAGCACAAAAGTAAGCATTACAGTTTCACATTTCTGTCCAATTTTTTTTGCTTAACATTTGCTGATATAACGTCATGTGCAAGAGGACATTTGGAATCTGTCAAATGTACATGTTCCATACCCAAAACCGATTCAGGTTTAGCAATTTGAGCTCTTGTATTATCGCTTTACTTGCATTTTCTTTCTAAGCAGCTCTTCTTCCATATGTTACATTACTTCACGTTTAAATCCAACAATTTATAACAAATTTCATATGACAGTACATTTGATGTTGGGATCAATAACAAGGCTTCCTCAAAAGCTCTAAGAACATATTTGTATTCCTATTTCTTCTCATACGCCTCCCCCAAGTTGTTCCATCCCTTGTCAATTTTCTCAACGCGGACATGACTCACACTCAAACCATTGTAAACATGTACTGGTTTAAAAAAGATCACCTTTAGCGGGCGTCATTATTTAGTCTCCACTCAAATGTTTTGCTATGCAAACTTGTGAATGTAACCTCTAGCGATTCCTAGGATGTGAAAGTTGCGTCATAAAATGAACTATCAATTGTTATCAAGATTAAGCTGAGTTTTACATTCTTATTTCACTTATAAGGGAGTGTTTGGAAATGCTTATTCCAACTACTATTTCATTTCCAAAAAAAACCGTAAATTACTTAAGTCACGTAGAATATAGTAGTAAGCGGATAAGCGGTCTTACTAAAGTTTCCCAAATGCCACCCACTTATGCAGCTCTAGTTAGGGGGTGTAATCGAGCCGATCCGAGCTCAAGCTTAGTAAGGCTTGAGCTTGGATTGATAGCTTGTCAAGCTTTACCAACCCAAGCTTGAGCTTTGTAACACCCCCAATTTCACAAGGCAACGGAATATCAACATTGGGTGTTACTTCATAGCACATCACACATAGTCATAGAAAACGACCTCAAAAGAGACGTTTTATAAAATAAACCATTCGACAAAATCAGAGTTCAATAAAAAGAGGTCCCAACAACTACTTCAAACTTTAATAAAAGTAATGATTTGTCAAATGTATCGAATGGAAATTGTTCGTTTTGCCTTTACTTTGTCCTGCGCGGCTCCATGCTCCAGCTGCTCTTAAACCTACACACCTGAGAATACATGCTAAATTGTCAACACAACGGTTGAGTGAATTCATATGTTTTTAAAATAAATAATAATGGGCTTTTGAATAAACCATGAAGCTTTTGAACACAAGAATCTCATCCATTGGCGATATTGCAACCCATACAATACCTATATTCCACACTATTATGCTAAGCTCATGACACCGATGCCTTAATCAATATATTTTCCCTAGTCAGGTATCTTGCCAAATACCCCATACCTCACGTACAACACACCCGGCTGAGCCTCCAACTCACAGGTGCGACCTGCCCGGGTGGGGGTCATCATTCCCAATGGATCCATTCGTCTGTACGAGCGCCTACCCATCATAGGTAGTTAACGGTTCACGATTTATAGGGACTTTTCACTGGCAATAAGCAACTTAGCCTTACTAATAGTGGCTCATTACCTATACAATCAACGCTTGTGTTCATTTTCCAAAGGCATTCAATCAAACGTCTTTACGTTTATTAACAACAGCTTGTATTCATTCAAGCATATATTCCAACAACGAATGTTTGTTCATAATCATGTATCCTTTCAAAAGGATACAACACCTATGCTTATTTACCAAGAGCATGTATTCCCCCTCGCGGGTTTATAAACACATATAAAGCAGTAAAAGCGAGGCTATGAACTCACCTGATTTAGATATTACACGTAGCTCAAGGAACTAACATCTCATAGTCGACACACGACTTCACAAGATAACAATTACTCATTGATCGAAAACGAGATGCCAAACGGTCGACATATGATCGAACGAGACCTATAATGACGAGACGCGTCTTAGGCTCGAGACAATACATAAGTCAAACACGTATGTAAATAGTTCACTTTAGTAAGTTTGGACATTGCATAAGTTTTATAAAACTTTTCATAAGACATTTGATAATAATTTACCATATAATTTCTGATTGTGATAATTACGCCCATTCTAGCCCATCTGTGACCCATTACTCATTTATATAACCTAAGTCCATTTCAAACTCAGTATTGATCTCCATATACATTATTAATCTCAGGTCCAATAATGGCCCAATAGCCATTACAAGAGTAAGTTGGGCTTTTGTGGCCCAAATCCACTTTATATGTATTACGGATTCTAAAAACGCCTCAAACGACATCAACTTAAAATCTCACGTTGGTCCGGTCTTGGGTTCTATAATTATCAGTATACAAATGAGTCTGTAATTCCTGACAAGTGGGTCATACCACTTCGATTTTTATAAAAATCGTCATGTTAAACGTTAATTTAATATAGTCCAATTCTTACAATTTTCCGACATGCCTCGTAGATATGATCGTTTCTCCTAAACTGTAAATAATATAGATGAGTTATTTTTACCAATGTTATTCTTAACTTATGTAGTTTACTTATTATAAGTTCAATTGCCCCTAATTTATATTTATCATAGCTCATTTACCCATGTTATCGCTTAGAAGAGTTGGCTGTTTTTGGCAGCAAACTTCAGTTCCACCGTTTTGCCTGCCATTTCCAAACCGTAAGGAACTGGTGGACTATCCAATTGATTATAGTTCTTCATAAATTTATCTACAACCTAAACTTTTACCTTTTTCACTGGTTATGAGTTCTTATAGGAGTTTTCAGTCCGTTTACACAGCATGTTTAGATTTTACACTTTTTATCGTTTCGGTCATATCTAATTCATCGGGTATCGTCACGAGATGGGCCACCCGGCCAAATCATCACAAAACATAAGGCTATCCTCCTATTTTCCTATTTAAAGATCATACCCTACTGATATTATTCAGAAATAACGTTTTCCTACTGATCAAAGTCTCAGAATTACAATACAAATTTAAAAGAAATAATTCCTTACTTGAAATGATGAAAAATATTAGAAACCATGATGAACAACATATCTAACCCAACCAACAACAATATGGCTCACTGTTTGAATGTTACGTGAGCAACAAAAGAAACCAAGAGTGTTGTTTTGATGGTAATATAATAGAAGAGAATGTGATAAAAACAAACTTTAGTTTATATTGTTAAGTGATGTCAAGGTAAACACGTGTTTACCACCTTGACACGTTGAAATGAGATAACTTTTAAATATGAAATATGCGCTGTAGGTAAATAGGCTAAGATAATATTAAACTTTGTCTTACAGTTTGCAAAAGCGGGTATTATTAATGCCCGATATTTTAAAAGTTACGCGATTTAAAAATACGCGTTAAATGACGAAAAATAAACGCTCAATATAAAATAAAAACATCGACAATCGGAGAATGTTGATATTTAGATAAATAAACGAGGGCTTATAATTTTAATAAATGTTAACGCATTATACAAACGAACGACACTTAAGGGCTTAATGTAAATTATGAAAAATGCTCGTAAAACGAGAAATTAAAATGACGACAATAAAAAATATTTCTATGTCATAATGAGAATATTTACGGTCGATGACGGACATAAACTTTTTTGATAATTAATAAATGATACGTACTCAATACGTTAAAGTCTTAACCATACTGGCTAGTCAAGAATTTGATAATATTTGTCAAACAATCATGACAAATAAAAGTCGATTAATAAATATTGGTCTGAATATTAGTAATAGTATTGAAATTCGGTCTAAATATCGATTTTAAAGTTAGGGTTATTACATCATCTAACCCTTTAGGAAGCGACGTCCCGGCGCTTAATTCATCTCAATAGTCTTTGGTTTAATGGAGAAGATGTGAGAAATAGACAAGTCATTGCTGAGGTTTCTAACGAAGGTTAAATGAACAAAATTCAAAGCAACGAGTATACATAACAACCATGAATGAACGTTTTAAATGTAGCTTTAACCCTTATAAGTAAAGAATAATACATAACTCGAAGGAGAAGCCATTGAAAGCGAAAATTAACAAGTCGTCAATTTTTAAAGGTGCTTCAAGGTACATTACTACTATATTATCGAACTTGGCACGGTCGATATAAACTCGAAAACTTCACATGACAAGTGATGATTCGAAAGAAGTGGCACATTTGGATAATCTCCAATGTGACAATCAACTCAAAACTATTGGTGATCACATCGATCAAAGCGAAACACATATCGTCCACGGGTCTCATAAAAAAACAATTATGTCGTAAAATAAAATCGCATGGATCGCGCATAACTCCATCGAACAATTTATAAAATATTCAAAACGAGATAATTGTTGCTAGTCGTACAAAATCACCCAATTGCATGATCTCGAACATGAAAACCTATTTCGTCAAAAGTAAATTCATCGACACGAAAATCGTTCGGAGTGTACATTACTCTATCGAAAGAACTACGATCCCAGTGAAACACAAAAGTCATCACTAAGCACATATAATCACATTACGACATGCTTGCATAATAGCCAAGCCTTGTCAAATCAATAAGTTCAATCAAGTTAACTCATGTTTGCAAAATAGCCAAGCCATGATAATTAAGAATATTTGACAGGATTTTTGGATAAGTCCAGTCAAAGGAAACTTTGCAAGTTAAAGGATGCCAGAAATATTTTTATTATCGAAGGGTTCTCACACACGGATCCATACCTAAATGATATTAAACGGTGCTCAGAAACAGATCCATATCCAAAAGATATTACAGGGTGCTCACAAACGGATACATACCCAAAAGATATTAAAGGGTGCTCATCAAGAAAAGTTCATCGACGAACCCCCGATAAGCAAAATTACAAAATCATTTCATTCACGGTGAGTTTTCGGTGATAACCTAATCCTCAGTCGATCCACAAGTACACACTTAAGTCCTGTTGTTGATTAGACAAATCGTCTATTCTCGGAATGGGTAATGGTTCTTAACAATTAGCATATAAAGCTCGCGATAGTCGGGAGATATTAGAAATCGTCCATAAAGATAAATAATAACTCGAGAGAAGACTAACGAATTACTCGTACTTAGACGATAATCAATAATGACCATAATGACGACGACAACGAACGATTCGTACCAACGAAAAATGAGTCGAAGAAATACATCCGTATACAAAAATAGTCACAAACCAAGTCAAGTACTGTTGAGCCCACTTATTTATAATTTCTTGTTTACATCAAAAAGGCGTCCCAATCTATGTAAACAAGAATTTATAAATTTATGGTTCGGGAACTTATAACTATCTTGTTCAAATAAAAGGCGTCCCAATTTATTTCAACAAGACGATTATAAATCATCCTACTCAGTAATACCGTCACAAAACACGATATCATAACCGAATTAAATGCCAAGAAAAGTACAGGGTGTCAAACTTACTCCATGATTTCTATATTCAAACGCCCCATTCCATTTGAATAAAGTAACCATCGACAATCTAAGGTCTAGTGGTTTAAAACATTCTTATTCAAATGTCCCAATCCATTTCAATAAGAGAACCTTAAACGACACATAGTTGGGCGATTTAAAATCATTATATTTAAATGTCTCATTCCATTTAAATACAAAGTATTAAATTTCTCAACTAATGACTACTATGAGCATATCTTTGTTGTACCCAAATTATATATAGTTGATTTGGGTATATATATATTTTAGGTCCAACATTGACATCCTCCTTTTCGCCACAAAACGTAATCAAACACAATCAATATAAACGTTATATTACTTAGGAGATGTCTCCTTGAAGAAATGATTCTTCAAAGTCATAAGGAGTGTAGAAATATAATAATACGCTTATCAATTACGTTTCAAATGATATGTCCTAAAATGGCATATCACAATGCGATGACAAAAATCGAGCTTAAATTAGTCGACATGCGATAGATTAGGAAACAATATATATGTACCCAAAATATTAAACGAGTTCCATACTCGTATTCGGATAATAAATTAATTATCGAGAAAAGTGATTGGCGGCAAGGCCAAACTCTCTATAAAAGCATATCATAAAATGTACGATAATCACGCAAGGACGATTGCTTCATGCGCAATGCCCTTAATACCATAGTATATACATTCATATACATACAACCATTTCTACATACACACAGGATCACATTATCACAACCAAGCATTGGTTTCTAGGAGCCATGAGCGCGCAGATACTTTGTAAGGCAATCAAACAATTTTACGAAAGAGCAGTTATAGTCTAGGTTTAAAAAAATGACCTAGTTCGCTATAACCAGTGCTCTGATACCAATCTGTAACACCCCCAATTTCACAAGGCAGCGGAATATCAACATTGGGTGTTACTTCATAGCACATCACACATAGTCATAGAAAACGACCTCAAAAGAGACGTTTTATAAAATAAACCATTCGACAAAATCAGAGTTCAATAAAAAGAGGTCCCAACAACTACTTCAAACTTTAATAAAAGTAATGATTTGTCAAATGTATCGAATGGAAATTGTTCGTTTTGCCTTTACTTTGTCCTGCGCGGCTCCATGCTCTAGCTGCTCTTAAACCTACACACCTGAGAATACATGCTCTTGGTAAATAAGCATAGGTGTTGTATCCTTTTGAAAGGATACATGATTATGAACAAACATTCGTTGTTGGAATATATGCTTGAATGAATACAAGCTGTTGTTAATAAACGTAAAGACGTTTGATTGAATGCCTTTGGAAAATGAACACAAGCGTTGATTGTATAGGTAATGAGCCACTATTAGTAAGGCTAAGTTGCTTATTGCCAGTGAAAAGTCCCTATAAATCGTGAACCGTTAACTACCTATGATGGGTAGGCGCTCGTACAGACGAATGGATCCATTGGGAATGATGACCCCCACCCGGGCAGGTCGCACCTGTGAGTTGGAGGCTCAGCCGGGTGTGTTGTACGTGAGGTATGGGGTATTTGGCAAGATACCTGACTAGGGCAAATATATTGATTAAGGCATCGGTGTCATGAGCTTAGCATAATAGTGTGGAATATAGGTATTGTACGGGTTGCAATATCGCCAATGGATGAGATTCTTGTGTTCAAAAGCTTTATGGTTTATTCAAAAGCCCATTATTATTTATTTTAAAAACCTATGAATTCACTCAACCGTTGTGTTGACAATTTAGCATGTATTCTCAGGTGTGTAGGTTTAAGAGCAGCTGGAGCATGGAGTTGCGCAGGACAAAGTAAAGGCAAAACGAACAATTTCCATTCGATACATTTGACAAATCATTACTTTTATTAAAGTTTGAAGTAGTTGTTGGGACCTCTTTTTATTGAACTCTGATTTTGTCGAATGGTTTATTTTATAAAACGTCTCTTTTGAGGTCGTTTTCTATGACTATGTGTGATGTGCTATGAAGTAACACCCAATGTTAATATTCCGCTGCCTTGTGAAATTGGGGGTGTTACAAGCTTGGCTTGATAAGGCTTGATAAAAGCTTGAGGGCTTGAAAAGTTTGAATGTGTATAAATTTAATTTTTTATACTGTAATAAAACTCATCAATAAACATATGTATAAAAATTAAAAAAACAAAATCATTACTTAAAATAAATTTGGTTTATTTAACATTAATAAAACCAATAACAAAATTATTGTACAATCTTAATTTCAAAATATGTTTTGTACTGCAATACGATTAAGGTCCCAAAGGCCATTGCATGATGTGAATGCGAGCACAATTTAAAGACGTTACGTTTAGTATTAAGAAGAGTACAAAAAAATATTTACACATATTGTATTTCACCAACTACCGAGTAAATGCAATAATTAAATTTACAAAAATTAAGAATCATTTAAAATACAAAGAACTAAAATATAAATGTAATCAGAGTTAACAATGCTTCTAAAATATATTATGTATTTATGAAATTAGCCTTAAAATTAGGTTAATATTCAAATTAACAATTAGTTGCTTATATAAATTCTTCATAAAAATATATTTTTGATAAAGCTTGAAAAAGCTTGATAAGAACTCGAGCCGAGCTATCAAAAGCTTGAGCTTGATTTAGTTTCGAGCTATTTTTTGGGCTTGAGCTTGATAAAATTTGGCTTGATCGAGCCAAGCTCGAGTTGCTTCATAAAAGCTTGGCTTAATTACACCCCTAGCTCCAGTAGGCATATGCTATTACTCAATCCAAACACCGCTGTAAAAATGTGATTCATCTTCAGTAAGCATGTGCGGTTTGAGTTTAGAAAGGCGTCAAAATTGTAATAAAACGACCAATTTTAAAGTCGTTCAAATTAACGACAATCACTATTTCTAAGAGCAATAATGTTAAAATGTTTATCCTAAAGAACATTCTTTATCCGTTGGTAAACAAATTTAGCGTGTTGTCTTCTTTAGTGGTCCTATTCCTTTATTTTGCTTAAATACTGTAATTATTTTTTCTTTGACAATTGACTTGTTCATGATGTTTTCTTGAAAGCACGACCGGTCCTTTTGAATTTAATATTAAAAACTTATGCATATTGTCTTTTCAGTATGGCCATGAATGTATTTATTAGCAGGTAACTCATAATAAAATCAACCTTTTAAGACATTTACCTCTAGAATTAAATCCTTCTCCGTTAGAGACGTTTCGAGATCTAGGCCTATATTTGATCCTGAAAAAGTTTAAGTGTTTTGTCAGCATGGAAAAAGTAAAACAAAATTCACAGAGTTTAGCTTCCTTTTAAAATGTATTGCTACATGCCTTAGTTTCGAAATTGATGAAATAGTTCAGGCATTGAATGAGATGTTTACAAAAGGCTAGCAGACTGGTATTCCATTGTTTAGGTTGGAGGCCCCCCAAAGCCTAAGACCAAGAATAAGGTTAACATTTGATACTAATTAGTAATTGTTATAGACTCTATGTAAGCAATAGCAGTAACGTGGTTCAGAAATGCACGGTATGATTACTAAAACTGTATCAGCTAATTGGTCGAGGTTGTTAACTATAATCTGTGTTGATACATGTGTACTTGGTTGCCGACTTGCTAGAATCTCACGCTTAACACCCACTATGAGATACTAATTGCTTGCATTAAAACCTGGTTTAGTATACATAATGATGTTACTAAGAGATAGATCAGATCTCATAGCTATAATGAGAAACTCATTATTGGTACTAACTGAAGGTTTATGATTATCATAACAATTATAAAAGCCCTAACATAGATCAAAGAGCACAAAACGGAAGCAGATTAACAAGATCTTTATTTAACACAATTATAATTAATCAAGGCTAGGGTTACATACCTTTATCCTAGCAGGATCTACAAGTTGACAGAACGGTCAGCGGTAGAGATAGATCACGAACACCACCAGGATGTAATCTAAAATAAGATTACACCACGATCTTGTACACACGTGATACGGTGAGCTAACCGTGAGTCTAGCACGAACAAAAACCGAGCTTCCAAGTCTATGGAAGATCTACCCAACAACCCTAGAGAGGGGCTAGGACTAGATCTAAAATAGCTTATAGAAAATCAAAGAAGAACCCTAATGGGTGTGTTTTTGGCCGGCGGTATAGAGCAAAGAAAAGAGAATATGGAGTGAAAAATTATGAGGCATTAGGTTTGTTTATATACACCTTGGAAACTTGACTTCCAAGAGGTTTCCGGAACTTTTCGACTCCTTCTTTTAGCTTCTTTAAGATTCTATAACGGTCGTTTAATACTTAACTTTTAATTACTTAACGATCGTTAGCTACAGTTTGATTTAATAAATATAATAAATATATTTAATAAATAAATTAACTCTTCACGTAATGTGTGCAATCCCGTGATCTCGAGTTCGATCCTATCACACGACTATCGATTTTAAAGTCCATAAACTTTCAGCTCCCACTTGGACAAAAGTCGAATATCTTGATCACATTGATTAGCGTCTAGTTACACTAACAATGTCACTAGTACAACTCGAGTAAGGTTTCCTGGACAAAACCTTTTAATGATATATAACCATTATTATTATCCTTTCATTTCAAATACATTGTTAATAAGGATATGGATCTTAGTCATTCCTTTATTAACTATTCTTTTTCTCGTTTACGGATATAGCAAGATTACCAAAACACATTTGGGTGTGGCCACACAAACATCTTACTATTCCCCCGAGGGGCCCAGTTGTATTTATACTTCAAATAATAATTTGAAGGAAACGAATCCCATTTCGACTACAAGCAAAACACATGAACTTCGCAACACTTCTGAAAATAACCCTTATGACTACCAGTTACGTTTAGCGTTAGGTTACCTTACAGAAATGCACTATATTCAATGCAGTTTTCTGGCATCTCAGGTCTAAGGATAACTATTTATGATTTACTTAATGACAAAGATCCATAAAGTAAAATCACATAGTTGGGATAAGTCCAATATTTGATCCATCAAATGTCATCCAAAATTGACCAATATACTTTCAAGTATACTCTGTCACTATTTTGAATTGTCTTAGTTTAATAATACTCCCATATTATTAATCGACAACGGACATTTAGAAACATCATAATGCTCACGGATTAAAACATGTAAAATAGGATACAAAATCAAATAACAGAAAAATAAACGAAATCCAATCTTTATTTCATCAATTCAATAATGTCTTACATCCTTTATCCAAATACTAATCAACAGATTTATTGCATGAATTCGCTAGCTAGTTGCAGCCCAATTGCCTTGGCATGCTTAACTACCTTTGGCCTAGACAAAGCCTTAGTAAAAGGATCGGCTACGTTATCATCTGTGTGAACTTTTATTAATTTTATTTCTCGAGCTTCCACTTGTTCTCGAACGTAGTGATATCTACGTTTAAAGTGTCTGGCGCCCTTCATGACTCCAGGGTCATTGGCGAATATTATTGCCACAGAGTTGTCGCAATATATATCAATAGGTTCTTTAATTGAAGGCATCACTCCAAGATCTCCAACAAACTTCCTAATCCAAACAGCTTCCATTGCAGCTTCTGAAGCGGCCATGTACTCAGATTGAGTCGCATGCATAGCAATGGTTTTCTGCTTACTGCTCTTCCAGTCAACTGCTCCTCCATTGATGACAAACATGTAACCCGTCTGAGACTTCGTATCGTCTTTATCACATTGCCAGGACGCATCACAGAATCCTGTTACATTCAATTCTGTGTCTGGTTTACCCCCGAATACCAAAAACATATCTTTCGTGCTTCTCAAATACTTTAGAATATGCTTAACAGCAGTCCAGTGGGACTTTCCTGGATTCTGTTGGTATCTACTGACCAAGTTCTGAGCAAATGCCACATCGGGCCTTGTGCATCTTACAGCATACATAATAGATCCTACAGCCGAAGCATAAGGTACCTTCTTCATGTAAGCCACCTCTTCAGGTGATGATGCATCTTTCTCATGACTTAACTCATGCTTAACCTCCAACGGTAAGAAACCCTTCTTAGAGTTATGCATGTTATATTTCTTCAATATCTTATCAATATAAGCATCTTGGCTAAGACCAATTAACCGTGTACTCCTATCTCGATAGATCTTAATTCCTAGAATATATGTAGCATCTCCCAAATCCTTCATAGAAAAACATTTACCAAGATAATCCTTAACTTCCTTAAGTCTTGGAATGTTACTTCCCATGATCAATATGTCATCGACATATAGAATTAGGAACACTACATTACTCCCACTAGCTTTGCGGTAAACACATGGCTCATCACGATTTTTAATAAATCCAAACTTTTTGATTTCTTCATCAAATCGCTTATTCCATTGACGTGATGCTTGCTTCAAACCATAAATAGACCTTTGAAGTTTGCACACGCGTGTTGGATATTTAGGATCAACATACCCTTCCAGTTGTTGCATATAGATGTCTTCATCTAAGCGACCATTCAAGAAGGCAGTTTTAACATCCATTTGCCATATCTCATAGTCATAGTATGCTGCTATAGCTATGAGAATCCTAATAGCTCGTAAGTCTGCTACAGGAGAGAATGTATCCTCGTAGTCTATGTCAAAAGTTTGAGTAAAACCTTTAGCCACTAAACGTGCTTTATAGGATTGTACATCACCATCCATGTCAGTTTTCTTCTTATAGATCCACCTATTTTTCACTACTTTAGCATTTTTAGGTGCGTCTACAAGACTCCAAACATCATTGATTTCCATGGATTTCATTTCCTCGTTCATCGCAACTATCCATTTTGACTTTTCTGGATCAGACATTGCGGATCGATAGTTAGCAGGTTCACCAAGATTCCCTACTTCCTCCTCATCATCCTCTATGTATAGACATAGTTTGTCCGGCGCACGTATAGCCCTTTGAGACCTACGTGGAGGAATTAATTCTGGTGGAACACTCAGACTTTCTGGTTCTACAGGAATTTCATCGCTAGTATTTTCAGAAGGCAATGGATCTTCTTGAATTTCTTCAAGATCATAATTTCTCCCACTGAATTCTTGATTTACAAGATCATTTTCAAGGAAGTCTCCATACCGAGCCACAACTATTTTGTTCTCAGCCGGATAATAAAAGTAGTAGCCCATAGTTTCCTTAGGGTAACCTACAAAGATACATTTAACTGAGCGTTGTTGGAGTTTATCTCCAGAGTCACGTTTCACATACGCCTCACAACCCCAGACTTTCAAATAAGACAAATATGGCTTCTTGCCATGCCATAGTTCATATGGTGTCTTATCAACCTTTTTTTGGGAACCATATTCAGAATACAAACAGCAGTTTCAAGAGCATAATCCCAAAAAGATAATGGTAAAGTTGTAAGATTAAACATAGATCGTACCATATCCAGTAATGTACGATTTCTCCTTTCAGATACACCATTTTGTTGTGGAGTATAGGGAGAAGTAAGTTTCTGAACAATTCCATTCTTACTTAAATAATCTTTAAACTCTTGACTTAAATATTCACCACCACGATCAAAACGAAGAGCTTTAATCTTCTTTCCTAGTTGTAACTCTACTTCAGATTTAAACGTCTTGAATGTTTCAAATACCTCATGTTTATGTTTAAGTAAATAAACATAACCATAACGGCTATAATCATCCGTAAACGTCAAGAAGTAGCTAGCACCTTTCCTTGACACATGTCTAAGTGGTCCACACACATCAGTGTGTATTAAACCAAGTAGTTCAGTAGCCCTTTCAATATTGCTAATAAAAGGTTTCTTGGTCATCTTCCCAGAGATACAAGATTCACATTTATCAAATGATTCATCATTGATACTTTCCAAAAGCCCATCACGTTGAAACTTTTGTATGTGAGTCTTCCCAATATGGGCAAGCCTACAATGCCAAAGATAAGAAGAGTTCTTGTCTAACTTCCTCTTCTTATTCATGATAAAAACATAATTATTTTTCCTCTTGGGATTTTTATCATGCATGTTAATTTCAAAAACACCATTCACAGAAATTGCATCAAAATAGAATAAACCATCTTTGAAAACAGAAATTCTATTATTATCAATCGTGTGAGTAAATCCAAGATCCAACATACAAGAAAAGGAAATGACACCCCTAACAATTGTAGGTGCATAGTGACAATTATTCAAAAACAGTACTAAACCCGAAGGTAAAACTAATTTAAATATTCCTATAGCTTCAACTGCTGCTTGTGCGCCATTGCCCACTTGCAAAAATTGTTCCCCATAGGTAAGCCTCCTTTTCAACTCAAATCCCTGCAAGGTATTACAAATATTAATACCACATCCCGTATCATATACCCAGGAGTTTGATTTGTATGAAAGATTAAATAACTCTATCATAAAAAAGTTACCAGAAGATGGTGCTGCAGCAGCTTGCTCAGACTTCTTCTTATGTTTTGCCATTTCATGGAGATAGAGAGAGCAATTCCTCTTCCAGTGTCCAGTCATCTTGCAGTAGTGACAAGTCTCATCTTTCAGAGATTTCTTAGCAAAGTTCTGCTTTGGTTTTGATGTAGTCGCAACTTGCTTGCTCTTATCAACCTTGCCTTTGCCTTTCTGCTTCTTATTCACTTGCGGTTTTGGTTTTGACACTCTACCCTTTTGTACATAAAGTACTTGAGGAGAGCCTTATCTTTCAAACCCTTTTCGAATTCAATGAGCATTGCATGCAAATCATTAACTGTCTTCCCCGTGCAATGCATAATATAGTTACGAACGAAATCATTGAAGTCCTTATTAAGGGACCTATTGATCAAGTTAATAGCCATATTATTGTCAAAGGGTTGTCTTAGTGATATGAGTTGTTCCATATAACCCCTCATCTTCATATAATGAGCACTTACGGACTTTCCAGGAGCTTGCTTGCAACTATGTAGAGCATCAACCAGATCATAGATCTCTACAGCTTGCGGCGTTTCATACACAACCTTGAGTTCATCAAGAATTTGCTGAGGAGAAGCTAGCTTATACTTCCTTTGAAGTGATAGAGCCATTCTTCCTAACATTACAGCAGCCACCTCATGGTGCTTCTTAACGTTAGCAGCGTGTTGAAGCCTTTCCGCATCAGTTGCTCCTTCAGCAACATCCTCCGGAAAAGGAGTTTCCAAGATATTGATGGTACCCGCTACTCTCAGAACAATTCTAAGTGAGCGGTACCAATCATTGAAATTAGGGCCAGTAAGTTCAGGCCGTTCAAAAAATGCTTTGAACGCCGAGCTTATTGTCAGATTGTTTTCGGGTTGAGCCATTTCTACAGAAATAAGTTCAAACATTAGTATTTTCGATAATAAAATTCAAGAAAATAAAATTACCCCGGTAATAAATCCATAGTATTTTCCTTGAAAAACTAGAATCCATATTGACATAGATTTATCACATCAGTTGATCTGCTAGTGACAAATGTATTCAACACAGTAACTTGTCGAACAATAATTGTCAAATCATATTGCAATTTCTAGATATGTCAGGGATTTACATTGCCAAAAACATTTGCATTGTAAACATGTTTTATCCCTTCTTTATGTCTTAAGTTTTCAGTTCTCACTGAGTAACTCAATTAAGTCGACTAATCTAAAGAACGTAAAACCTTCATGTGCAATCTTATTCAGTCATGAAGTTTTCTCTCCATTACAACATCGTCCGATATCTTATATGACGACAATTGTAACTTCAAGTGTTCGTCAATTAGAGGGAATATGACTTAAATTTTAGGGTATAGATTTTGGTGTCAAAATCATGTATGGAGAAGCATGCATACATATCCATAGCATAAGTTTAATAAAACGTTTATTAAACTTTTTGGTGAGATTAAAAGTTCATCATATATTTGCAAGTTGAGGTATTGGTTAAACCAAACAACCTTAAAGAATTATACCAATAACAACCGTAGGTAATTCCAATTTTGACGCACAGGCGAGCCGGAAATTTGGTCAGCGCTGAAGCATAACACCTCCTTCCTTAACCGGGTACTTGACCAGCGGTGCGTTATACCCACTTTATAGTTTGTCAAAATTGAGTAGGCCGTTAAGTTGCTATTGCAATTCTAATCAACACAAATCATATGTAATTTAGATCTCAAAACAATTCATTAATTTTGATAAGATTTAGTTCAAATTATTTTTCTTAAAAAAAATTACCCTTGCTTACAACATACAATGTAAAAATGCATGAAAACAAGTAGTACAAAAAAAAACTAAATCAAATAGCCACATGCATAACAATTTATTCAAAGAACATCAAATCTAGGGTTTTTATGAACATAAAAAGTCTTCTCTAATTTTAAAACTTTGAATCAAATAAAGCAAATAGCAATCAAAATTATATGATCCGTAAGAAACATGCATGTTTATTACGGATCTCCCATATTCTCTTAACAATTAAAAAACTACTACGGATCGTAACTACGCATGACATAACAATTAATTCATGCAAACCATCTAAAGTTTAATTACCATGTAATTTTAGGGTTTACAAAAAAAAAAGAAATTTTATAAAAAATTCGGCAATAGCCGATTTTTAAAAAATAAAAAACAAAACCCTAATTTTTATAAAACCTAAAAAACAACATGTAATTTTTAACACAAATCAATATTAGTTAAAAAAAACTTTAGATCTTGATAATTAAAATCATGTTAAAACGACTCTCGATGCCACTGAAGGTTTATGATTATCATAACAATTATAAAAACCCTAACATAGATCAAAGAGCACACAGCGGAAGCAGATTAACAAGATCTTTATTTAACACAATTATAATTAATCAAGGCTAGGGTTACATACCTTTATCCTATCAGGATCTACAAGTTGACAAAACGGTCACCGGTAGAGATAGATCACGAACACCACCAGGATGTAATCTAAAATAAGATTACATCACGATCTTGTACACACGTGATACGGTGAGCTAACCGTGAGTCTAGCACGAACAAAAACCGAGCTTCCAAGTCTATGGAAGATCTACCCAACAACCCTAGAGAGGGGCTAGGACTAGATCTAAAATAGCATATAGAAAATCAAAGAATAACACCCTAATGGGTGTGTTTTTCGCCGGCGGTATAGAGCAAAGAAAAGAGAATATGGAGTGAAAAATTATGAGGCATTAGGTTTGTTTATATACACCTTGGAAACTTAACTTCCAAGGTTAAACAAGATAAAGCCAAAAAACTTTTCCTCCTTATCCTTTCTCTCTAATAAGGCCGGATATTAACATGCCCAAAAAGAGGTTTCCAGAACTTTCCGACTCCTTCTTTTAGCTTCTTTAACATTCTATAACGGTCGTTTAATACTTAACTTTTAATTACTTAACGATCGTTAGCTACAGTTTGATTTAATAAATATAATAAATATATTTAATAAATAAATTAACTCTTCACCTAATGTGTGCAATCCCGTGATCTCGAGTTCGATCCTATCACACGACTATCGATTTTAAAGTCCATAAACTTTCACTAACACTATATCCTTTCAAACTGATCAGTGAAGAACGCTGGCAGTCCCTTGCTTTAATCAACTCAAGCGCACCAACCCAGCTAGAATAACTCTCGAAACCACAATTTAAACCTATAACGACATGGGGTGGAGGCAAGTAAGGTGCTGCCTCTTGGTAAATACCCCTTATTATGTTCACACGTATTCTGCTTCTAATTCCCGAAGTTGAACCTTACAAATTAGTAGGGACACATGGTCCTACCATCACTATTTGTACATTTCCCATCCCGTTGAGTATACGACTTATCTCAGTGAACGCTGGAATCCAATCTAGTTCCTCCTTGGGTCCAACATAGCGTAGAACGACTTCTTTACCCTTGAGTAATAGATTCTCGGAAATGACACTTAGTGTTGTTAGGATGTAATAAACCCTCAATGGCGTGAGAGAACGTCAGCAACAAGCAACACGGCTAGATAATGGTAATAACCGGAGGTTGTAGAACTCTGCCAGCTTGAGAGAACGATCGGGTTTGATATCCTGTGTGTTCGCAAAAGGGACTAGTGTAGTAGTGTGGGTACACATCTGTATAGAGAGCGGGCAGCAGGTCGAAGACAGATTGCAGCTTTCTCTCCATATGCGCATCATAAGTTGCAATGAATTCCGTAGCTAGCCTAGCATCTCCTTATGCGCATCATTATTGTATCTCTTACTTTTTAAGCAATAAAACGGGTTCTATGTTTCTGAGAAAATGTTTTTTTAATAGAATATAGCAATGTTAACCATTAAAGAACCGGGCTCTATTATACATTAAAGAGTCTGTTTTTCAAACCGAGATCTATAAAGATTTGTCGTAAAGTCCTTCCCCTTTAAGCCCTCAGGCAAAATCGAGAGCTTTGAAGCTTTTTCACCGAGCTCTGTCCCTTTTTTAGTACTGAATAGTTTGAATCTGGAAACGGACATACTGAGTTTTACATCCTGTATAACCGCCATTCGTGCAATCTTTTGAATCTTGTGAAAAACTTTTTGTTTTTAGATATGTTTTCTGTTATCAATGTATCGTTTTCCTAGGTATTTCGAATGATGTGCGACACGATGGTAGCTCTTAGTTTAGAAATTCAATTCCTAAATGTTAGGGGTGTATCAGTGCCTCTAAATTGAGATCTGTGCCAAAGCTCCCCAACCAAAGAAAACGCCATTTAAATTGAAGCAATAAGTGTGAACAGTGAATTAATAAAGTATTATCACGCCATGTATAGAACCATTGTACGTTTTATTTACATTGAAGTTCTAGGAGTTCATATACAATTATATGAAATTTATATGCTAGTCAATTAAAAAAAAAACTGAAATGGTTGTGAATATGAAAGTAGCATGTTTTCTTTAATTCAAGTCACTCATCTTTGTAACTTCAGGTATCTTGTGTTATTGCTTAAGCTATAAGTTATTCGATGGCACAAGTCTCACATCGTATTTTTGCATTTTCGAATGGTGAAACACCACCGACAGATTATAGTTTTGGAAAACGTTAGGTGATGGTACGGCGAGGGTATCATGCGTCGCGTTATAAGGTTTTGACGTTTTCTAGTTCTATATATATATTTTATATTGGTTTCAAAATTTTATGAGGTTATGAAAAAGAAGTATTGTTGATGAGTATTATGATGAATTTATGTTGTTGTGAAAACAACTGTAATGAAGTAAGATTACTTGACTTTGAATGTGAGACTTGAACTTTTCACTGAAACAAGAGCATATATTAATATGCTTATTAGTGAAGGTCATCATTTTGGTCTTGTTATAAGATCTTTGTAATAATACAAATTAAATATACGTGATTGTTAAACAATTAACAGTTTACGTACGTGGCCTTGAGATCAAGGTTTTGATTAGATCAAAAATTAATTTGTATATAAGTTTCTCAAAGTTAGTATACCCAAGAAAGCACACACATCCATGTTGCAACTTTTTAGATAACCTAGAACATGTTAAAGATAACACATCACTCGAATGCTTCATAGATCACAACATGTTGCCTATATAAGCAACCATCATTCTATCAAACTTTCATCCCACACTACTATATATCTACAAACACACACGTCTTATATATTCTTTATGGCAGCGACCATAAATTCCTTGTTTTACGAAGACATGATAAGTTGGCTGGCTATTACGAGCTCTTCCATTTTCCAAACCTATAATTCTAACATTTCTTCTGTATTCTTATATGCTATTATAACACTTTTAACACTAGGGCTTGTGACATTCACTTTTTCAACTTATGGAGGCCCGGCATGGAAAAACGGACGCAACAACATAGGTCGTGTTTCCATTCCGAGCCCCTTAGGACTTCCCATCTTTGGAAGCTTGTTACGTTTGGCACATGGATTGCCTCACCGAACCCTGGCATCCATGGCTTCCTCAAGTCAAGCAGCCACCCAACTCATGGCTATCAGCTTAGGGTCCACCCCTACTGTAGTTGCCTCTGACCCACAGACTGCTCGTGAAATCTTGACCTCCCAGCATTTTGTTAACCGTCCGATCAAGCAGTCTGCAAAGCTACTAATGTTTGGCCAAGCTATTGGGTTTGCACCAAATGGAGTATACTGGAGGCTCTTGAGAAAAGTTGCTTCATCCCATCTCTTTGCTCCCAAACAAATTTTGGCACATGAACATGCACGTAAGCTAGAATGTTCCTCCATGCTAAATAACATTGGCAAGGATCAATCTGTGCATGGTTTTGTTATGCTGAGAAATCACTTGCAAGCTGCTTCTTTGAATAACATAATGGAAATAGTTTTTGGCAAAAGCTACAATAAAGAAGGGGATGATAATGAATTAATCGAGCTTCAAGAGATGGTTAGAGAAGGCTTTGAACTTTTAGGAGCATTCAACTGGTCAGACCACCTACCATGGCTAAACTACTTCTATGACCCCTTTCATATCAACCAACGATGTATGGCTCTTGTACCCCGAGTCTCAAAATTCATAAAAACGATTATCGCTCAACACAAACTCAAAAATTCGGTTAATCTCCGTGATAGTTCCGACTTTGTTGATGTTTTGCTTTCGATCGACGGTGAAGAGAAGCTAAGTGAGGATCAAATGGTGGCAATTCTATGGGTTAGTACCGTCGTCCCTCCTTTGTATCATCCTTAGTACCGTAGTATATATAACTAATTAACACTTGACGTACATGAAAACAATGTTTTCTATCGGTGATCTGAGTTGTGGCAAAATTATAAGTTTGTTGTCTCGCACTTTTTGACAACACAATCCCTCTACATGGGAAAGTACAAAAAGACTTAAAATATTAGAGGCCCCAATCATACGTGTGGTTCCTTCGTAAATAATTATGTTTTTACAAGCATAAGGAATGTCCATCATTAGATACGTTAATATAAAAAGCATTATAAGTTTTATAACGTGGACCTATATGTAGATTTTGAGACAATAAAATAGTGGATGTCAAGATCCTGTATTACCGACCAAATATTGGTAAAATTGAACTTTTTCGTACGTTATAAGTAACTTCTAAATTAAAAAATTTTCTAAGTAAAAGACTCGATTTGGATCCTTGATAGGTTTCCCAGTTACATACATATCATGGGTAGGTGTTTTGTGGCTTGTTTGTCTAGCATCTTGTTAGTCTTCTTAGACGTTAAAAAAATATTCGTAATAGCAAACTGTTTGAAAACATATTTTTATGAATATTTGTAGGAAATGGTATTCCGTGGCACCGATACAATTGCCCTTCTAACCGAGTGGGTGATGGCTGAATTAGTGCTAAATCAAGGCGTGCAATACAAGCTGCGATATGAACTTGACAATGTAATGACCAATCATTGTGTTTCAGATGCTGAAATAGTAAAACTCCCCTACCTCCAAGCTGTTATTAAAGAGACACTACGTGTCCATCCACCCGGTCCCCTCCTTTCATGGGCACGTCTCTCTACGGACAACGTTCATCTTAGTAATGGCATGGTTATTCCAGCCAACACGACTGCCATGGTCAACATGTGGGCAATCACACACAATTCTAAAATATGGGAGCGCCCTATTTCGTTTGAGCCAGAGAGGTTCTTATTGTCTGCAGGTGGTTCTAATGTGGACGTAAGAGGTAGTGACCTTAGGCTTGCACCATTTGGAGCGGGTCGTAGGGTTTGTCCAGGAATGAACCTTGGTATGGTTACGGTTAGCCAGTGGGTGGCTAAGTTAGTGTATCATTTTGATTGGATCCAAGACATGGACCGTCCTGTGGACCTAACCGAGGTGCTTAAGCTCTCTTGCGAAATGAAGGAGCCCCTATGTGCAAGAGTTATTTCAAGAAATGTGGTTTCTGTAACAATCTAAGCTTATGTGATTCCATTTTGGTAGCTAAGTACTCTCTTTTGGCCTCTAGGGGTATCATTGGTGATGCTTTGTTTCCATTATTGTGTATGTCAACACACTATAGTCACATCACCTATAGTGAATAATGTGATAATGTATCGTGTAATCTGTTATAAAATTGTGAATGTTATGTCTGTTGTATAAATAAATACTATAAGATCTTCGAGTTTTCGGGTCTATGTTTGTTTAAGTCATGCATATCAGACGGTACCCTGTAAAACTATTTGTCTTTACAAAGTTCCTTTTGAGAGCATAGCCGCGACGTGTTCAATATATAAGATAGTGTTTTCATTATAATGTCGTACTAGTTTTTATAACAATACAATATAGTAACTATATAAGTATATAACTACAAGCTAGATATCGTACAAACCTTTGATACCATTGGACTTAGATGCCCTCTATTCATAAAAATTTTTATCTTCACACTCGAATAATTACTTACTTTCAGATTCAAGTCGACATTAAAATGTGGACATCAAAAGGAAAAGAAAATGAGAAACTACTGATACGTTTTTTGTATGCATATTAATAGAATGAGTGTTCTAAGTGCAGGGTGGCATGTCTGGAGGTGGTGGCAATAATGATTCCCCTTCCCCGGCACCATTCTTCGTGATGAAGACAATCTCCATTCCCAGCTTATGTGGCGCTCCAGATGACAATGCATTAACCACACTCCTGCAAGCAAAAACGCGCGCTCAAATGCATGTCAAACTAAAGATCACACTATACCATAATCCCCTGTTTTAGACTGTGTGATTAGAATTCCTGTCTTATTGTACAGACTTGTAACGGTCGGAGTATCTAGAAGCTGCATTTATCGTTGGTTTAAGACGTTTGAGGTCGATGCATGATTGTACTACCACTGCGTCGTGCTACAGAATGTACAACATTAATTGGTTCAAGCAAGGTCCAACTTATGTAGTGTTTGTGGACAGTGGGCGCTGTGACACTCAGGTTACAGTTGCTGCGGCAGTTAACCAAAGAAAATGAGAATATTGTCCCGTACTTATGATCAGAACCTAGGAGGTAGAGATTTTGATGAAGTATTGTTAAAATTTTTGCTGCTCAATTTGAAGAACGATACGATACAATCTTAATGTTTACGCAAACACGTAACCCATCCTTAAAAGAGTCATAATAGATATCGAAACCAATTGACAATAGCCCATAAAAACCTAACTGGTTGCACCAAGAATCTGCTTTACTTTTGGAATTTACACCAAAGGATACATATATGCTACCATCTACTCCTCGAGTAAAGTTTCAACCAGATCTACTCCTCGAGAAAAATTGTCTGACAAAGTATTAGATGTTACCGAAGCAGAGGAAAAGTGAAAAGACCCCTTAATCAACATGCATTGATATCGTTCTTCTGCCTTTCAACATTTTTGCTTGACCACAGCTTTATTGTCCGGTCGTGAGAAACTGCGGCAATACTTTGCCCATCTGCAAAACCAACGAAATTATTAACACTACTTAAATTTTAAAACATATTTGAAAATGCATATGTCAAACTTAAAAGATATGTTAACAGTACATCCCATGCCAAAATACGAAAACACCACGGTACAACTACCAATGTAACCCACACGGCCACACGTGTTGTTATTTCAACCCATTTGCCTATGAATATGTCTCCTTTGGTTGTGAATTATCTAATATAAGGTACTCAAGTGCGTAAAATAAAAGAAATATTAGCTCAAAAGAGCAGATCAAATGGGTCAAACGCGGTGTAAGTCGCCCAAAGTCTTTTTGATGTATGTGTATTTAGCGTTTTTTGTATTTCAAATTATAAATGTATTGCGAACATATTGTTATTCTAAGCTTTTAAACAAATAGGTGTTTGTGTCAACCAATGCCTATTCCAAATCCCTCCAGAAGTTAGCCTGTTACAGCCCGAATTTGTTTCTGCTTGTAGCAGTGGGTTACACAGAACACATAAAGAAGCATATATACCAGCAAAAATTAGTAAAGCTTACGGAGCTTACCTGCAACTACATCAACAGATGTAACTTGAGATTCGTGACCAGAAAGGACCTTGACCAGCTCAAAGTCTCTAGATGACCATACCTTAGATGAAAAAACCCCACAATGAATACACTGAAAGTGCCGAATAACTAGATGAGTAGGAATTCATGTGAATTACCTTAGCAGTCGTATCGTATGATATACTATAATTATGATTTATGAAAATTATTTTGTTGCTACTTTTCTTCAGTTTGATAATTTGCAAGTAAAATTTAGATTTTAATCCTCTTAACTATCTATCGTACATAAGAATATAATAAGATGCGGCACAAGGAAGATATAATAAGGACGGACGATTACTAGAAAGTACAATGAAGCAGGATACCTGTATCGACTTGAGTTATCATTTACGTATCAAGTATTGACTCCAAGCACGAATCCATTGGTATAAGAAGGAAGATTAGTAGGCATAGTGTAATTCCTCACTGGAGAACGGAAAGGATTAGGTGTAACCTGATGTGCGATGTGCAAATTAGCACCATCGATGACTGACTTGTTTCGCCTTTAATTTGTACATAGTATCTCAAACTGATCAGTAAAGAACGCTGGCAGTCCCTTGCTTCAATCAACTCAAGCGCACCAACCTAGCTGGAATAACTCTCGAAACCACAATTTAAACCTATAACGACATGGGGTGGAGGCAAGTAACGTGCTTCCTCATGGTAAATACCCCTTATTATGTTCACACGTATTCTGCTTCTAATTCCCGAAGTTGAACCTTACAAATTAGTAGGGACACGTGGTCCTACCATCACTATTTGTACATTTCCCATCCCGTTGAGTATACGACTTATCTCAGTGAACGCTGGAATCCAATCTAGTTCCTCCTCAGGTCCAGCATAGCTTTTAACGACTTCCTTACCCTTGAGTAACGTAATAGATTCTCGAAAATGGCGCTTAGTGTTGTTAGGATGTAATAAACCCTCAACGGGTATGTGAGAATATCAGCAACAAGCAACATGGCTAGATAATGGTAGTAAGCGGAGGTTGTGGAACTCCAGCCAGCTTGAGAGAACGGCTTTGATATCCCGTGTCTTCGCAAAAAGGACTAGTGTGGGTCACATCATCATTCGGACAACCCCAAGAATCCGAAAGCTTGTCTGTTGTAGGGAGTAAACCGAAATGACACCTCCAATGCCACCACTGCCACCCCAAACCACATCCCGCCATCACCTGCAGCCACCCATGTCGTCACCACCACCAGCCGCCAACCAGCACCACGTCGTCACCAAACCGGGTTTGGGAACCAGGAAATTTGTGTGGGGGGCAAAAAAAAATTTTTTGACAATAGCACTAATATGTAGAAGATAAAGCTATGATCGAATTGATAAATCGAGTATTGTTACTTAGCGACGAAGGATTTTTCAGGTTATAAAGTTTGAATGTTGAGTTTTAGTACGTGAGTAGAGGGCAATTTAAGTTTCGAGTGGGACACTTTCGGAAAAAGGCCAAAAATAATAAAATTTTACACTAAATTTTCAATTTTTCGACGAGTCATGGGCCCGTTCTAACACTCTACATAGGTGATAGTGGCATTGGTCAAACTAAAAGAAAAATTGATAAAAAGACCAAACCGATACATGTCAGAACCATGCGAAGAGGATTCGTTGAATTTTGTTTCGAGGGATCATTTTCATTAAAACCGGTAAACTACAGGGACAATCTTTGCAATTCTGCCTTTAATAAAACCTACCATAACAGTGTTCACACTTCACACCACATATTTTTTATCCTATGTTAGTTTAATCTTGAATAATTAGTTTAGTATTCGAATATTAATAATAGGACTTAGTAAAATATGTCATGGCTAATTTTAAGGACGTGCAACACGTTATACCAGTTCTTTAGGTAGTTAGTTGTTTTAAGTTTCCCATGATGTTTTTGTAAGGCTATATATAGCCCATTTGCTTTTGAGGTAATGTAAGAGTTCTTTCTGTTCACAAAGTCTACTTTCTCTCTATATTAGTCACGTATATATATATATAATTGATAGAGGGGCCTGATCCTTCATTTGGTATCAGAGCCTAGGGATCGGGAAGATCGGAGGGAGCCTCCGCCGACGGGTGTGTCGGTCGGCGGAGGGCAGGCGTGAAAGATCTGTTCGGGACAGCAGGTGGTTGTTCGGGACTGTGTTGCAGCAGAAGACGGAGCCGTTAAGGTGTTTCGGCCGACCGTTTTTTTTGGTAAAGGGGTCGACCGTTGTTGTGTTAGATGTACCGGTTGAAATGACGGGGGTGACCAGTTGTAAACATTGTTGTTCCGGGCTGTTATAAGGCATCAAAAGGTGAAAGAAGGTAGCAACTTTCTTATCACAACGAGTGATCGCAAGAACACAGCAAAGAATGTTTTAAAGAAAGAAATATAGCAAGGAGTGCTTTCTCATAGGAGGAAGCAAGCATGAAATCATAGCAAGAAGAAAAAGAAAACTAAAAAAGACAGCAAGTTTTCGCACGTAGCAAGCAAGAAGGTTTCACATTGTCTTTAGCAAGTAGCAGGCAAGGCAACCGAAGCAAGTTGAATGTTTCATGTTTACAGCAAGTAGCAAGAAAGAAATTAGTCGACAAGTAAGGGTCGACAAGCAAGGTTCGATAAGCAAGGATCGACAAGCAAGGATCGACAAGCAAGAGTCGATAAACAAGGGTTGGCAAGCAAGGGTCGACAAGCATGAATCGATAAGCAAGAATCAATTAGCAAGAGCATGTAGCATGTAGCCAGAGCAATTAGCAAGAGCATGTAGCAAGAGCAATTAGCAAGAGCATGTAGCAAGAGAACGTAGCAAGATAACGTTAGCAAGAAAGATAGCAAGAAAAGCAACAAGAGAGTAGAAAGAAGGCGTCAAAAGAAAGATAGAGACCTATGGTATTGCAAGAAAGAAAGAAAGTAGCAAGCCAAAAAGAGAATCGGACCTTATGGTTTGAATAGCAAGTTAGAAAGCGATTTAATATTAGCAAGAAAGAGAATCGGATCAAGCAAGCACGTAGCAAGTTTAATAGAATGAGATCATCAAGTTTAAGGTGGTGATTGTTGGTTAATCTAATGAATAATTAGTTTAGTATTCGAATATTATAACTATAATAAAAAATGGAAATATTTTCGCAATTAAAAAAACGTCTCACATAAAAAAAACCCGCCTCACAAAAAAAAATTTGTTCCAGACAAATCAAAAAATAAAATAAAAAAACCCATCCATTATTACTTCGTTCCAGACATAGAAACACAACCGATCTCACATACGATTTATCTCACAAAATCTAACTCCATTCGTATCTTCGTTGTAGACATAGTTTCCGTTCCAACGGTTAGTATTCGTGATTTTATGCATCTCTTGTCCCTGATGTTTTTATTTTTTGAGGTTTTTCGTTTGTTTGACAAAGGGTTATACAATTGAAGTTAATAATCAATTTAGGTTATACAATTTATGGTTAATAATCAGTTTTCCTACTGTTAGGATTGGTAACTCTTATTGATTTAGGGGGCGTTTGGAAAATAGCAATTTAGGGTTATCAATTTATGCTTACTCAATTTTGCTACTGTTAGGATTGAAAACTTATAAGGATGATGCTTGTAAAATTTGAGATATATGCAATATATGAAGAATCACCTTTAAGACGCCACTAAGAAGTCACCCAGACAATGGATAGAAAGTGTTTGTTGTTTCTCCTTTAGCGTTACAGAGAGAGTTAGAGAGAGAGTGACCTGCACATAGGTCAACAATATCGAGATGTCAGAAAAGACATTATGTGAAAACGGATTATACCAGTCTAAGTTCACACAAAATTTTCAAATGCTTTGCAACCTCAAGTATATCTTTTTCTTATTAAAAAAGTTTAGATATCATATTACGTAGTAGTGTATGTAGTTAAATGTGTCTATTCTTGAGTAATAGATCATCACTTTGGTTACCTTTTTTATGTTGATATGTATAGTAATTAAGATGGTAAAAACTAAGAATTATATAAAATTTTAATATTACTTTTACTTGATTTGATATACCATAAATATTGGTAAGGTAAGCAAGTTGTGAGATTAGGATATTTTTTGAGGATACAAATATAACACTACTGAACATCCATTCTAGGATATTTTGTGAGATTAGGATATTTAGGAAGCCTAACATATACTGATGTTATTATGTGGTAATCTTAGTAGCCGTTTGAAAATTTACAAGCATCATAGATAGTAGATCCCCTCAATTTTTGTAGATTTAACCGTATAAAGCGTAGTGTATGAGTTGCAGTGTTATTATTTTATGACATCAAGCAACTGTGCACATTAGATCTATGGATGATGTGATGTGATGTGAGTTGGTTCCCAAATTAATTTGGTTTTCAGTTTTCGTGAGTCAAAACCAAACAATAGACACCTCTAGACAAAACAGTTCATGGACAATAACTTGACGACATAGATTTAGATATATCACAGAGGGACTTTGACAGATAAAGAGGTCGTTTAAACTAGAATCACTACACATAATTCCTAGACAATCATTACACATAATTCCAGGGACACTGCATACCGGTAGTTGCATAGATAGAAGAGTAACTAACAATGGAGTAGAAGTAATCGGATAACGAAGTTGACTAATCATTCTGCAAACATCTCATATGAAAAGGGCTATATGGTCGAATGATCCAAATGCATAGGGATTTAGTCATCATACTGCTAGAATTACCACAGATGATCATCTGTGAGAACAACAAAGCACAAAACGTGTGAGCGTAATGTTTCAAATAATATATAGATGGCATGCGTAATGTTGCATAATATAACTAATATGGATACTTTCCATATTATTCAGCTTTTTATACTCGATATCTATCCCAATGATGTTTCCCTGAACTTCCCACAACTTCCCCCATAACCTCTTGGTCTGGTGAACAGTATCAAATGAATAAACCTGTATAATCCGGCTTCAAATTAACTGTGCTGATCTCAGGAGCGATTGAATGGTTGCTACTTATTTGTTTTACTGAAGCCATAAGAGCATATCTAGAATTAGCTTCCAAATGCACATTAAGCTCTACATGGTGACAACTTGAGGTTATAGGAACTGCTACTTGAGTCAAATAATATATGCAATCGGGTTCTCCAGGTCGACCCGGATAACCCGTGCCATCTTCCTTCTCATCACCCTCTACTTTTAACCTCCTTATACCTTCTAAAGAACCCATACATCAGAATAAAACACAAATGTCACAATATTTAACAAAATTGGCATAAAATTGAAATTACAGGCTTTTGTTCGGAGACCTAATATACTCTATACCATTTTACTGAAGTATTGAATCAACTGTTGCTACACTTGAGATACTTCCTTAGTCACATTGTTACCGCTAATGTGAGTAGGGAAGTATCTCAAGTGACTAAGCAACTAAGGTAGTTAAATTTTATGCGTTACGCATATTTTGGCATGTGACTAAGGTGTTAGACAGCTAGGTTAGGCCCAACCCGATCGTGGGCTTGGGTCTATTAGGGTTAGGATTGCTTATTGTTAAAGCTATGTATTTAGTATAAATACATGTGCTATGTTCTGTAATTATGGAATTCAATCAATAAACTTATTGTGTTATTTTACATGGTATCAGAGAGCAGGTTAGATCCATTAACAAAATTTGTTATCCTCCGGTCATCGGTCTACATACCGATGATCCGGAGGGATCTTCGTTATTTCTTGCTTTATTTTGTTTTTAATTTTTGTTTCTTGCTTTCAATTCATAACCTTAACCTAGCTGTCTAACAATAAGTAACTATGCCACCAAAACAATTATGCTTCAGCTAGAACATCCAAAAAAGAAGACGAGGAAAAGAAGTTGCTTTCAATTTTCATTCCACTTTGTCCGTTCGCAAGGTTGCCGTTCAAACTACGAGGAGTGTTATATATCTAGGTTAGGGCCCAACCCGATTGTGGGCTTGAGTCCATTAGGGTTAGGATTGCTTATTGTTAAAGCTATGTATTTAGTATAAATACATATGCTATGTTCTGTAATTAGGTAATTCAATCAATAAACTTATTATGTTTTTTTACATAAGGAAGTATCTCAAGTATTGAATCTGCACTGATACTTCCTTAGTCAACCGCTTTTTGACTACTTGAATAAACTAAGGTAGTTAAATTAGTTATCATTTACAAGGTTCTGAAGAGTTTCAATAAAATGTATTTTGAAGTTGTAAATAATCAGTAACATAGTGAAAGCTTTTTCTGTTGTTACACACATTTTGATATGATTGTTAAATGTTCTGATGAGTTTTTATAAAGTGTGTTTTGAAGTTGTAAATACTCAGTAACATAGTGAAGGTTTTTTCTATTGGAACAGATGTTTTGATATGATTGTTTGCCTTTTTTGTAAGTTAAATTGTTCAAGTAAAATCTATCCAGACATGCAAATTAGCATATTCAAACACAAACACCAGTGTAAATGAATTGGCTTTTTTGGAACTCCTATAGTTCATCGCGATTGTTGGAACAAAAACAACAACTGTAAATTAATCTTAACTAATTCGCGTGGCTGAGTCTCGAGTGTTGGAACACCTATACTTGATCTGTAAGATAAACTTTTCGTGCCTGGTGAATGGAAAATAAATTTGTTGTTTTTACTTTATAGATCACTTCCAAGCACCCCTTTATTAGATACGTACAGTAATAGACTTGGTGACTGGCCCGCTCAAATGTTAAGGATTTATGTAAGTGCCAAGATGTATATGTCGTTTCTTTTTGTTTTTGACTTTTGTTTTTGACATAATTCTCATAGGTTGTTATGCTGCAGGTTCAATTAAGTGACTATTCAACACTATATAACCCGCTTGCTGTATCTCCTTTTTAGGTATAGTTTCTAGATATAAAACACACCATCCATTACTGCCTTTAATTTGTTCGCCATAAGACACTTACCTTCTACCATAACTGTAACTTTATTTGCAAACGCATCTTAAAATAAGCTATGTCCCATTAACATAATGTGTTAATACCAGCGTTTGCAGGAACTCCACTAACATAATGTCATTGACAAAGTTGCTGAAGCAAAAAAACTTCATTTAACCACAACTCTATATCAGAATCAAAAATTAAAAAAACAAGTGTAGCCGAGTGGAAGGAGGCAACAGCAGGGCGCATACCCATGTGTCGACAATAGCCGCAAAAGCCACGACCCCGCAGCGAAGTGCGGGCATACTACCTTGTTAATAATAGGACTTAGTAAAATATGTCATGGCTGATTCTAAGGACGTGGAACACGTTATACCAGTTCTTTAGGTAGTTAGTTGTTTTAAGTTTCCCATGATGTTTTTGTAAGGCTATATATAGCCCATTTGCTTTTGAGGTAATGTAAGAGTTCTTTCTGTTTACAAAGTCTACTTTCTCTCTATATTAGTCACGTATATATATAGTTGATAGAGGGGCATGATCCTTCATCCTACACATAAAAATCACTCCATCTACCTACCTCAACACACCAATAACACACATAATAATTAAATTATTATCAAACCCTCATCTCTTTGACTCCATCCACAATGGCGACATCAGATGTTCCTGATTTTAATATCAACAGTAACCTCCATCTTCCTCATGGTTTTGTTTTCAACGCGACACTTATCTCATGTTTTAGCAACAGGATAAAGAACAAAGAAGAGTTCAATGCTTTCGGATGTCCATCATGTATGCATGGAGTCGCTGCAAGCACTTTGGCACCCAGGCCATTGGTTTATTCAGGTACACAAAAGACCAGAAGGAATTCAGGGAGCCCTGGAGTAATACCATTAGCACTATGCACATCTATATAGAGAGCGGCCTTACTCTCCTTGTGCGCATCATAAGTTCTAGCTGAACTCTTTAAATACAATTATATCTACTAGTTTTTGGATTTTCAATTCCATTTTCATTGCAAATCAGTTCCAGATATTGTTTTGCGGCTAGGGTTTTATTAAACTGAAGTGACCTGTGTACCAGGGCTGGATGATTTTTTTTGAACAACGACTTTTATAAAAAAAACTAGCAAGGAGCTAGAAGAATTACAAGGAAATTAAACTAGGGTTTTTTAGCCAATCTAACGAATAAAAAGAGAGATGGCATCGCCATTTACACCAATTAGATGAACTAAGAACGATATCATCAAAAATCTCCGAACGACGAGGAGACTTTTCCTCAAATATAAGACGATTACGGAAGCGCTAAATAAACCACCAAGAAACTAGATAAACCCCCTCCAGCAAGACCTTTAATTTAGGCGGGATACGAATAGATACAAACCAGGACCTCCATTCTGCGAAAGAGGACCAGTCTTGAGGGATGAAATCCCACCAATGGTACACACTTAGAAGCAAGTTTTTAGCCAGATCACACCGAAAGAAAACATGAGAACCGTCTTCATCTGCAGCATTACACACAGGACATGATACTGAAGCAAGAGGCACGTTCTTTTTCATTAAATTAATCCTAGTTGGAAGACAGTCTATCCGTGCACGCCAAGCAAAAATATTCACCTTTGTTAGGATTGCTCTAGACCACTCAGTCGGATTACCCCTGGGAAGAAATAAATCATCCATGAAGGATCGGACGTCTTTGACCTTAAAGTTACCATCACTTGATAAATCACAGAACTACGGATGAGCACGGTACCGGTACCGTACGTACCGGTACCGAATTAGTGGTACCGAATTTTTACCGAGCATAAATTAATGCTACCGGTACCGTACCGAACAAGATTCGGATATCGGTACCGGTACCAGTATCGGTACCGGTACCGGGAAATCGAGATTTTCCCCTTTTTTTGGGAATTTGCCGATTTGGTACCGGTACCGTACCGAATTAGTGGTACCGAATTTTTTTTCACCTTATTCCGTGGTACGGGTACCATACCGAACGGGATTCGGGTACCGGGAATCAGTACGGTTCCGGTTCGGTTTCGGGATTCGGGTCCAAATGCTCATCCCTACACAGAACCATCGATCATTGCTATGATAAATGTGATACCGAGTCCAACATAGCAGTTAACTCGTCTAACTGAACTTGTTCAACACCTCCACGCGGCTGTCTACGAAAAGACTCCACCATGGACTCATTGAGCTTCGCTGCCACTCTAGCATCGTGAGTGTTATCAAGGGCAAAAACTCTGGGAAACCGAGCATATAGCGGGAGGTCACCCACCCAGTGGTCCAACCAGAATCTGGTTTTCCTACCATCACTGCTTTTTACAATGAGCCTAGAAGTCGAACCCTTTGATTTTAAGTTGATGCAGCTCCCTCAAAATACTACAACAAATCGACGGACGTTTAGAATCATGAATCTCGATATATTCACCGTGTAAGGAGCGAATAACTTTCCCCCAAAGAGAACCATCATCCGAAATAAACCGCCAAACCCATTTAAGCAAGAGAGCACAATTTAGAGCAAAGAAACTAGCGACTCCCAATCCCCCATACTTTTTAGAAGCTAAGACTTTATTCCATGATATCCATGAAATCTGGTTTTCCAAACTATCCATACCATTAAAAAAGGCCTCCTAATACCCTCCATAGTTTTTAGCGCACCATGTGGAACCCTAAAAAGAGACATATTATAGATTGGGGATGCCCCGAGAACTGATTTTATAAGCGTAAGACGACCCCATATAAAAAGGGTTTTTAACTCCCATTTGGATAAACGACTTCGAAGTTTCGACAATATATCAACCCAAGCTGAAATTCGAGATGAAAACTGACCAACCTTAACCCCAAGATATCTAAAGGGACTGTTCATAATAGAACACCGTATAGATGACACGGCCGATACAACGTTAGTATTATTCATTCCCACCCCTAAGAGTTGGCTTTTCTGAACGTTTATTTGGAGGCCCGAAGCAAGAAAGAAACACTTCAAAATGTAAATAATACCTTTAAGATTCTCTTGAGACCATTCCCCTACGAACATTACATCGTCCGCATAAAACAGGTGAGAAATGGATAGTGAACCTGGCAAAGAAAGTCCTTTGAAGATCTGCTCGTCAACTGTTCTATTAAAAGACAAGTGAAACGATTCCATGACAAGAATAAAAAGTTATGGAGCTAAGGGATCCCCTTGCTTTAACCCTTGAAAATACGAAAATTCATTGGTAGGGCTTTCGTTGACTAGGATAGAAGATTTGGCCGAGACCAACGTTCCCTTGATCCAATTGCACCACGTCGAACCAAATCCAAAAGCTGATAAAATATCAAGAAGGTAATCCCAATGATAAGTGTGAAAACACTCATCAATAATGATCCAAATACCACTCAAAACACAGTCAAATACATAATATTTAACTGTAAATTATCAGAATTACGTGTGTATTTTGTGTTTGTGTAATTTTCAGGTAATATAGGTATATTTGAGACAAACACGAGCTTTCAAGGACTTATTTGATCAAAAGACGAAGAAAAAGACGAAAGATGCTTTCAAGGACCATACTTGCCATTATTCACAGAGATCAAGGGCTGAACATACACTTTTCATTAAGATAAAGGATGGAAAAGTGATTACTTAAAAGTTTTAATACACATTTGAAAAGGAATGAAAGAGAAAGGACCAAAATGCAAAATAATGAAAAGTTAACAAGTTTATTATCTTGGTCTGTTGACTAAGACCGGTCAAACACATCCCCAAACACGTCTTCTCCAACGTGAAGAGAGAGAAACGGTCATCTTTTTCTTTTCTCCACCATCAAACCTGTAAACAATAATCAAGGACGATATAAGAAGAATCACGCAAAGCTTTCAACAGCAAAAATACTCCTTGTCTTCTCCTCTACAAGCTGATACAAATGAATTAGATCAAGACGCGAAGATAAAGAAACCCCCAATTTTGGATTGAAGATGAAGAACGAATCATCCTCGTATTTTCCACGTGTCCACTTCTCATTGGCGAGAACACGTCACAACACCCTCTCCTTTCAGCGGCTATAAATATAAGAGAAGACTCATTTGCAAATCGGTTAGCCTAGGAGTAGATTACACATAGATAGGTTAGAGTTAGTTAGGAGTTTTAATTTTCTCTCATCTTTTCTTGTTTAGCTTTTGTAACAGAATTAGTTCTCTGTTAACTTTTGTAACTGATCCTTCATCTTTTTCCTCCATTAATGGAAGTTTCAAGCTTTTGTTAAATCTCTTTTAAATTTCTGTTGATTTCTAGTTGATAGTTACAAACGTGTAAACATTACTTTTAATCTCAATACGATTCTATTCTGTTTTCATTCAATTCTGTTCATCTTTATTACGATTCTTGGAATTGAGTGATAGAGTAAAATGGTGATGATTCTGATACTAAATGTTCATTTTTCTAAAAGCTTGTAGTTGTTATGAATTTAGTTACATTTCTGTTCACGTTATAAATTGAGTTCATTTTTTACAAGCTTTTCATATTCTGAATTTTCAATCATCTTTTCTTCTCTACTGATATTGCTATATATAGAGTTTAAGCATAGTTTTTGGATTCATCATAGCTTTCAAATTAGTAGAAGAAATTAGTTAAGAAATCAGTTGAGTAGAAGATCAGTTTCTAAAACATTTTCAGTCAATATGTTTGGTTTTGCTTATGCAAGAAGCGAATATTAGTGGCGTTAAAGCAGCAGATCAGATAGTATTCGTTTAGGAGATTTGTGTAGATCGAATTCTGTTTTGCAGGTTTCGTTATGCAGGTTCGCAGGTTGTTTTTTTTGTTCGATAGTAGATCAAGGAGTAGGATACAGTTCAGACCAGTAGTAGTACTCAAGGTGCATCTGTTCTAAGCCGGCTCAACGCCGCGCTTCTCGACATCAACGGACTGGCTTCGGATGAAGAGGTTAAGCACGTGTACTTTTCCTGCATATTTTAGCTTAATCTGCTATTCCGGTTTTATAGAGTAATGATCAGTGTAAATTTGCTTGCTTGCTATCTGATAGATGTATGATTTCTGTTATTGATAGTATGCTTAGTTTCATTCCTGTCCGAGTTTAATTTCTGTTATAGTGTGTTTGGCATTAGCGTTTTCTTACTGATCGTGCATCTTTAGTAGTGTACTGAGTTGGATTTTAAAGGTTCAAGGATGAGCGAGTTAGGATGTAGTAAACTGTCAGTTCTCATTTAGTTAGTTTACTAGTTTTGAACATAGTATAATAAGCAGCGTAGATCAGTTTAAGATAGATATAAGTTTTTAATCAAACTTAGGAATTATAGTGAGGTAAAATCTATCTAGTTGATTGTAGCCAATTCATTTGTGTTAGATAGGAAATCGTTCTCAACTAATTAGGTGTCTAGCTTATTAGATCAGTTAATAATATAGCTAAAAAGTGCAGTTTTTTCTTAGCTTTGATTATACAAATACGAATAATGAGTCTGGTTTCATTTAGTACAGTTTTTAGATCGTACATGTTTACCCCTCCATTGTGTATGGTGTTGTTTCAGTTACAGTCCACAGTTAACAGCCGTTAGGAATTCTTGCCTATGTTTCGTTAGTCTGTTATACAAGTTTAATGATTTTACAAGTATGGTCCTTTATTGTGTTTGTACTCATTGCAGTCACAGTCCTATCTACTTAGATTAGTTACACAGTTAGGTTAATTTTGTTAGGAGTGTTACATTTCTAGTCCTAATTGGTTAGTTTTGATTTGTTGGGCTGGAAAGTTTCAATGGGCCTATTTAGTTTTAGTAGCAAATGACTTCCTTTTAGTCTATTAGGCTTAATTGCATTTTGGTTTTTCATTTGATTAGTGTAATTCAGTAAGTTTTAGTTCTTATAATATTTGGTTTGTTTTTTTACATAAAATAGACTTTTAGTTTTAATAGTTTTAATAATTTAAATTTTAATACTTTGAGCATTTTAATTGGTAATTGCAATATGTTTTTAGGTTAGTACGTATACATAGTATTATAGCTATTTTTATATTTTTAATTGCTTTTTGCCAAGTAGAAATAGAATTCCAAACAAGTCTTTTTAACCAAAAACAATTAAGTCGAGCTTAAAAACGTTATATCAATTCGAATCGAGCTGAGAAGACAACTAAACTAAAAAAACGAAATATTAAATGGCGCCGCTGCCGGTTCTTTTCGTGAAGATTACCGATTTCGAATGAGACAATTGGATTTTGGGATCCGTTCACCTTGTGAACGTTATTTTTACGTATCATAAATCAAAAAGATAAAAAAAAATCAAAAAGATACAAATACAAAAAAATAAAAAAATCACAAAAATCAATTCTTTTCCTAAAGAATTGAACCAAATAAAAAATAAAAAATCCAAAAAGTAATCTTTTTCCTAAAAGATTACACCTAAAAATATATATTATATCGATTTCATCGCTTTTTACGTAGATATAGTATTTTTCTTAAAAAAAAACAAATAAATACAAAAATATTTTTTTTATATATTATTATATGTAAATACGAATACATATACGAACAACCAATACACATATCTTCCATAAGTATTGCCGAGGCAATACACCGTGTTGAGGGGCGTTCCGGTCCTTGACACGCGTATCGATCAAATAAAATAAAGCAAGAATAGATAAATACTTCCAATAGGCAATAATTCGAAGAATACAAACTACAAAGTGAATAGAAAGGTGATGTGCTATAAAATGCCATCTAAGGGTCAATAGGTACTTAAGTGCTTCGCGCCACCTAACCCCCCGTTCACTAGTGCGTATTCTAAGAAGGAAGGCTTGATTGGAGGTCTTGCACCCAAGTAGTAATTATATATATACTTTCTTTGTAGATATTTCATATCGAACCTCGAGGGAGATAATCTCTTTTCAAAAGTCGACCGAGGGCTACTCCCTCATTCCTCGTGTTTACTTACACGTGTACTCGCACACGTGTAAACATACCACCTTTGGTGTATTACTTCCTTCCCCGAGGAAGCTTTTAAACGTCATTTTACTTGTATATACATTCGGGCACCTTGCTAAACATGGATACTCGTTCCATGTTGGAGATTTTGCAACAACGATCCGCCAACGCTAATTATTCGACTTGTTCGACTTGTGGAGGTCAACACGATACTTATTTATGTGATCAAAATAATAGTTATTATGGGGAGGGATATGCTTACAATGGAACCGAGAACCCTAATTTTCGACCTAACACTCAAATGTACTACACTTGTAATGACTATATGGGATATTCCGGTTTTTCATCACAACCTCCACCATCATTTCATGATCAAACCTTTAATGTGCCATACCAAAACCAAGGATTTTCCAATTATGAAGGTTTTCAAAATAATGATACTTTTCAAGGCTATAATCAAGAAACCTTTCATAATCAAGGATTTTCAAACAATGAAGGCTTTCAAAATGATGAAAATTTCCCATGCTATAATCAAGATACTTTTCAAAATCAAAGATTTTCACATTATGAGGGTTTTCAAAATGAAGGGAATTTTCAAGGTTACAATCATGAGAACTTTCATAATCAAGACTCTTTTCAAACCTATAATCAACCTAATTATGGAAATCCACCTCCACCCTATTCTTCGACTTATTCATGTGAGTTTTGTGGAAAAGAACCCCATTATGGTTATGATTGTCGACCAAGGGATCCGCCTTCTTATGCTCTTAGTGATCTCTATGAGCTTTCTTTTATACTCGGGCAAAGTGGAAGAAAAAATAGATATATTTTGAAGGCTCTTAATCTTATGAGAGAAATGAGTATCGAGGAAATGAAAGAAGAAACTTGGTGGTTAAGGGAGGAAATTAAGTCTCTTGAGGATGATGTAAGGAACACGCGGTTTAATAATAAGCGATTTGGTGATATGTATAGTGAATCGATGAACGATTCCTCTCGGTTCCTCAAGGAAAATTTAGATAAATTCCTCTTTAAGATTGCTACAAAGGAAAAAGAAGAACAATTCATTGCTAATCGTGCTCGTTTGCTTAAACAATGCTTATTAGATGAAGATGATGAGGAACCTTTGATTTGTATGACACTAAATGATGACACACCTTCATCACCTTTACTTCACGTGGAACCCACCGACTCTTTAACCATGGGGGACGAGCCTCTTAACACTAATACAAACACCGATTTGGATGGATTAACCGCTTCTAGTGTTGAGAACCTTATCCCAATCCAAAGAGAGCTTGAGGGTATTTCCATTGAACCATGTGACGAGCTGTGTATTGATACCTCTTCTCCTCATGATCACATTGAGATTTCATCCCATGTTGACTTTCATGCTACTACTAGTGATTTTGGTGATTTTGATCTTGAGGAATTGTTCAAAGAAAGGGATAATGAGATTGAGGAAGAGTTTATGCAAGATTTTCCACAAGTAGAGGATGATGATTGTGATTCTAGTGAGGCATCTTATGATATATTATCCGAGGACTTTTCATGTCAAGATGACCTTCCTAATTTGGATGATGATGTTGATCATATAGAAGAAGTGGAAGATGTTCATATTCGAGAGGTTTTATCAAACGTCTATAATCTTATCTCTTCGATTGAAGCTTTGAATGAAAACCATAATGATGATTCCATAGAAGAAGAACCTTTCATTGACATTTCTTCACCGGTTTTTGAGGTTGCACCTATTGACTTTCTTGATGATATCATCCCTTTGAGTGATTCTCTCAATACACCTTCTTTTGAGCCTTCTATTCCCACCCTTCCACCCTTGAAGTTGGTTATTGATGAAGATCCTATACTCTTAGAGATTGATCGTTTTTCACCTATGGCACCTTTGGAACCCAAAACCTTTAATATGGATTCTCATATGGATATTGATGACACCATAGAGGCTTATCTTGCTAATATTGATATTAAGGTTGATGATAGTGATTCTAATTGGGAAGAGGAGATTCGTCTTAGTGAGAATATGCTTTTTGGGAACCTAGAGCCTACACCTCTTCCACAAGACACTATTTCTCTTGATCCTTCTTTTTCTATGCCTTCTATGGAAGATTACCCACCTTTTGATAATGATGAGGAGCCCAATATGGACATAATTGTTATGAATGTTTTGATACCTACACCTTCATATTCTCATGATGCTTTGATCACTAAGGGGGAATCTTATATGGTTGATATGAGCTCATCTTCTTATTTTCCCATGAAGGGAAAGGTTTTTGATCCTGGGATACATAAATTTGAGACACCTTGGTTTTTATCTACTCCATTTAAGAGTGTGCCTTCGATTGATATGCGCTTCTTGTATGAGCTTACTTTGGTGATACTACCTACTTTGGAGTTGTTCACATGTCGAGATGGAAATTATGTATTTGATCCTGGAGTGCTTCCTATTTGAGAGATTTCGTATGTTGGAAAAACTTGAGACACGTTGGACCGTTCCATTTATCGAGGCGGATTTTGTAAATCTTATAGTAAATGGCAACGTGCTAAGTTTGAGTGTATCATGTGAGATGTGCTTCAAAGTGATATCTTTTACTCTCCATGATGGTTTCCCCAAGGAAAACTTAATTCGGGGCCGAGTCGAGCTAGCGACTTAGGGTTAAAAAACTCAAGCATTGAATAACTAGGTTAGAAAACGTAGAGTAGATTTTCAATAGGTTAGGTTTAATTAAAAGGATGTTATAGTAGAGTTGAAGTGGAGGGGTGCCTTTCTTCGTCTTTTCGTGTTTGTTTCAAGGGTTGCTCTCTCACATTTCATGCTTGGAGCTTATGGAGGAGGCCCGTGTATCTGGTTCACTTCGATTAGTTTTTGCTATCGTGTTATTAAACACTTGTGCTTAAAATGAATAGCCTTTAGTTGTCTCTTCCTTAACTTGGGTTAAGCAAAGTCTATTCATTGTCATAAGTGTAGGGGAAGTTTTTATACTTCCATGCTCTTAAACATTGAGGACAATGTTTATCTTAAGTGTAGGGGAGACTTCTATCGAAGTGACCTTACCTAGACCATTGCCTTAACTTCATGATAATTTGGAAAATTAATTTTTCGATCATTTTTCAAATTTTTGATCTACTTTGGCCAACAAAAATATGCATTCATAATTTTTGCATCAATCATTTTTCATTTTGCATAACACATTTGCATTGTATATATTTCTTCTTTTGTTTTTCATCAAAAATATATAAAAAGAAAAAATATAATAAAAACATGGTTTTAACAAGTTTGGATTTCATTGACATATTAGGCCCGCTATGGATATTTTGACTCAACCCGAGTTTGCTTATCTTAGCATTCTCTAGCTAGTATCCTTAACCATGTAGTCCTTCATTGGTCTATTAGGCTAAGCATCCACCAATTTCATTATTTGAAATTTTAAATTTGTGGAGAATGGGAAATGATAGAGTTGAAGCAAGTGTAAAAGGGCTAGATAAACTTCATGATAATTACTTGTGGCTAAACCCTTCTCTTCTTTACCTCTATTTTCTTCGCATGTATATAATTGTTAATAAATAATCAAGTACGGTTTTAATTGGTTTGTAATCTCTTATGCATTTTTGGCTAATCATTTATGGTTGATATGAGTACGTCTTAAGATTCTAAGTTAGCACGTTTTATGTGTACTAGACTTATGTCATGCTCCATATTTAGCGGGTGTTTTTTCCTTTTCTTCTTTTCAAATTTCTTTGTGAGGAATAAAGAAAAATAAGAGCGGCTTATGAAAAAAAAATGAGTGGCTAGAAAAAAAAAGAAGAAAAAGAAAAAGAAAAAAAATAAATAATAATACAAGACTCCCAAGAGGGGCAGTGTGGTGTTAATTATAGTGACTATTGAGTTCCAATATTACCTTGACGGGTTGCGGGGATTCAATAGATTGCTCCAATCCAATATTACCTTGACGGGTTGCGGGGTTGAAGATCTAAAGTCTCAAAAAGATGGCGGATGTAAATTATTGCGTGAGTTTTATTTTTCTTTCCTTAGCGAGTGTGTAGCTACTTATGAAAGCATGACATGAGGATTTTACACATAAGGCGAATGACTAATTACTCTTGAAACGGACTTGTATTAATTGTGAGCGGTTTTTCAAGTAATGGATGAGAAGATTACTTAGGATTAAAACCGTGCTTTCTTATTTTTGGATTTTACACTTCTTATACTTCACACTTGAATAAATGACAAATTTGCCCACAAGGAATTTGCTCAAATAATAACCGGTTCCACATTTAATTGTCATGAATAAGTTGATGCACTTTTTACTTGTGAATACAATGATCCCATTTTTAAGCTTGGTATAGGGAAAGTGAAACTTGAGGGTGATAAGTGTCCATGGTACCCAAGCCCTAATCTAAGCCATTGAATTCTTTATGAGTTATTTCCATCAAAACCATTTCAATAAAAATCAAAAATATATAAATAGAATTGCTTTCTTTGCATTGCATTGTAAATATTCAAAACCATTCATCATGTAGTATAGTTTAGTTTATCAAATCATAAAATGGCCAAGGTGGGTTAATTATGAGAAAAGTGTAATTTAGAGCTTTAAAATGCTGCATTGCATGAGGACATGGCAATGGTCAAGTGGAGGGGAGTTAATAAGTGTGAAAACACTCATCAATAATGATCCAAATACCACTCAAAACACAGTCAAATACATAATATTTAACTGTAAATTATTAACGTGTGTATTTTGTGTTTGTGTAATTTTCAGGTAATATAGGTATATTTGAGACAAACACGAGCTTTCAAGGACTTATTTGATCAAAAGACGAAGAAAAAGACGAAAGATGCTTTCAAGGACCATACTTGCCATTATTCACAGAGATCAAGGGCTGAACATACACTTTTCATTAAGATAAAGGATGGAAAAGTGATTACTTAAAAGTTTTAATACACATTTGAAAAGGAATGAAAGAGAAAGGACCAAAATGCAAAATAATGAAAAGTTAACAAGTTTATTATCTTTGTCTGTTGACTAAGACCGGTCAAACACATCCCCAAACACGTCTTCTCCAACGTGAAGAGAGAGAAACGGTCATCTTTTTCTTTTCTCCACCATCAAACCTGTAAACAATAATCAAGGACGATATAAGAAGAATCACGCAAAGCTTTCAACAGCAAAAATACTCCTTGTCTTCTCCTCTACAAGCTGATACAAATGAATTAGATCAAGACGCGAAGATAAAGAAACCCCCAATTTTGGATTGAAGATGAAGAACGAATCATCCTCGTATTTTCCACGTGTCCACTTCTCATTGGCGAGAACACGTCACAACACCCTCTCCTTTCAGCGGCTATAAATAGAAGAGAAGACTCATTCGCAAATCGGTTAGCCTAGGAGTAGATTACACATAGATAGGTTAGAGTTAGTTAGGAGTTTTAATTTTCTCTCATCTTTTCTTGTTTAGCTTTTGTAACAGAATTAGTTTTCTGTTAACTTTTGTAACCGATCCTTCATCTTTTTCCTCCATTAATGGAAGTTTCAAGCTTTTGTTAAATCTCTTTTAAATTTCTGTTGATTTCTAGTAGATAGTTACAAACGTGTAAACATTACTTTTAATCTCAATACGATTCTATTCTGTTTTCATTCAATTCTGTTCATCTTTATTACGATTCTTGGAATTGAGTGATAGAGTAAAATGGTGATGATTCTGATACTAAATGTTCATTTTTCTAAAAGCTTGTAGTTGTTATGAATTTAGTTACATTTCTGTTCACGTTATAAATTGAGTTCAGTTTTTACAAGCTTTTCATATTCTGAATTTTCAATCATCTTTTCTTCTCTACTGATATTGCTATATATAGAGTTTAAGCATAGTTTTTGGATTCATCATAGCTTTCAAATTAGTAGAAGAAATTAGTTAAGAAATCAGTTGAGTAGAAGATCAGTTTCTAAAACATTTTCAGTCAATATGTTTGGTTTTGCTTATGCAAGAAGCGAATATTAGTGGCGTTAAAGCAGCAGATCAGATAGTATTCGTTTAGGAGATTTGTGTAGATCGAATTCTGTTTTGCAGGTTTCGTTATGCAGGTTCGCAGGTTGTTTTTTTTGTTCGATAGTAGATCAAGGAGTAGGATACAGTTCAGACCAGTAGTAGTACTCAAGGTGCATCTGTTCTAAGCCGGCTCAGCGTCGCGCTTCTCGACATCAACGGACTGGCTTCGGATGAAGAGGTTAAGCACGTGTACTTTTCCTGCATATTTTAGCTTAATCTGCTATTCCGGTTTTATAGAGTAATGATCAGTGTAAATTTGCTTGCTTGCTATCTGATAGATGTATGATTTCTGTTATTGATAGTATGCTTAGTTTCATTCCTGTCCGAGTTTAATTTCTGTTATAGTGTGTTTGGCATTAGCGTTTTCTTACTGATCGTGCATCTTTAGTAGCGTACTGAGTTTGATTTTAAAGGTTCAAGGATGAGCGAGTTAGGATGTAGTAAACTGTCAGTTCTCATTTAGTTAGTTTACTAGTTTTGAACATAGTATAATAAGCAGCGTAGATCAGTTTAAGATAGATATAAGTTTTTAATCAAACTTAGGAATTATAGTGAGGTAAAATCTATCTAGTTGATTGTAGCCAATTCATTTGTGTTAGATAGGAAATCGTTCTCAACTAATTAGGTGTCTAGCTTATTAGATCAGTTAATAATATAGCTAAAAAGTGCAGTTTTTTCTTAGCTTTGATTATACAAATACGAATAATGAGTCTGGTTACATTTAGTACAGTTTTTAGATCGTACATGTTTACCCCTCCATTGTGTATGGTGTTGTTTCAGTTACAGTCCACAGTTAACAGCCGTTAGGAATTCTTGCCTATGTTTCGTTAGTTTGTTATACAAGTTTAATGATTTTACAAGTATGGTCCTTTATTGTGTTTGTACTCATTGCAGTCACAGTCCTATCTACTTAGATTAGTTACACAGTTAGGTTAATTTTGTTAGGAGTGTTACATTTCTAGTCCTAATTGGTTAGTTTTGATTTGTTGGGCTGGAAAGTTTCAATGGGCCTATTTAGTTTTAGTAGCAAATGACTTCCTTTTAGTCTATTAGGCTTAATTGCATTTTGGTTTTTCATTTGATTAGTGTAATTCAGTAAGTTTTAGTTCTTATAATATTTGGTTTGTTTTTTTACATAAAATAGACTTTTAGTTTTAATAGTTTTAATAATTTACATTTTAATACTTTGAGCATTTTAATTGGTAATTGCAATATGTTTTTAGGTTAGTACGTATACATAGTATTATAGCTATTTTTACATTTTTAATTGCTTTTTGCCAAGTAGAAATAGAATTCCAAACAAGTCTTTTTAACCAAAAACAATTAAGTCGAGCTTAAAAACGTTATATCAATTCGAATCGAGCTGAGAAGACAACTAAACTAAAAAAACGAAATATTACCCAACGTACCGAGTCTTAAGCTTTGGAAAAGTCAACTTTGAAGAACATGGCTTGATTATTTTCCGTTTACACCAACTAAAAATCTCGTCCAAAATGAAAGGACCATCCAGAATTTGTCTTCCCGAAACAAAAGCAGTTTGTGTATCTGAAACCAAATCCACAGAAACCAGCCTATTAGCTAGGACATTGGTGACCACTTTATAAATACATCCAATTAAACTAATAGGGCGAAAATCATTAACAAAACTTGCATCAATGACCTTAGGGATAAGGGCCACGAAAGACGAATTACAACCTTTAGCAAAATTACCTCTGATGAAGAAATACTCCACAGCTTTACAAAAATCGTTCCCAACAAGGTCCCAATATCTTTTAAAGAATTTGAATGTGAACCCATCTGGACCTGGTGACTTATTATCCCCACAGTCCCAAACAACCCTCTTAATCTCGTCATAAGACACTCGAGATTCCAGTTCTTCTGCTTGGTTTGGAAGTAGCCTCTTTGGAAACTAAAAATTCAGTTTAAATCTAGCGTGAGAAGGCTGCTTAAATCTGTTAGCAAAATGAGAAAGGGAAGGAGTCTTAATAAAGACCGGGTTAGTACACCAAAGACCATCCACAAAAACTCCTCTATTAGCAAGATGCGAGCGTCTCTTGTTAACAACACCGTGAAAGAATTTAGAATTCTCATCCCCCTCTATCGCCCACTTAATCTTAGCTTTTTGAAGAAACTCCTTGGATTCAGAATTAGTAATGTCTTGCAATTTTCTTAGAAGATCAAGACGTCTAATACCTAAAGTAGCATCAGATGACCCACTGTCCAGATCTTTATCAATCTGACCTAAATCAGCAACAATGTTATTTTTCAACTTAGACGACTCGATTTTCTTCCTTTTCACCCATTCACGAATGTGGATTTTAAGAGCTTGAAGTTTTTTCTTGAAACGAATCATAGCGTTGCTGTCTGAATAAGAAAATGATTCCCACGCACATTTAATCATATCATCGAGCCCAACCAAATCTAGCCACGAATGATAAAATCTAAAGGGAGTAGGTCCAAAATCAAAACAAACCTCCCGAAGAAAAATTGGTCTATGATCAGAAAGATGTCGATCAAGACAACTGCCAGTAACAGAAGGAAACAAGGAATAAATGCCATCTAAAATCAAAAAACGATCGAGCTTACTCATTTTAGATGCCGAAGGATAAGACCAGGTAAAAGAGTAACCCTCCAAAGGAATATCAATCAAACCAGAATCCATGATAAATTTATCAAATTGTCTTGCACTGTAAGGATTGAAGCAAGAACCCCTTCTTTCACTAGCGAACCGAACATTATTAAAATCACCCATAACTATAACCTCACCATTCCAACGACCCAGAATCAGTAATATGTACTCGCAAAGAGCTTTCTTTTGAGAGACATGCTGGGGAGCATAAAACACAATAAAAAGTATTTTGGACTTATTAGTTAACCAGGTGCCGTAAATAGCTATGAAGTTATCAGAAACCATGACATTATCTTTCATAAAAATGGAGGCTTCCCATACACATAAAATACCACCAGAAGCTCCTAACGAATCACTAGTAACAAAATCAAAATTTGAATTACCCCAAAGAGATCCAACTAACATAGTGGAAATAGAAGACATCTTCGTTTCTTAAACTGCCAGAAAATTGAGTTTGAAGGAAGTAGCTAACACTTTGATCCATTCCTTTTTAGTCTTGTGACCAAGACCCTGTACGTTAACTGATAATGCATTCGTTTAAAACTGAAATCCTCTCCTTGTCGACCAATAATACTTCAAGATCTTTCTCACATCCCTCCATTGTAAATCCCATAACATGCCCCACTTGAATAATATCCTCCATCACTTCTAGAACTGAACCCCCGTTACTGTTAAGACATTGTATTCCTGTCTTCTTATAAATTGATGCCGAATGAACATATTATGATCAACTGTCATTTGAACCCATGCGAAGGGGTGTGTGATCCAAATCATCTGGTTGATCCTTGACATTAGAAGCATCGTTACAAGAACCACTGTTGTCTTGAACCTCAGGTTCCTCCGGAGTATACCCAGGAGGATGAGGAATTGAGGAACTCACCTGTGTATCACGTATAGGACTGTTACGTTCCTCCAATAAGTCGTAAATTCCAAAAATGTCTTCTGAATGGATGCCAACAGTAGCCTCTTTATCACCTTTCATAGGTGACATGTCGGACCCAAAAACCATTTCTGGAACATCTTCACCATCTTCACCATCACTGTTAATCTCCTCTTCAAAAACACCTTTATTATCACCCACTAAATCATCCTCTCTATTGACATTCCGAGTGGATGAATCATCATCGAATAAAAACTCAGAATCTTTACAATCTACAAACGAGGGATTCCACGCGAATAGCTCTTTAACTCGTACCAAGTAAGGCCTCCTTTTAACAATGACCTTGAAGGAATCAAGGATCGATGTTGGATGATTGGTTTAATGCATATACGCTTACGACCAAAGGTATTGTCACAGTTATCCTCTAAATCCATCGTTACGCCCCATTTACTACAGATTTTACGAAACGAATTACTAGTCCATGCTTTCATAGGTATTCCTTCTATATCCAACCACACTATTCTTTCCTAACTAACAAAATAGTTGGATGCTATTCGGATCTCTTCAAACCATGATTTCACGCCTTGATGCAATAACAGATTATCTTTTACTTTGGCATTGATACATTCTATCAAAACCCACATACCCCCGAGATATGTATGCTTAATATCAACAAAACCCTTGTCTTTCAAAATAACATAAAGATTAGTAATGGAAGCAAAATCTTTGACCATACTGACATGCATAGAAACATCACGTGATGACAAACACGAGGTCTCCTAAGACGATGTCAGGAGAAGGAACGTCCGATTGAAATGAATGATTTTGAGATACTGCATTTGCATAAGATCCTGCTTGAGGTTTAGGATGCTCTTGTAATTTGGTATCTTCCTGAACAGTGGTCCTATTAAGCTTAGAAGGAGCTAAATTTTGATAGTCAGCATTCTTAGAAGTACGTGCAAACAGAGCCTACGATGCATACAAATGATAGCTCCCAATCCATAAAGTACATAGGATTTCAACAAGACGAGCGATATTAGGAACCTTAATAAAGCGAACAAACGCAAATCTTTTGCCAGCCATGGATTTCTTAAAAGGAATAAAAACATCCACTATCGTCCTATAAGTGCTGCATATTTTCCAAAGATCTTTTGAAGATGTATAATCAGGAAAACTAGTGATGTAGATTGAGTGAAAAATTTTGTGGGTCTGATCCTCAAAGGACCCAGGCCTACTATGAGACGCCATACAATAAAAACTCAAACCCTAAAAGTTGAACCGCCGCCAAGATAAAAATTAAACAGAAAACAGAAAAAACCCTAGAAAAGAGAAAACCCTAAAAATCAAAGAACCTTTGAGTGAAGCATATCTGTAAAAACAAAGAGGAATCTAAATTAACTCACACATGAAAACAAAGAATGAACGAAAAGGATGAATATCACACCATCAAAGGATCAATTCAAAGAATTAACCCTAAAATCTAAAACTACGTCGAATCCATTCGTACAAACCTTGAAATCAATAGGAATCAAATAGAGAGTCATCGGTATAATCAAGAGTGATGTTCAAACAAAACGGAAATCTTTAATTAAAAGAGTAAGAGAACCAATAACGACTCAAGATTTTAGACTAAGAAACCCAGCCCCTATGGCTTCGGATTACAAACACATAAAAAAGCTCGTTCTTGGATCACTCACGTGGAATGTTATCAGGACGACAGATTCTTTTTGTGAATGAATTGACGAAGGGTAGTAGGATGGAGATCAAAGAAGAAGATCAGAAGGGGCGCCGCCATTTGCTTTTTTTTTACTGATAAAACATGTGGTTGGCTGAATTAATTTGCTGGGCTTCTAAGCCCATTCGTAGCTATAGTTTGGCGGGCCTAACTGTTTAAACTTGTTTGCCCAAATATAATGGCGGTTTGGTTCACTAATGTTTTGTACAAAAATAATTCTAATAAAAAATCTATAAAAAGGAAAATTATAAAAATTGGCAGAAAAATCTTAGACTAAGAATATAACAAGATGAAAATGCAAAAGTACCAAAAACCTTAACCAATAAGCCAGATTAAAACATTCGAAGTCTTATTGATAAGAAAATTTCAAACACCCTTTAAATATCAAACTAGGGAAAAGATAAATGTTAAAGTCACTAGGGCAGTTGGTGTGGAGTGTGGGTGCTATGTCGTGGGGGGATTGGGGGTCATAGGTTCGAGTCTAGTAAACCCTAAATATTTTTTAACTTATATATTTTTTATTAGAATTATTTTTATTTTAAAATTTGTAAAGTCATTTAAAAATAGAAAAAGTTTTATAAAAATTTTCAAAAAATATTTTTTATGTTTCGAATAAAGTAATTTAGGTTTACATTAGAAAAAATGTTGGGTTTGACTTTTTCTTAGCTAGTTTTATTTTTATATTTTTTAATTAAATTTAAATATTAATATAAAAAACTTTACAAGTTTTCAAATTTATTGGTTTACATTTTCTTCTTAGTTAGACTTTTTAAAACTTTTAGGAATTTTTAATTATTTTTTAGGTGAAATTTTTCGTTTGGTCGCGTTTTTACGTTCGTACGTTAAAGCGTTTTCGACCGTTTTGAGCGTAATCCGTCTCCGTTTTCTTTTCTTTTCGTCTTTCCATAAGCGTAATCACTCGAACTTAATAACGTCTATAATATTTTCGGCTTAAACACCATACCTCCTCGAGAACGAACTCGATTATTCGTCTTTACGGTTTTCCTGAATCGTATTGATTAATACTTACCAACGACATTTGTGTGTGCTTTATTTTTACCTAAAATAAAGTTTATACAAAATTACTACATCATTTGTATGTACGAGATTTATATATTAAATTTTATACATTGATTGGCGTTAATCATAGTTTTTTTTGGTATATAATATTAAAACCGTGTATGCAGTAATTTTTATATTTTTTCATTTAATCAACAATCATTTCATTATAAATTATTGCAATTCTCAATTACTGTATAATTTTTTAAATAAAGGTGAATAAGCGTCGTAAAATATATTAAACTCAAAAATCAATACATAAGCAGTAACAATTAAGTATTTAAACATTGTATAATTAAATTCAAATGAGTCAAATATATGAAATAAACATGGAATAAATGATACTATAAAATAATCTTTATTTTTTGTCATCAAACATTCTCCACTTGAATCTTACTTGTTCTTACGTAGATTTTAAAATTATTATGAAAATAGTATCCTACTTAAGGATTTTTCCGTTAAGCATTTACTTCATTTAAATCATTCACAACTAACTCACCTGACGAGATAAAAAACACTCGAATCACTAAATTGATCTATGTGGTAAATTGGTAATCCTAACGCTTGGTCGTGACTAGTTGAAACATTTCTCAAATACAAAAGTTCAGTATCTTCCCACAAATTAGTAAACGTGATCCTTGCACATAATAAAAATTCGCGGGTCAGTGTTAAGAAATTTCATCGTAAATCTGAAATACTTATACAAAAAGATGCAGGAGAAAGAAAAAAGATGTAGGGTAATTTTTCTGCTTGGCTAGTAATGCCTGAGCTATTATAAATTTAACAAGGATATGCATCTCCACCATTAAAGCTAAGTAACAAATCTATAAAAGTAAATTGGGTTTTATAAGGCTCCCGGTTGATCACTATACCAAAAGTGTTACACCAACAGGATCATATATATACGGTAGGAGTTCAAATGTGGATTTCCTATGGAATAGTTTCTTGTCTCACTAACATCACAATCACTACCGCCTTACGCATATTATAAGACACTATCATTTGTGCCACTAATCTAGCATCTACTTCCTCCCCTTTTAACACTGCATTTACATTATTGTATAATTTATGCACATGATATGTCCATACGTGTGTGTTTCATTGCGCATAAACTTTGTGAAAAATCGAATGGTTACTTATGAGAGTATTGCATAGTTTTGTACTGGTGTGTTGCAGATATAATATGTTTAAGTTGTATTACAATTCACATATTTTGTCATCATAAAAAAGGAGATTGTTATTGCAAATATTACAGTATTTAATCTATACAGTCTCTTTATGTTTTGGTGACGACAAACATGTAGCTTGTGAAACATAACGTAGAGTGCACAAATTACTTGTATACTAAAACAATTATTACTTACATTCATCAGCATCCATCGGCGTCTTTAGCTTGCATAAACACGAATACAAGTTTGTACCTAACGTAAATCACTAAAGGTATTACAAATAATCTTTTAATGTGTTGATGATCAAAGAATATTTTTTTGTTAACCCTTATATTTTGTGTAACAAAGGGTGTTTAAAAAAATAATTAGACAACATATTTTCTAACGTTAGAAAAGATTAATAAAATAAATAAATTTGAAATTACAAAATTTGCACTAAAAATTAGTTAAAACTAACCTAAATAGCACCTCCATTAAATAGTACAAAAGGGAGCGCCTAGTCTACATTTAGGCCAATCGGTGCTCTTATCGAAGTGCACCGACAAGCTTATTAAGTGCACCGATGATGCTCCTCGATTGTGCCTCTTAGTATAAATACCCCATTATTTTCTTACTTCAATACTATCCTTTTGCACTGAGAAATCTTCTGTTTCTAGTTTACTTATTATTACCTTCATTTGATAATCTAAAACATGTTTTAGTCCCGTTTAAATATGATCCTATTTATCCTACACTTACATCCAAGAGATGGACACATGTAATTGTCAAGATATAATGTGTTATAGAGTCGTAACACTTATTATATACAGATCGAGTTTATGTCTTTCAATCTTATGTATTTGTTAGATTTGGCGATTGTGTATGTCCGGAATAGTCGTGGGTGATCATATGTGATATTGGATGATCTTGTTAGATCTTGTGTAGTAGTTAGATCCGGCAAGTATGTAAGCTCATAATGGTGTGATCGTGTGTGATATTTTGAGATCTTGTATATTCGATGGATCGAGTAATCATGGTAGTATTTTCTAGGTGAAGAAATACGAGTTGTAGATTGGTTCTAGCTAAGATTAGGTTTCGACATTTGGCTTTGTGTTGTTAATTGGTGTAAGCTACTTGTGTATTGATCTCTCTGCCTTGAAAGGATCTTGTTGACTAGTGAAGTAACTCTCGAGTCGGATACTCGAGGTCGAGGAGTGAAGTAGGACAAAGAAGTGCTTCGTGCCGAACCACAATAAATTATCGTGCCGGGTTTGCATTTCCTTTACTTACATCTTTACATATTTACTCGCATTTATTGCTTTACATTTATATTTGCATCTCATAGTCTAAACATCTTAGTAGCGGAAATTTTGAGGCTTTATATGTGTTCGCTTCATGTTTTGACTATCTTTGTGTTAAGTATGTTTATGTTAATGTTGTCTTTATGTTTATGCTTGTTAGATGAGTTGCTTTATTATATGTTGATATAGTTCTGTTTGTTAAATGGATATTGTGTACAATATTATTGTGTCGCCTGTTATGGGTGTTGATTTGTTGATACTTGTATCATGGTTATACAAGTATAACGTGTTTATTGTTGTTTAAATAATTATAGCTATTGTACAAGTTGTTTATTATAACACTCTTCATATACAATCAAACTTGATCAGGTATTTGATGTGAAAGTGTTTAAGCTTTTAATGGAAACATACTCACCATAGCCCCCTCTACGGTTTCCAAAAAATTGATTGGTCTATCATGCCGCGCACATGCCATAGACACGCTTTCAATCATTTGTTCTCATGTTGGGACACACATTATAATGAGAGCACTAACAATGTATATATAATTTCTTTAGGTCACTAAACATGTTTTGGAATTACTGGATTTGGAATATTATTTTTCCCTTGAGTTCATGTTAATAAGTGTGAGGACATTTATACCATAATTCATTCCGAATTTCTCACTGCTCATTTCCCCTTAATGAATGATTATGTCCAAGTTTCCATTTTTGTGCATTGTGGTGGATTTATAAGAACATTTACCGCGTATTGTTGATATTTTTATATGGGAAACATATGGTTCATGACTGAAAACAATCATAATGGGGAGGATTCATTATGGCTTCTTGACATGATCTGAATACACTACTAGAGAAACAGGTTTTCCCACAGCAAGATCCATGGGAAATTCTGTGGGAAACGACCCTTTTCCCACTGATTTCCCACGCAATTATTCCGTTTGTAAAAATATCGTGGGTAAATATTTTACCACGGAATTTCTCACGGAGCGTTGACCATTTTCCCACGGATTTCTCACGGTTTTTATCACACATTTTTAGCATTCAATGAGTGGTTTTTTCCCACGGATTTCCCATGAACTTTTTCCCACATATTACCCACATAGATTTCCTCACAGATTTCCCACGGATTTCCCATACTTTTTAGTAACCATTTTCCATTTGTTTCCCACAAATTTCCCACAATTATTTCCCATATATTCCCACGGATTTCCCACTATTTTTAGTGGCCATTAATCCGGCGGAAACATGTCCAAATTTATTAATATCCGTATTATAATTAGAAAATTTTCATATTCCAAAGTCAAAAGAATTCAAAAAACCGAATATGAAATAATATTATTCATAATTAACCTAATAGAGACTACTTTTGTAAAGTCCGTATTTTTGGGAGTGCTTTTAAAAAATATTATGTTTTATCTAGGATGTGTATATAATTTAAAGAGTTTACTATTTAAGAAAAAATTGCATCACTTATCTTTTACTCCTTCGAGTTTGATCATGGTTTGTTCATAAGCCACTTCTTTGGAGCTCAATACAATTGGTATCACTTATCTTTTACTCCATGATCAAATTTTCTCTATTTATGTGTCCAGTGGGATTAGAACTTGAAAGGATACAAAATGTCTAAATGATTGTATATTGTATAAAAAAGACTACGCAGATCTACACGAATGTGTTACTAGTGGTGCATCAAAGTATAAATATAAGAAGAAACATATAAACACGAGGATGTAGAAAAATGGCCCCTCGTTAAATTTTTGTGGTATCTTCCAATAGTATAAAGACTTGAAAGATTATTTTCCAACGCAAAAGAGGCTAAGTTATTACACTGGCATCATGATGAATAGAAAAAGAATGGAAATGAAGACATGTGGCTGACTTACCTAAGTAGAGAAATATTGATAATCAAGATGAGAATTTTGGTAATAAGATTAGAAACTAGCAGGTTGGTATTAGTTCAAATGGAATAAATCCATTTGAAAATATGAGGAGTCGTCATAATATTTGGCGGTTGTAATACCCTAAGATGTTAGAATTAAGGATATGTGTTAAGTAAATAAGCGGATATGGACAATAAAATAATATAAAAATCGAAGGATATATTGAGAATCAATCGGTATAAACAAACAAAACATCACTGGACAAGGATCCAAAAAATCTTATTATTTATGCACTTGAAATGAAAAAATTGTCAAGTAAGTTGGCATGGGCAGTACGACAAGAGTGACAAAAAGACCATATTATAATGTTTGAATTTGTTCCTTCATAAGATTTATAGGTTTGACATACTTTTTTTGGAATAGAGGCGCTGAATAGTGATATTAATGTTTTTAACAATTCTCCATTATTCGACAAACTTCTTGATGACATAGCACACGTTGCTCCGTTTGTGGTAAATGGAGTTCCGTTTACTTAGTCGATGAAATTTCCATTAAATCATTCACTTATGTAAATGATGCGAAACATAAATACTTTAAACGACATCAAGAAGGTGCACGGAAGGTTCTGAACATGCTTTTGGTGTTCTCCAATGACGTTAAGGAATAATACGACAATTGAAACGTCAATTTAAAGTCAACACGATGCGTAGAATTGTGTATGCTTGCATCATAATGCATAACATGATTTTAGAAGATCAAGAAATGTCGGTTGTAATCAACAAGAATGTGTATTCTAATCAACAAGAAATATGCAACGTGTGATCAATGCGAAGTCCAACATCAGAAGCAAAAGAATTAAAGGATTGAGAAACGCATATTTTTTCAAGGAAACCTTATGCAACATATTGGGCGAGAGGTTGAAATTTTAGATAACGAATAAAAAATTAGTTAGTCAGGACGTATGTTTTTCTTTTGTATTTGGTTTTCGAATGTTTTTTATGTGTGTTTTGTTTTAAGAATTGTAATATAATGTGTTTGAATTCAATGAATGAAATATTTCTTTATGAGGTCTCAAGAAAAATAAAAAGGTGAGTGGAAAGTAGAAACATGATGTTATTAAATGTTATGATAAAATAGATTGTTTTGTTAGTATTATGTTCATGTAACGCTAATGCAACATGCATTTTTTGTTGTTACCAAGTTATGATCCTCATCTTTTAGACATTTATAAAAAAAATATGGCAAAATCCGTAAATTTTTTAAGAAATTATTTTTAAACAAAATGGGTTACAAAAGAAAAAATGCATGACGTATTGTTGGAAATACATTTTTACGTATTTAGAAAGGATCGGTCACTCCAAATATAGATACAAGTATTGGGCTCGTGATCTAATGTATTAAGGTATAGCCCATATAGCCCACATGTAGGGTGGGCTATATAAACCCCCCTCATAGCATGTTAGGAGGGGTTGTTGAACACTTTCATTTCATCTATTCCATCTTTCTATCTTATTCTCTCATTTCTCTCTCTTCTTTCTCTCTCTAAGTTCCTCCATTTCCCATCCATATCAATAGATAATCCATACATGCCTAATCCTTAGAAAACATAGATCCTACAATTAGTATCGGAGCTATGGTTGCATCTTAGGATTTGCGTGCTTTTGATCTATTGATTTGGTTTCATTTTTTTTGAAGTTTATTTTAACAGTTTAGTCTCATTTTTTCTCGGTTTAATATTTTTTTTAACAAGTATCAGTTTACGTTACTGTCTCTGTTTAATTTTAACAAGTTTATTTTTTTAATTTTTTGTTTCTAAAGTATCAGTTTTTTTTTTGTTTTTGTCTCAATCTGTGTTACTTTGACTCAAAAGTTTTTTTAAAAAGTACCAGTTTTTTTATTTTATCTTATTTTGTAAACTTTTGTTTCATTCTGTTTCTTTGTTTCTGGTGTCATCGGAAAAGGGTTTAAACATTCCGACCAGTATTCCGACATCACTTTCCGATCGTCTTCCGACTAGGGTCTTTCCGATCACATTCCGACTGGACTTAATATATTCCAATAGTTTTGATTTTGGTATTCCGACAAGGGTCTTTCCGATCTCATTCCGATCAAGCTTTCCGACACTCATTCCGATGATGTTTTTTGTTTTGACATTCCGATGGTGTTTTTAATTGTTGACATTCCGATGCCTTTCATTTTTAACATTCCGATGGAATCGTAAGTTAGACTCGACTCACTAGACTCGGACTCGGACCAACATAGACTCCACTCGAACGAACACAAACCCATCGTATCATTTATTTCAAATCACACCAAACTGAACTCATCGACCCAAAGACTCGTCTAAACAAACCAGCTTTGACTCGATCTCACAAATCACCCACAACCTCAAGACTCTAATCTGACTCATCGAACAAAAACACACCCACACCCTCCAACAAACTCGTCTCTTAAAACGACTCTCGACCCTCACCCACACTCTCGACTCTCGACTCGACATCACTCGAACCAACACCAAGACTCACTTTTTCAATAAGACTCTCGACTCAATTCAAAGCCCATAGACCGACACCTCTCGACTTAACACGTACTCGATTCGTCATCATCAGACCAACACATCTGACTCGATCTCACGACTCGACTCCTCTGTTTCAGCCAACAATCTACATCTAATCAACCCTCTAGAATCGTAAAAATAAACAACTAGATCTCAGATTCAATTTCGTGAGATACATTCATGCATGTAGAGATCTATTAAGATCCATCCAACACGAAACTGTATCATCATCGATCCATGTCTATTTTAAACCATCCTTGTTTTTCGAATTAAAAGTAAGAACTTCAACAAAGCTGTTAAAATTCTATCTTTGTTTCGATTTTGGATTACGAGAAATCAAACATCATCGAAACCTACCCGAGACCACATAGTATGATCTTGAAGCCACGCCTTGTGTTCTTTCTGGATTAAATTCATTTGTTTCACTTGATTCGTGGGGTGTGATGATCAGAAATCACATTTGAGATTTAGCTTTTTGTTTTGATATGTTTAGGATTGAGAGGAGAGAGATACTGTTTTGGAAGAGAGAAGAAGTAATAGAATAGAGGCGGAGTTTACAAAGTAAAAGAGTGAGATTAGGTTTAGTTACTTTTTAGTTTTGAGAGGCTTTAAATACCAGGCGGAGGATACAATAAATTTTTTAAAGTTTTGAGATTGGTGTTAGTTTCTTGATACGTGTGAGGTTACGAGTAAGGTTACGTGTTTGCTTTAAACCGTAGCTTTGAATTTAATTTGGGCCACGTTTTTTCTTTTTTCTGTTCAAATTTTAGTTCAACTTTATGTTTTGGATTTAGTGCAAACTTTATGTTCAAACGTTTTGGATTTAGTTCTGTGCGTTTTGGTTTTGTTCAAACTTTGTGACCAAGTTGTATCACATATAACTTTTACTAACAATTGGGCTGCGTTTTGATTCCACTTGGGCCTCAACTTTTATGTTTTGACAATTGGGCTACGTAGTAATTTAGCTAAATATCAATTTTCCGTTTTACGTTTTGCTAAGTTAAATCGAGTCGTGTGAAAGTAATTTCGTTATATTGGTTGTCGGGCTATTTACTAGTTTAACCGAAGGTTGGTTTAATTAGTTTACGGGCTTTCTACTTGGAGTGAGTCGTGGTTGAATTAGAATCTGGTTTGTTTTATCAACGTTTGAGCCGACAACAATTTTTGAGCTAAGAAAAGTGTGATCTTATCAATCGTGGATTTTTATAAGTTATTTACGGATCTTTCGAAGTTTCTTCGCGAACTGAAATCTCAATGGAATTGTTGAGTTCGACATTTCAAAAGGGAGAATCGTGTCACATGAAAATTACAGCTAGAGATAGTAGAATGACTTTATTTCGACTACTTCGGTCCCATCTGTCGAACATTTCTCTACTTAAAGAAGGAAGCGGATTTGTGACACTCTTCGGTCAAGATCGTACCATTTTCATCCACCCAATGCTCCTCAAATTGAACCACCTACTAGAACAAATCTACAAAGAAGACATTAATCAAATTGAATCTTCACATTCACTTCAAGTTCTAGCGCAACATTTTTCGAGGTTCTTTCAATTTGATCCTGCCAAGGTTGAAGATTCAATGATCTGCCAGTCATTCTTTGAAGACACACAAATCGACGTTAAAGACTTTAGGGATAGATTGCTCGAGTTCATGAAATCTATTACACTTTCGATTTATGAGAGTTCACAACTTCAACTAGAGCATACTAGTGGAATACAAGAATATACGATGCAGATGACACAAGAGAAAAATGGTCTTACGGATTACTCAAAGGAGACCGCCTTGGTTAACGATGATAGCAGCGTCATTGCATCACGACAACGTGACTCAAGCATGCATGACGAAGAGCCAATAGTTGAGGTACAATTGAATACTGAATCTCACAATGATCTACGGCATGTTGAGAACTCAGAACCCACCTATGACCAAAATGGGATGGAAAAGGGTGATTCCACTTCTGATTCATCCGATGTGCGTCATAATGGGGGAGAGAATGATCAAAATGCTAAAAATCATGATATATGCCTTATGACTGCTTCATTAACCAAATCTGCTTCTAGGATTGAAGAGCTTGAAATGATTTTAGCTCAGCAATCAAAAGAGCTTGAGGATGCCAAACTAGAATTTTCTAAGAGAACTAACAAGTTTGAAACATATTTTGAAAAACTTGAAAAGTCAAACGTTGTTCTTGAACGAAAATTAGATCAAACGGTTCTAGATTCTAAAGCTGAAAAGGATAATCTTTTGAAACAAATTAAGTTGCTTGAATCTAAATTGGCATCCCAAGATAACTTGCTCAAAGAGAATGAGATTTTAAAGGCTCAAGTACATGAAAAGGTCTTTGTTATAGCTTCATTGAAAAACGAATTGAGGAAAACTAAAGGAACTAGTGTAGACACTAAGCTTGAAAAACCATCAATCTTGGGGAAACCGCCTACAAATCAGTTCATTCGACAACCGACTACATTTAGATCCGAGCGATCACAATCCTTGAGACCGCGGTTTGCCTCCCAAGTTGATATGGTTTATCTTTCTAGACCAGTCACTCCAGCAACTAGGCCCAATGTGATCAAAACAGCTTTGGCAAGACCTAATCACATGATTGCCTCTAGTTTCCCTAAAAATACCAAGACCACGTCTAGAACTAGTTCAAATGACGTTTGCCATAAATCTGATCTTAGGGAAGCTAAGCAAAAGACACATGTAAGAGATAGCAATGTCAAACCTAGTCAGATGCCTTGTAGATTACCCAACACTGCTCACCGTAGCATGTCATCTCCTAGGAGAATCGATCAATCATCTAGGAATTACTCGGACATTAAATATGCTACTTGTAAAACATGTAGGAAATGTGTCTTTAGAGCCAATCATGATTCCTGTATCAAAAAATTGCTTAATGAGGTGAACTCCCGTGCTAGACTTAAATCCCAGTGGGTTGCTAAAATCAAACCCATTGGTAAAATGTGGCGCCCCACTGGTAGAACTTTCACTCTTGTAGGAAATGAGTGCCCTTTAACTAGGATAATCTCCGACTCTACTAAGACTGCTAGGGAGGAAATTGAAAAAGATGATACATCACTTAAGCCTGAACTTAAAGTTTTCTATAAAAGGAAACGTTTGCCAGCTAAGATTAGTGAATCATCTACTCAGGACATCTCTGACACAAGTAAAGCCAACCGTGAACCCCCACGTGCTTCTAAAATAGATATCGCTAACCAATGCAAAAGTATACAAATTCCTAATGAGAATGCAGGTACCAAAGTTGATGTTCCAAAAGAACGAAGCGGTCCAATCGTTGTATACCGTTCAACTAAGGACACTCTTAGAGTTTGGTTGCTGAAGAAGCAGATATCGGAGAAACAAGTGTCTCAGGGGATTCATGGCTAAGCTTACAAGGACTTATAGTCACATCACAGACTATAACTCGATCTTCAAAGAAAGGAAAGTTTATCGCCGATGGTAAACTTATCCTAACAACGAGAAATTAATTTTTCTCGGGCATGAGCTTATATTAAAAACATTCGAAGTTTTTAAGCTCATGCACAATGGCTCCTCGTTGAATGATAGACGACGACCCGGACTTCAGAGACAGGGAAGTTTATCCACGCAACGATAACTTACCCTCTTAACAAGAAATTAAGTTTTCTTGGACACGAGCTTATCCTAAAACCGTTCAAAGGTCTTAAGCTCGTTTATATGGTTTATCATTAAATATCAGATGGTAACCCGTGCTTCAAAGAAAGGAGAGTTTATCGCCGATGATAAACTTATCCTAACAACGAGAAATTAAGTTTTCTCGGGCATGATCTAATATTAAAAACATTCGAAGTTTTTAAGCTCATGCACAATGACTTACAGTTAAATGTCAGACTGTAACTCGAACTTCAAATAAAGGAAAGATTATCTTTTATGATAACTTATCCTCATAACGAGAAATTAACATTTCTCGGTCATGAGCTTGTATTAAAACATTTGAAGTTTTAAGCTCAGAAAGGAAAGTGTATCTTTTAAATAAGAGAACTTTTCCTCATAACGAGAAATTAACCTTTCTCGGTCATGAGCTTTCCGTTAAAACAGTCAAAGTTTTCAAGCTCATGAACACGACTTCTAAGTAAATGTCAGCTTAGAACTCGATCTTCAGATAAAAGGAAAGTTTATCGCCGATGGTAACTTATCCTTAACAACGGGAAGTTTACAACTTCTCGTACTTGAGCTCGTTTTGTAAGCTATTCAACATCTTAAGCTCAAACAATTGGTTTTCAAAACTTTGAACACAATTTTTCGAGAATTTCTCAAAAGGTTTTTCTAAATCTTTCAAAATTGTGTGTTCAAAAATGTTTTGATACAAAGAGCATGTCTTCTAGAATCGATAATATTTACGACACTAGAAATGTCATTCAATAATGACACGGGGTTGTAAATAAAGTTCGAGCAGAAGTTCAAATGTTTTAAAACATGCTCAAAATGGTTTGCTATTATTTCAGATAGTAACCCGCTTTTCATAATCAAGTCAAGCATTTCACCGGAAAGCTTTGACTCAACAACGGGAATTAATTTTCTCGGGCATGGTTTACTTTATAACCATGTAAGGGATTGTGTTTACGTAATAACACAATCTAACACGAATATATGTACGGTTCAGTGCATTTATTTGTTAAAACAAGAGAAGTCTTGTTTTTATGAAGTTATCATCTCCACCAACCGTAGCAACTTACAATTGATATCTACATACTCGACGATGCGACTACTCAAACGGTGACTACAGCTCTTTCAATAGAACACGGGTCAACAATTGAGGGGGAGCAATTTTCCAGCATTCAGAATCCTTGATGCCGAGAGTGCCAAGTTCACATATTGGTGTCAAGACAACGATATCAATCATACACATGGAGTCAAGAGATAACTTTAGACGTGACGAGGTGACCAACATTCGTGAACAAGAACCATGTGAATCTTTCATATGATGTTCTCCATCATTCAGGTCCTACCTCGTAAATTGCTAATCTTGTGAATTCATTATCATATATGATCTTTTCACGTGATAAATACCTTACACTTGTGTTTAAAAGGTATTTAATTTACGTTTCAGCTCACCCTCATTAATTTGAGGGGGAGCTTGTGTAATTCATGAAGATAATTGGATTTGCATTTTTCTTCCCAAATTTTCTTAAAATGCTATTAAATCAATTGATATTAAAAACATCGATTGGGTTAATATTTTTAATATGGGGGAGAAAATGTGATTTAATATGGGATATGATCAATCATAAATGGTTTGACTTAACGTGATAGCTCATCCTGACATGTGCAAAATGTTTTCGGATATCGTGGCATATGTTAAGGGGGAGCAAAATGGATTCGCACTTCAAAATGGATTTCATGGTGGCATACACTTACCCAAAACATCTCTATTTACGACGGTGAAGATTGTGGTGACATAAGGATGGTAAGATAGGTTAAAGTCCAATGATTTCTCTAGAACCGAAGGAATCTTCCCAAGGACATTCCATAGCTAGAAATAGTAGTCCTTAGGAAAGATGGAGAAAGATTATGAACGTAGCTGAATGCCGACCAAGTACTTAAGTTAGCACTGGAACAATCACAACAAGGTGCTAGTGATGACGTATTGGTAAGCATTGAAGGGGTTGAAGAATGAAAAAGAATTGTAAAGATAAAGGGTGTATAGAAAGAAGCCCTCCTTACAACTTAGGCAGAAACCGGGTCAATACATATGCTATTAAGATCATTTTTAATGATTCTTGATATTGAAGATAGACATCATGGACCCAGTGATGTAATGCACAACCCATCCCAGCTAACTCAGATATCTCTCAAAAGATATTTGTTTTAATCACACGGAGACAACGCATTATCTATTGATTTATTCACTCAAAACAAATTGGTATTGAAATGGTGGCACTCCTCTCCAGCCTCCGATCACTAAAATCCAAAATGCACGATCGAGTCTAGAGCCATTTGAGATCATCAAATATCTCATTAGGACACACTTTCATATTTCCTTGCTTCTTCACACACTGTGAAAAAGTAAGAAAGATCTTAAGAGTCCTACGCAAAATCTTCATGATCTTGCCTGAACATCCGAGTAATACGAAAGTATTTACAATGAAGATGGAAATCCTTCTTGAGCGAATATCAAAAAGCTCATGGTAGGTGACTTGTGCGATTCTTTATGAATCAAACTTGTGATAACTGGAAAGCAACAGTGGTTTAATTCTTAAATGAATTTAAACACGTTCCAGGCCTCTACGCAATATCTTAGTGATCTTGCCAGAACACTCAGAGTGATACCTTAGTGTTCACAGTGATGAGTAGAAATCCTTCTAGTGTTAACCTCAAACAGCACTTGGTAGGTAACTTGTAAGATTCTATACGAATTAAGCTCGTGACAACTAGAAAGCAACGATGGCGCGGTTCTTAATTGAACTTCACTTGTTCCAGGAACATGAATTGACGGCTTCAAATCATGCGGATATTATTATCCAAATGATTCACTCTTTATGTTCGCAGTCAGCTTTGGACGGTCGAATAAAGAGAACGGGTTTACCCGCGAAATCTTGTCAAGGAGGTTCTTAATTGAAACTACCTGCCACAAGTACGATAGTTAATATCGTCCAACGGTCTTCACCGACCGGAGGTAAAATGCTACCGATTTAGAATGAAATGTTCAAAGCCATTTCATCCGTGTATATGTTTTGTTGCTAACTGTCTTATGCAGCGTAACAAGAAGGTGGCATTGCGGTGTACAATCCAGAAGAAGTCGTCACCACATGCTAATACTATATGCACTTAATACTTCATCAAATTCTAGAAAGTCTAAAAGTCAAGTCTTCCGCTGTATCAAACTCTGAAGCTTTCAAGAATTACGAAGGTATAAGTATGTGGAACATGAAGTCACAAGGAGGCAAATATCACAAGTGATGAATGCACAAGGTCAAGGCAAGAGAACATGCTCAAGACTAAAGTCAAAGATCTCATCAGCATATTCACAAGAACAAGATCGAAGACTCAAGCATAGTATGCTAGGTTTAAGATTTTGTAAAATGGTGTGACCTCCCTTTAGGGGAGATTGTTGGAAATACGTTTTTCCAAGGAAAGTCTTTGTCACATCATTATTAGCATAGATCACGAGCTATAGACTATTTAGGACATTGTAATTTGGAGTGACCTCCCTTTAGGGGAGATTGTTGAAAATAAATTTTTACGTATTTAGAAAGGATCGGTCACTCCAAATATAGATACAAGTATTGGGCTCGTGATCTAATGTATTAAGGTATAGCCCATATAGCCCACATGTAGGGTGGGCTATATAAACCCCCCTCCTAGCATGTTAGGAAGGGTTGTTGAACACTTTCATTTCATCTATTCCATCTTTCTTTCTTATTCTCTCCTTTCTCTCTCTTCTTTCTCTCTCTAAGTTCTTCCATTTCCCATCCATATCAATAGATAATCCATACATGCCTAATCCTTAGAAAACATAGATCCTACACGTATAACGAGTTTGGGTAAATGAGAAAAGTTCAAATGCATCATTGTTTTTACTCACAAGCTAAGGGATAAGTTCCTGCTATCTATATTGGTTTGATTTACATGTGGATTAACCTAAGATTAAAAAACGTGAAGAGATCATTTTGCCTAAAGTAAAAAAGTTTTAAAATTGGGCGGATAGACTAATGTTGTAAATTTTCTCAGACTAATGTAAGTTTTAAAATTTGAGGATTTTAATGTTGCACTCAATCTAGAGGATCATTCGTGTGGTGGCTATGAGACGAATATTGCTATGCATGAGTTTAAAGAATGTGTTCAACAGATGGAAGTAATGGATGTTAATGATACGAGGTTGCATTTCACATGGAATCAGAAGCCTATGGGTGGTGATGGTTTTCTAAAAAAGATAGATCGTGTTATGTGTAATATCGCATATATTCACGCATTCCCTAACTCCCTTGTTGTCTTCCAACCTTATAGGATTTCAGATCATTCTCCTTGTGTGCTTCGAATTCCTACGGTTACTAGACCTAAACCTAAACCTTTTAAGTTTTCAAACTTTTTGGTTTCTAAAGAAGGGTTTTGGGGCATTGTTGTGAATGGCTGGAATTTGTCTATTCAGGGATGTGCTATGTTTAGAGTTGTTAAGCGTCTAAAGGGTCTTAAATCTCCGTTTCGTAAGCTTCTCTATGAGCATGGCAATCTACATGAACGAGTTACGCGTATTTGGTTGAATCTTGATGCGGTGCAGCAAGCTATTGATCGTGACCCTAATGATCCTGAACTGCGAGAGATTCATGCGCATTATCTCCTTGCGTTTAAGGAGGCTACACTTGATGAAGAATGATTCTTGAGACAAAAATCAAAGATTGACTGGCTTCATGAGGGTGATTCTAACACGGCCTATATTCATCATGTTGTTAAAAGTAAGTGTGCTAGGAATCGCATTGACATGGTCATGGATGGTTCTAATGCTCTTCATGAAGGTAATGATGTTCCAAATGCTTTTGTCACACACTATGAACAATTTCTAGGGTTGGAAGGTATGATTGTACCGCTTGATAGTCATAACTTGTTTACTAGTATTTTGGATGCTCAGAAAGTTAATGCTATGATACGGGCTGTTTCGGATGATGAAATTAAAGGGGCTATGTTCTCTATGGGTTATGATAAAGCCCCAGGTCCTGATGGTTTCACGGCTGCATTTTTTAAGAAGGCTTGGGATATTGTTGGTGGCGAAGTTATTTGTGCTATTCAGGAGTTTTTCGCTAATGGTAAATTACTTAAGGAAATTAACCATACTCTTATTGCTTTGATTCTGAAAGTGTCTACTCCTGCAAAGACTACTGACTATCATCCTATATCTTGCTGTGATGTGCTTTTTAAGTGCATTAGTAAGATTATTGATAATCGTATCAAGGATGATCTTGGTGATTTAGTTAGTATTAATCAATCTGCTTTTGTTCCGGGTCGACGAATATCGGATAACATACTTTTAACTCAGGAGCTTATGCGTAACTATCATAGACGAAGTGGGCCGCCCAGGTGTTCTTTTAAGGTTGATATTCAGAAAGCATAAGATACGGTTAATTGGGGTTTCCTTCGTACTATTCTGATTGGATTCGGATTTCCTCATACTATGGTTGAATGGATTATGGTGTGTGTTACGTCTACATCGTATTCTATTTGTATTAATGGGAATATTCATGGCTGGTTTCGTGGTAAGAGAGGGCTGCGTCAGGTGGATCCGTTGTCACCCTACTTATTCACTCTTGTCATGGAGGTGTTAACGCTTATTTTGAGGAAACGTGTGCGTGATGCTGATAAATTTTATTATCATTATCGGTGTGAGAAGAATTCTATTGTTAATCTTTGTTTTGCAGATGATTTATTCATGTTTACGCATGGTCATCTTCAGTCGGTACGTGTTATTATGGATGCTTTAGATGAGTTTATGAATGTTTCGGGCCTTGTTCCTAGTATCCCTAAGAGTACTTTGTTCTTTTGCAATGTTTCTCCTACGGTGAAGACTAGTATTCTTAATCTACTACCGTTTGCTGAAGGGCAACTCCCCGTTCGATACTTGGGTGTTCCACTTATATCTTCTCGATATCTTTATAGGGACTGTAAAGTCCTTGTGGAAAAGTTGGAGAGCAGGGTTAATGATTGGCGGAATAAATATCTTTCTTTGCAGGTAGGTTGCAACTTATTCGCTCAGTTCTTTCTTCTATGCATATTTACTGGGATTCTGTCTTTATTCTTCCTGCCCGGATCATATCGGAATTGGATCAACTTATGCGTGGTTTTTTAGGTCCCAGGGACCTTTGAAACAGGGTAAAGCCAAGGTTTCTTGGGAGCTGGTTTGTTTGCCACAACGTGAGGGTGTCCTGGGGATTAGTAACCTGGTAGCTTTAATACTGCTCTTATGACTTTGCATATTTGGTGTATTATTACTCGGAAGGATTCTCTATGGGTTCAATGGATTCATTCGTATAAACTTAATGGAATCTTCTGGGATGTTCCGGCTATTGGTGACATGAGTTGCGGTTGGAGAAAATTACTTATGATTCGGCCGCGTGTACGGCCGTTTATTTGGAATAAGATTTATAGCGGTTCTTCTACGTCTATGTGGTCTGATCGATGGGCGGAGATTTGTCCTCTCCTGAATTTTATTACTGTTCGCAATATTATTCGGGCGGGTTTTACTCTTGCTGATTCGGTTCGTGACCTTATTTCTAATGTCGCTTGGCAATGGCCTCCGGATTGGCATAAATATTATCCTTTGTTAAATTCTTTGCCTGTTCCGGCTCTCCAGGATGATCTTAAGGATGTTATTATGTGGCGTAATACTACGGGCGCCCTACATCCATTTTATGTGGCTAGGGTTTGGGAATCTATTCGTACTCATTCAGAGGTTGTTGATTGGTACCATGTTGTGTGGTTTGCGGATTGTATCCCTAGACATGCAGTTCATATGTGGCTTATGGTACAGGGTAAACTAAAGACTCAAGAAAGATCGAGGTATTGGGATGTAGGCCCTAACGTGGATATTGCTACTTTGCGGTGTCTATTGTGTGGGGCAGTTGCAGATTCCCATCCACACTTATTTTTTTAGCGTTCTTTCTCTTCGCAGGCTTGGTGTAAAGTTCGGGAGTTGGCTGATATGGGATCTGTACCTCAGAGATTTGCGGACATTGTTGACTATTTATCTCCTATCTCGAAGGCCCGATCTGTGGTTAGCATTATTGGCCGAATGGTCTTGGCTGCGACTTCTTATTTCTTATGGGTTGAGCGGAATTCTCGTTTGTTCAGAGGGCGTTGCAGGAATGTTGATCAAGTTGTGGTGTTGATTTGTGATACTATTCGACTAAAGCTTGTCACATTCAGATTTAAGAAGGTTAGTGCCCGTTCCAAGTCCTTGTTGGATCGGTGGAGATTGCCTAGTATATGCGTTTCTCATGGTGATGTTAGTGTATGAGGGTCGTACTCTTTTTTACTTCTTGGGGTTTTTCCCATTGGGTTTTTATCGAGAAGGTTTTTTAAGGAGGCTGCCTCATGTGGATCCTTTGCTGTCTCTGGCGTGCTGTTGGAGTGGTGGGGTGTTTGCTTTGTTTCAAGACTTCATTCTTCTGGTGTTCATCTGTTCGATGATTAATTTATGATGTAGTCTATGTCTTTTGATATGTGTAGTGTGTTTATGGCATGTCATAAGCACTAGTATCCAAGCCTTTGCTTGAGGTTAATGTGGTACTTCAGCCACATTCCTGTGTACTTAACATTATTTTTTGGTTAATATATATTTACCAGGGTAACCCATTACCAAAAAAAGATAAAAGTAACAAAATATCACCGGTGATAACACAATGAAATATCATTGCTAATATTACAGTGTAGCTATGTAATTAAATATTTCATTACATTATCACTAGTGATATTTCATAATTTTTATCACTAGTAAAATGTGACATCTGATAAATATTTTTCGTCAATTACAGTTTTAGTCTCTCCGCCAGCTTTTTACAAATTTTGGACATTTTGGCTAAAATGACTCATCCGTGTATTTTATAAAATTTAATCTTTGATAATAAATGACTAACATTAGTCTTTTGGCTTATAAGTAAAAAAAACGGTAAAATAACTCAACTCCTGAGTAAATACTACTATAGCGTTTAAGTTGAATAAATAAAAAATGAGGTCTTCTTATAACATGCCTCTTTAATCAATCTAACGCACATTTTAGAGCATCTACAATGGTAATAAGGTATAAAGACTTGATACCATAAATTTTTTAAATGCATATTCACATTATGGTTAAAGACTTTGTAAAATGACTTAGTGTTTACCAAGTCATTCATAAAAAATCATTCAAAAACCATTTTCTACAATGCTAAAAAGTCCTAAGAATAACTATTTGAAATAGTAAAAAGCTATCAATGACTTTTACCATTGCACATGCTCTTAGACAACTAGTGATGTGGAACCGTGTAAATATGTACCAACATTCAATTTATGATTATATATGATCGTATATTATTCACTGTTCATCATCTTTCATCAAAATTATTGCAACTCATATAAAATGGTATCAACAAAAATATCCATATTTAATGTAAAAGTTCAATAATTAGTGAAAAAATTCTTTAGATAAATGCAATAGATCACATATAATCAAAACACATTGAATGAAATAAATTTAATTCTATTTGTGTCATTGTGTATATAACGGAAGTATTCTACTTTAATTAGATAAATACTACATAATCATTACAATTTCTTTATACGTATCCTTTCTATTTGTGTCTTATTACTAATATTTATAGGACATATACGATGCTTATTCCAAAAGCGCCTTGAGTTACCATGACTTACAATTCCTTTATTTTATGTACCCTCCTTCTAAGCTTCTCATTATTCCTTCATAGAATCTCCGCCATAGAGTATTTTGTGACCAACCCGGTCGCAAACACCCCTGGCGGCATCCGTTTTGACAAAGAAATCGGAATTCCATACACAAAACATATAATGGGTACTAGTATCGACTTCATTTTGTCCACCGTCTTCCAACAAAACAACCCGTATGACCAAAAACCCTTGGTTTCTGTACATGTTTAGATTTCAGAGTTTGATGAAGCCGCGGGACTAACTTGGGGAAATAACAATATTAACATTAGTTCAAAATTTATACAAGGGTCCCAAGGGGACCTTAAACTGGAATTCACATCCCTATTTTACCATGAAATGACACATGTGCTTCAATGGAGTGGTGAAGGTCGTGCACCAGTGGGATTAATTGAAGGAATCGCGGTTTATACAACATTAAAAGCAGGTTATCCAGGATTTGCAAAGCCGGGACAAGGGGATTCGTGGGATCAAGGGTATGAAATTACGGCCCATTTTCTTGAGTATTGTGATGAGATAGCCCCGGGCATTGTGGCAAGCCTTAATAAACTGATGAGGTTTGATTTTGATGTCAAGTTTTTTGATTACTTAACTGGGAAGCCTGTGGATCAACTATGGATGGACTACAAGGCTAAGTATGGGCAATAAGTAGTTTAATGGCAATGATTGTTTGATATATGCTGCTTTAGCTATAATTTTGTTATTTGCGCTACGATATACACTTTTAAGTTATTTAATATGACCAAAATATGAGATTTTTCAGCATGTATATTATTGAGTTTTTTTAATCGTATTCTGACTTAATCTTGCAAGCCAACTAATCCTAAGACGATTATTCTTTTGGATAATCCCAAGTCGTTGCGAGTTTTCTTATTGGAAAGGCTGAAATATCCGAGAAGAAAAGCATGAAAAAATACAACAAATTGAATATACAAGAAATAACAACCCCGCATAGACACAACCACGCGCTAAACAAAGAAAAGCACCAAAACCACGACTACAAAAAATCTCAAAAGGCTTAGAAATCAAGCAGCTCCAATTTGAAATGGATGAGTTGCATCGGGCCGAAATTCAATCTTTTCAATTATGAGGAAGATCGTCAGCATTGCTTCAATCTATACATGACTCTCTGATTCGAATTTTTCTTCTTTTTTCTTTACGACAACACTTAATATAAGAGACATAAAATCTAGTGAGTAATTAAGTGCAACTCCTACCTCGACAGCAGCATCAAATGTCAAAAGTACAGGTATAGGTGCACCAAGTGTATCCACCCATGCAGCCACACCTAAACAAAGCAAAGCAAAGCAATATATCTTGTGTTCTGGCATTAGTTTTAATTTCTTAAGCTTAGCTTCAACATGAACATGAATCATATCACCCATGCAGCCACGCCTAAACAATCACGTCATTGATTTGTAGTCCCAAACGACTATTGTACTTAACCAAAACAGGATAAGATTAATAACTATGAAGCAAGCTGAATAAAAGAGAGCTCAGAGTGGGTTGAATGCTTACCAGGAGCAGCAACAACATGGTAAAATTAAGTCGAAGAGACTAGATATCGAAAATCTATCATATAAACGAGCAAAAATAAGTCGAAGAGACTAGCTAAAACTTAATCAAATTATTATAGTTATAAAAATAACTATGAAGCAAGCTGAATAAACGAGGCATCTAAAACATCAATTGCATGGTCTTGTTTCCAGGATGAACCTGGTTTGAGAACTAATCAAATGCACAACAGTCAACAACCCACCTAGACATTTATGACACACATCATACCATCCAGCCTTCTGAAAGTATTTAGGTGGTGTTTGTTTCATTAAGATGTTTTACATCTGAATCTGACTACCGCCTCTTACTGATAAGAGGTGGTTATAAAGTATGAATCTGAATGAAATAATTTTGTTTGTTTTTTTATAATTGTCTGAATGGTTTTAATTGTCAATTTTTTAAGTATATGTTATCAACACACGGTTTTGGTTCACCCTATCATTCAATTCCTCGATTTCACGAAAACTATCTTGATTTCTAACGAACTCGAAAAATTTATTCAAACATCATTTATATATTTATATATACATATAATGATTATTACCCGAATAACTCAACTGAATAAATTGAACAATACAAAAACCTAACCGACTAACACCTATAATAATCTGTAATTCGTATAATAGTGAATTTGTAATAGTGTAATATAGTGAAATACGTAGCCCAAAATCTTCACTAGGGCCCAAATTTATTACTACTAGTAAATTAATCCTAACCTAACACAGTATATAACTTTTCCTTTAGTTCTCACTTTAAACGTCTCCTTCAACTAATTTCTCTCTCATACAATCACCACCAACTTTTTAACACAAATACTAGATAGAGAAAAGTTCTATAGGGAACACACTCTCAAAAAAGTTTAAAAGAATTAATCTGGACCGTTCGTTTTAAAAAAAAATTCTATGGCTGAGATTGTTTCACTTTATATTTTTAACACTGCCACACATAACCCTATTGTTTGAAACACACACACACCCACCCACCACAGCCGCCGCACCCCACCACCGTCGTGTACCCCCACCGTCGTCGTACCCCCACTGTCGTCGTACCCCCACTACAACACCGTCGCCACAACCCCACTGTCAACAATAATAGATATGATTTGACGATTGGGATCTGATCTCACTTTTATAGATCTCGATTTCAAAAGAAAGAAAATCTGATTTAAAGGTAAAACAAGCTATACACATTTGTTGTTATCCTAGTCTCTTTAATTATATAGACTACATAGCTTTCTTGATACAAGTATGGATGATACTCTTTTACTTTATCAGTGTACCACACTTTTGTACTACATAGCTCTTCTGAATACATGCTTTTACTTAAGCACAATTGTATTTGCCCAATTAAGTTTTTGGTTTTTCCTTCTTTATGCTGATATGGGGACTTGCAGCAGTTTGGAAACCACCTTAACCTATCATAGGTGGCATACCTATTTGCTTTCCTTAGGTTTGCTTTAACATGCCTTCTCCCCTTATGTTCTTCGTTTAAATGATAGATTTGTACCAACTGGTTAGCCTTGTTAGTGTTTGTAGCTTTCTGATCTAATAGTAGTATCATCATTCATACTTGCTGAATATATTAAATTGTTTCTACTTGGGTTATTAGGGTTGATTTGATAACTAATAAAGGAAGATACTTTCAGTTATTCTCTAAATTTATGAAATCTAATATGTAGCAAAGTACGTGTTGAGGGCTTAGAGACACTACTCTATCTTGATAATACGCTGAAGGGAGAACGCTACGCAGAGAGAAACCATTACTTTTGATGGTGAAGTGAGATATGATTTTCTACGACATCTCTAAACACATTTAAATTTGGAATTTGTATATGCATATAGTGGTAATAATATGAACTTTATGTGATGCATCAATGAACATTGAAGGATAATTAAAGTATCAGATTGTTGTGCTCAAGTTCTTTGTTGTAGACTTGCTGCTCCTTTGCTAGTGTAGCGCTATGTTTATCTTATTAATAATAATATGAACTTTATGTGATGCATCGATGTTCTGACTCATGGTTTATGCAGGGAAGCTTCATCTAGAGTTGTTATTGCTGTTGAAGCCGAAGTTAAGGACGTCAAATGAATATACATATCACAAGTCTTGTTTTGTTAAGTTATAGATGTACAGATTTATATTGTTCGTTGTAAAACAAAACAAGTAGTAGTTGCTTCTAGTAATACTCAAGCAAATGTATCCGGACATGATGTAATGTTATTCATTACTATGTATTATTTATCAAATTATATCAAGTAATTTGTTCTTTTGAATAACTTCTATGGATTCATCTAGAACTGCTAATGATGATGGAGTTGGATACTGATTCAAGCATTTCAGAACCTTAAACTCCTTTATCAAACCCACTTAAGATGAATCACATGTGATTTTGTTTGAATCACGTGTAATTTTGTCAATATATTAAAATGTATGTTGACATTCTTGTAAGATATATAAAAAAATTGGCTTCTTGATTACATATGATTTTTTAATCACATGTAATTTTGCTTGAATTACATGTGATTTAGTGATAATTACATGTGATTTTAGTTGTATTACATGTGATTTTTCTTGCATTCCATGTGATTCAAGTATTTTGAAACCTTAACTTCTTCTAACCAACCCACTTTAAATGTAATTTTGTATAAAATCACATGTAATTTGAGCAAAATTACATGTAATTATTTATAAAATCACATGTGATTTAAAGCATAATTACATGTAATTTTGTATAAAATCACATGTAATTTGAGCAAAATTACATGTAATTATTTATAAAATCACATGTGATTTGAGCAAAATTACATGTAATTCACACAAAATTACATGTAATTTTCATTCAACACTAACTAACCACTTTATTACAAAAATCACATGTAATTCACACATAATTACATGTGATTTGTATTTAACACTAATAAACTATTTTATTACAAAAATTACATGTAATTCACACATAATTACATGTAATTCACACAAAAGTTAACGATTTACAGTGTTAAAAATTCTCGCCAAAAAAATTACACGTAATTTTCGAAAATTACATGTAATTTTTCGAGAATCACATGTAATTTTTATGCGTAAATTTAAAAAAAAAATTTGCCGAAAGTGTATAGAAGTGCCTATCTATAGAAAGATAACTTAATTCCCGTCGCGATGGTATAATTAGTTTTTCGTAACGATTAACGGTTAGAGAGATATTTAATTTTTAAGAAATAGGATGAAAATGGGTTTTTAAATTAAATTTAAAAAGATTAATATAGATCATTAGATGGAACTTGAAAGGATGGTTGAGATTGCTTCTTTCATTCTTTTTTTAATGCATATTCTATAAGGATCTCACCTCAGCTATAGATATAATTTTTTTATCTAAGAGAGAAGTACAAAATACATCCCTGTGGTTTAAAAAAAGTGTGAATTACATCCCTCGTCAGTACTTGGAACATAATACATCCAACCGTTACATACTTTGAGCATGATGCATCCCTTGGACGGATGATGCAAATATTTTCTTCGTTAAGTACTAACAAGGGTTATAAAGAATGATATTTTTTCCTTTTCTATTTGAGAGAGATGTATTTTGCACTAAACTCAAAAAAATATTTATTTTTTTTAATTATTAAAAAAATTAAATTCTTTTTCAAAAAAAAGTTTTATATTTTTTAAAAAAAAAGAAATTTATTTTTTTCGAAACCATTGTTTTTAAAAAATTTTAAAATTACACTTTCTTCGAGAAAAATTTTTAAATCTTCCAATAAATTAAAAATTTTTATAAGAAAAAAGTTAAAAAAAATATAAAGTTTTTTTACTGTATAAAAATTTCGAAAAAGTAATTTTAAATTTTTTTCAAACATATTTAATTTTTGGAAAATGTAAAAAATATGGTTACAAAAATTATTCAACATTGTTTTGAATCAAAATTAAAGTACGCTTTTTTTTAAAGAACGTTGTAAACTTTTTCGAAGAAAATATAATTTTGTTTTTTTCTCAAAAAATGGTTTCGAAAATTTAATTTTTTATTTCGAAAAAAAGCATTTTTTTTCCGAAAATAGTGTAATTTAATTTTTTTTTAAATGGTTTCAATAAAATTAAACTTCCTTTTTTCGAAAAAGAATTGAAATTACTTTTTTTTTAAATAAAATTTTGCCTTTTTAAAAACTTTTTTTCGAATAACAATTAATTATTTGGAAAATTTAAAATTTTTTCCAAAAAAACTGTAATTTTAATTGTTTTTTTTAAATGGTTTCGAAAAAATTAAACTTCTTTTTTACAAAAAAAAAATTTGAAAAAAATTAAATTTACTTTTTTAAATAAAAATAAAAAATTTAGTTTAGTGCAAAATACATCCCTCTATATTGAAAAAAGGTACAAATATCATTCTTTATAAACTCTCGTTAGTACTTAACGAAAAAATATTTGCATCATCCGTCCAAGGGATGTATCGTGCCCAAAGTATGTAACGGTTGGATGTATTATGTCCCAAGTACTGACGAGGGATGTAATTCACACTTTTTGTAAACCACAGGGATGTATTTTGTACTTCTCTCTTTATCTAAAGATCAAATACACCTTTTTCTCAAACACTTGTGTACTATTTATATGATATCAGCTTAGATCTTTGAGATCTTGGGTAAGATGTATTTTTCATCATTTATTATAGATCAATGATGGTGGTTACATATATCTTTCTGTTCTTGATATTATAAAACCAGAGATCCTTGTTTATGTTTGTTCTTGTAAGTCTTTGTTTGACAATAAGGAGTTGGATGTAAGATTTCAGAGGCAAGGCAGTAAGATAGGATCACCACCTCTGACCGAGTCAGATCTCCAAAGTGTTGCCGCATCTGACTGTAAAAGAAAAACAAACAAGCTTCAAGTCTGACCGCGTCTGACTGGTAAGAGTCAGAGGCCAGTCAGACGTTTTTCTTAAAAAACACGCCCTTACTCTTTTTTACACACATATGTTGGTGCTAAATTCAGGTGCTTTTGGCATTCGATTTTATGTCAAATGTATATTATGTTATAAATGAGCTACTCATTTAGTAAAAAAAGGTTAATTTAAAAAATTGTCTCATGAGGTGTTTCGTTTTTGTCAAATGTCCCAAAATTAAAACAATAAGGTAATTACCCCTATTCGACATTATTCGACTTTATTCTACTCCATTTTATTATATTCAACTAATTCGACTTGAACCACAGCGTGACACGTGGCACATTGTTCTTTTCAAGAAAAATGCAAGTGGGTCCCGTTAATTAGTACATCCAAGTACACTTACAGTACACTTCTTGTAAGTGTACTTGTTATTCGACTTGATGTCAAATCCGTTATTCGACTTGTACTTTTAATATTAAAAAATAAATTTGTAATAACATTCCCTACTATTCGACTTTGACCCAAAATTATTCGACCCGTACCTTAAAAAAAACAGAACCCGAAATAAATCCTCATTGGTATTCGACTTGTACTTTCTATTTTCTCTGTTATCAGTGTACTATTTCACATTTACACAACTCAGCTGTTGTTCTCAATTTTTATGAGCAGCTGTTGTTCTCAATTTTCTCTATTATCACTGTACTGTTTCACATTTACACAACTCAGCTTTTACACCTCCAGTTTATGAACATTTTTAAAAAAACTAAAGACATTTCACATTTCATGCTTTCTGAACCATTATTAAACAGTTCATGCTTTCTGAACCATTATTAAAATGTAAGAATGAATTGGTTGATGATTCTATAAGAGTGTAAGCGCGCTCAAGTTGGGTAATGGGTCAAAAGGCGCGAAGTTTTACGGTCAAAAGATCTTACTGGTTTTTTGAGATAACACTATGGATGCTAACAACCCCTGTTGTATATGTCAAGTGATAAAGCTATTTGAAGATCATAGAAGATCGATGAGTCGAACGTCGTTGAGTAAACATTTTAGCTGGCCAATAAAACAAATCCCAAAACGGCTATGAAATACTTGTTAGATCACGTATATTAGAGTCAAAAAGCTCGACTCTCTTCAAACAGCTTAACTAAAACCTTTTCTGATTTCAAGAGGGTCTATTTAAGCCCCTTATTGATACAATCATAATCACTTTTTTTGGAAAATCCAACATACTACATTTTTCATTTAACGGACCCCCGTTATCTCATACGACTTTGCAACAAAAGTGGTCGTTGTTTCCATCACAACTGCTCCAGTTACTGCAGATGTAGCTGCAGCTGCTACTACGGGTAGCTGCATATTTTGGCCTATTATCGTTCTTGTTTCCGTAGTTATTTCTTGGTATCTTATCATTCTCGTGGCAGTAACTATATCTATATATCTAGGAATGAAAAGTAAACGGATTCTGATTGGGGTGATAAGAGTTGATTTCCCACAGCAATTCCCAAAATCTGCTTTAGAAAATGATTACCTGGTCTACTACATGAAGACATAACAACATACAATGTACACTCATTCCGGCCGATCAAGCATTATAAAACTGTTGCAAAGGAGACTCAGATGAGGCGTTAAAAGGTTTCCACAAATGACACTGATACTTGTTTTTGAGAGTCATCACTACAACATTCGCGCCCTACCCCAGCGATATTTTTGGTGTTTCCCCAGCGACATGTCGCTGGGGAAGTATATCCCCAGCGACAAGTCGCTGGGGTATATTCGTTGGGGTACGCTAGTTGTTAAAAGTATCCCCAGCGACACGTGGGCCCCACAGACTTTTCCTGGAAGAATAGATGCCACGGTGGCAAAATTTTCCCCAGCGACATGTCGCTGGGGAAAATCCTTATTAAATAAAAAAAATTAAGTTAAACTTAACCATTTTAGCTAATTACAATTTTTCCCCAGCGACATGTCGCTGGGGAAAATTTCCTTTCGTTTGACTTGTCAACGCGTTGCCGTTGACTTGTCAACGCTTTCCAAAGTTTCCCCAGCGACATGTCGCTGGGGAAACTCTTGATACGTTTGACTTGTCAACGCTTTGCGTTTGACTTGTCAACGAATAACCAACTTTTCCCCAGCGACATGTCGCTGGGGAAGAGTCTGCAGGTTTTTTTTTAAATTGCCTGCACAGCATGCGTTTTCCAGATTTTTTCCGGAATTTTTCCGGAAAAAATCTACCAAAACCTGTATTTGCTCACCAAAAGACACATATAAAGTAAACTTGAAATACAAATCAACACAAACGCGGAATAAGTTCAAACTTGCACCAAAATATAATATAACGTTCTAATGATCACATGGATACTAGGAATAAGTCGGGATAGTTAAGGATACTAGGGAAACAAGCGTTCTAATTTAGGATAATAGGGAAACAAGTCAAGATGAACATAAAGAAACTATGTACCATACTAACAAACACATATATGACACGACTAGCTCGCGTCATCGCCACCCTCCCGATCCTTAGCATCATCACCCGGGCGACTCCCGCTCCCGCTGGCACCAGCATCATCACCCGGGCGACTCCCACTCCCGCTGGCACCACCACTCTCATATGCGGCAAAAAGATCGCCATACCTGGGGTCGTTTCTGAACAAGCCCATCATGAAATCAACATCCCGATCCCGACGAGTCTCAGGAGGTGGTGGCGAAAAGCACGGGGGAGTACTAGTGTATCCCGGCAATACCATACCCACGCCAGGATGGTGGCCGCGAAACTTGCCTCCTCGCACCATCCTGTTGATCTCGGCAGTGGTGTGCTCACCCGTCGCCTCTAGCTCCCTCATGTGATCCTATGTGGTGACAATAACACAAGATAGTAAATATATTAGTCGGGTTGCTAGATTATTAATCAATGATTCATTAAAGTGTGTTTTGAAAAGAATACTTACATACAACTGGAGAGACTGCTCATCTATAAATACACCATCTGAATTCGTATGCAGACGATAGAACATGTCGATCTCTGTAGGCTCCTGTTGGGTTTCGGACGCCTTTTGCTGTACATACACACGTAAGTAAGATCAATCTAATTAAATGCGGCAATAATAATATGTATGTAAAATCAATAATGATAATAATAAAATAATAAAAATAAAAAACAATAATAATAATAATAAAATAAAAAAAATAAAAAAAACCATAATAATGTAAAATCAATAATAATAATAATAGTAATAATTACCATGAGATGTCGAGTGCGAGGGATCGACCGAGAACCATGTCGGGAGACAAGTGTTGCCTTGGACCGATTTTGGCTGTTTGTTGAGGATCGCTTCATGTTAGCTTCTTCAGTCCAAAACTCTATCTGTTTCTCCCACACTTCAGGTGTGTGCTCGTCGGGTCTGTTCCGCCTAATTTGATCCACATCGTATTCTCCAGTCTCGGGGTCTTTTACACAGTAATCTCGCTTCAGACTAGCCTTGCTGGTGTTGTATGATTTTTGTAGCTGTGCATTAATGGTATCATAAATACTCTTCCACCGAGGGGTGTTCATGTACGGCGTGAGATCATAATTACAGGTTCATTGAATTAGATAGGGTTCATCATTAGAGGTTCAATGTATTAGATAGGGTTCATCATTACAGGTTCAACGTATTAGATATGGTTCATCATTAGAGGTTCAATGTATTAGATAGGTTTCAACATTAGAGGTTCATTGAATTAGATAGGGTTCAATGTATTGGAGGGAAAACATTGGAGGGAAAACATTGGACGGAAAACATTGGAGGGAAAATGTTAACAATTTCCCTTACTTTTTTAGCATAAAAAGAGAACCACACACACTCCTTTTCATCACAACCACCAGCAGATTACACACACTTATCATCATAAACAAATTGTTATTATGTACATGTTGAAGCATGAAGCTTTTCCGTGCAGGTGTGGACATGGAGATGTAGTTCTTCGAGAATCGTGGACAACTGAAAACTTTGGTAGACTGTACTATGCTTGTCCACGTTCACGGGTTCAACCTCCAGTTTCATATGGATGCAAATTTTTTTTATGGAAAGACGAACGCGTCCAACTACTAATCAAATCTCTTGGAGGTTCAATGAGCTTTTCTCCTCCAAGCTCTTCTTCAAGACCTTCAACGAGCTTTTCTCCTCCAAGCTCTTCTACCAGACCTTCAACGATTCCAATTTCTTCTCCAAGCTCTTCAGCGTGTGCAAACTATGTGCGCTTGAATGGAATGATAATGGTACTTGAGCGTACGATAGAGTTGTACCGCAACTCCGATAGGCACACATTGGATTCAGCTGCACTACTTCACGACCTTTACGATGACATGGGGAACATTCGTTTGACCTAGTTTATGATGTATCTGTTTTCGTGTTTATGAGTCTATTATCGGTTTAATATCCATGTTTAATTAAGCGCGTGTTTAAGTGTCAGTGTAGAATAAAGTTAGGTTTAGGCGTGTCTGTTTGTAAGCCTCAATGAATGTTAACAATTTTTAATTAATATTAACAATGAATGTTAACAATTATCAGTGAATGTTAACTTTTGGCGGGCAAAATTTTGGCCGGTAAACATTGGCGGGAAAACATTAGCGGGAAAATTAACCATTTGTCTCACTTTTTTTATCATAAAAAGAGATATACTATTTTAAATTTTAAACTATATTTTTTAATATATATATTATATTTACTAAAATATTATATAAACATTACACATTTTTGAAAATTGGTGGTCAAATAGAAGTCAACTTATCCCCAGCGACATGTCGCTGGGGAAAGATTTGTTCGTTTTTTTGTAAAATAGGCGCGTTAACTGAATATCTTTGGAGGGAATCCTAAATGTTTCCCTAGCGACTTGTCGCTGGGGAAAACTTTTGTCATAAATTAAACAACGCATTAACGCTAATCACTTGGATTAGACGTGGGAGAAAGTTTCCCCAGCGACATGTCGCTGGGGAAACATTGGCGGGTTAATCTCCCGCTTGCATTAATTGTGAAGTAGTTTGGTCAAAATTCAGTCAACTTTTCCCCAGCGACATGTCGCTGGGGAAAAGTTTCTTTATTTTTTGGTCAAAATTTTTTCAAGAAAGTTTGCCACGTCAGAAAGTTTTTGTCGTTTAGCGACTTTTCCCCAGCGACATGTTGTCGCTGGGGAAAACCCCGATGGGGAAGGGCTGGATTGTTGTAGTGCATAAAGAAAGCTGTTGTATGTTCAATAACAACTGTAGCCTCGAGAAACATCACAAACCTGATGTGTGACTTAGGGTGTGGTTCTTGAACGCAATGGAAACCGCGGTGTCAGTTCGACGGCGAATGCGAAGGCTTAGATGTGGTAACCGTTGCACGGACAAACAACAACAGCAAGTTCAATATTCAATCTGCTCGTGTGTAGGAAGTGGTAGAGACAATTGCACGTCCATCATCAGTAGGAACACGCGTCCTAACATTATGCTTAATTGCTTATATTTATGCCAAATTTCTATGATCCTTTTGCTTCTGTGCTCCAAAAGGACTGCACCGCGCACTTGATCCTTTATGGCAGGGGCGGAGCCAGAAAAAAATCAATAGAGGGGGCACAAATTTTTTTTAATTCTAAATACAAAATAGAACCGAAAATGAGTGCTACAATAGCAAAACTAAAATGAGTGCTACAGTAGCAAATGGGAAACTCCCATTTGAACTGCTGCCTCTTCTAGTTCTATGCGTTCCCTGTAGGTCATGTGTACATCACATTTATTTTATTATTATTTAATTAAGTAAAAGTCAAATAATAGAAAATACAAGTCGAATACCAATGGGGATTTATTTCGGGTTCCGTTTTTTAATTTTTAATTTTTTAAAAGTACGAGTCGAATAATTTTAGGTCAAAGTCGAATAATGGGGAATGTTATTACAAATTATTTTTTAATATTAAAAATACAAGTCGAATAATGGATTTGACATCAAGTCGAATAACAAGTACACTTACAAGAAATGTACTTGGATGTACTAACGGGACCCACTTGCATTTTTCATGAAAAGAACGTACAATGTGCCACGTGTCACACTGTGGTCAAGTCGAATTGGTCGAATTAGTCGAATATGGTAGAATGGAGTAGAATAGAGTCGAATAAGGTCGAATAGGTCTAGTTACCTTATTGTTTTAATTTTTGGACATTTGACACAAACGAAACACCTCACGGGACATTTTTTAAATTAGCCCTAAAAAATGGTTGTATTTAGATAATCGTTTTGGTACAATTCCACCAAAGTTATGTTCTGTTCAGAAACAAGTGTTCTCGACGGACCATTTGAGTTTTCATTACAATAGTCTCATGTGCGCCGTGTGTTATTTTGATTTCGTCGACGAGTACATCTTTGCCTGGGGACTTCGAATGAAAATAGAGCCTTTCCAAGTTGTAATAAACTTGAGCCATGTTTTGATGTTGTCATTCAAACATGAGCAGACTGATTAGCTAGTGCAACCTTAATTAAAGTAGTTTAAAACGTTAAACACATCCACCACAATAACTTATAATCCAGACCAAGTTGAAATCCAAAGACAAGATCATAACATATCTTGATTAAAGGTTAAACTGATCCACTATAAGGACGGATTTAAATGTTACTAGAAGCTGCAATCATGGTTTCACTCGTAGTGGCTTTTGGGCACAGCTGTTGTTAGCTATATCTGCAATACATGCACATTTGTTGCTAGCACTTCTTCATCTGCAACACCTATTAAATAAGCAACACAATAATAGCATAACATTAAGATAGTTATAGCCGATCTTGATAAATAAACAAAACAATTTATGTTCTGACATTAGTTTCGATTTCTTAAGCTTAGGCTAGCTTCAACATAAACATGCATGTTAGGTCCATCCAAAAGATTAAACCTTACAATCTCAATTTATCATTTTATCTTAACTCAATATGCAAATAGGGAAGAGATCCCCCACACCTCCATATTTATCATAGTCTTGATGGATCAATCTACACCATTCATCTTACATTCATCCAAATGTTGTGATTAAGCCAATCTCCCAACTAACCCTCCCTATTTTTCACACACACATAAAAAAAATATACATCAGGATCCACTGCACAACCCCTCACCGACGACCACAACAAACCCATCTCCCACCTTTTTCCGGCGACCACCACCACAAACCCACCTTCTTCCCGCGAACACCACAACAAACCCACCTTCTTCCCGCAACCTCCACACTAAACAAACCTATTCCGGCGAGATGCACACCAAACCACCATTTTCTGGTGACTTCCACAACAAACTCACTTCTCTGATGACTTTCACAACATGTCCACCATTTCCAGGTAATAATATAGGTAAATCACATGTTATGATATTTGATGCACACAATGTGTTTGATGAAATGACACAATGAAAGTTACATGTGATTTAGCAAGTTCTAATTTATGAATGAGCATTTTTATTGAAGTATGATCGATTTTTGTAGATAATAAACTGATTACAGAAGTAAGACTTATAATTACTGAACTGGGATTATGACTCGTATATGAGTCGCTGTGACTCATACATGAGCCACCGTGACTCATATATGAGTCAGAATGATGGCGATGTTAATGAAGATGTAGTTGTCGATGCCGATGTTTCTGAAAATATAGTTGTCAATGCAGGTAATATCTTTGTAACAAAATCATAGTTTTGTGCCACATTTAGTTGGTGACTCATGTATGAGTCACTGTGACTCATACATGGGGCATATAAAATATCAATTCCTGAACTGTAGTTTTATCTGATTGTGTAATAGATGCTAATAGTACACCAAAGCCTAGTTTGTAACTATTGTATACTATCTATCACTGATCCACAATCATGTGTAATTATTGAATAGTATTGAAAAAGAATGTGATTGCTAAGATAGTCGTTACTTACTATCAATTTCCTAATTACAATTGGCTGACAAACATTTAGATTGTTTATCACAAAGTATTTTTGGTATTGTAATATATGAAATCAAAGATTGCTTGTTTCATTTATTGAAGAATCTTGATTATTGTTGACTCTATCGGGGACTTGATGGAGCTGTACTTTCGACTTTTCGGAAACTTTAGAGTAATAATAAGGATGTCTATTTGCAACAAACATCCTACATGGGTTGTCGTCAAACAATTACTCAAGGGGTGTTATCCTATTTATTCCCATGATGAAGGCTCAATTGTTTGAAAAAGTGTATGCTCATATAGGATCAAAGTGATACTACTACTTATAAGTCGAGTGGCCCTAACAACCTGCTTAACTGATCTTATTGGATAGATGGGCTTCAGCGAACCTACTTCTACTTCTTAGATGGAATTAATTCAATAAGATCAGGACTAGTCTTTCACTTCACAGACTTTCTAAGGTCTAACCTTTCGCCTCCTACTGAAAAGGGGCAATTAGCTTTGCACCACTTATAGACTACTTAAGATTCAATTCCCCTTCGTTTGTTGTGGGTCGTGCCTCACCCCGCGGGTACTGAATGAATGAAATGAGTAGAGATCTTCCTTCCCCCTTTCTAATTACCAAGAACTTCGTTTCCACTAGTGGCGAAGAATGTTCATCATCAACTAGGACACGAGTACTATTCATGAGGCTTAGAAAATAAGTCATTACTATGTGTATTAACAAGTTTTCTGCTTTTACACCGAAGGAGTGTTAATCATCTGACATTAGAAAGTGTTATGAATGTTGGAATGTATTGTCGATTTCTAGAAATGAGTTGTTACCGTGTGTTTCCAAGAGTGTCCATCAGTGACAATAAAATCCGATATGGACATTGGGACATGCATGGATGTTTCAGAAACTACCTACTTTTTTTAACACATGACTCATACATGATTAGTGTGACTCATACATGAGTCCATCTAACTCATACATGAGTCAGTGACTCATATGATTGTGTAACAGATGACTCATACATGAGTCATGTGACTCATACATGAGACACTCATATATGAGTCGGAGTGACTCATATATGAATCATACAATTCCCGACTCATATAAAAGGGGTCTGTGTGAAAACAAACGTAGGATATAAAAGGTAACACTTTTTCATTATATATACAAGCAAAAAGGTACAATAAAGAACTACAAAAATAAAATGGAAAAGGGAAACTAGTTACAGACTTAACACATTAACAAAGTTATTGTCCCAAACCTATATTCAAATAGACAACACATAAACACAAGACATATTAATCATCATCGTCGCCCCTATTGTTACAACGTGAGTCCATCATGATTGAACTTGAACTAGCATCATGCTACAAATCCGAGAGAGAAAATCATCGCCTTTGAGAGCATAACCCGGGGGACTAAGCAAAAAAATCATTAGTAAGAAAACTTTTAGGACGTGCAAGTAAAGCATATGTCACTATGCGACGAGCTTAAGCTGGAGCTTTCACCAACTGTACTGCTACGATGGTCGTTGTTTATTCTCTTGGATGTCCTGTTCTTGGTAGTTTGTGCATTATGGGAGATGTATAATGGTTGGTTTTATAAGAGTTGATGGCTCTTTTAGGAACTGCAAGAAAAATTTCTTTAGTAAAGTACTACAAATTTCAATACAAAATCTATATGTTTAAGTTTCATATATGAGTCATCATAGTGACTCATATATGAGTCACCATGACTCATGTATGAGTCATCGTGACTCATATATGAGTCATGTGACTCATATATGAGTCACCATGATTTTGTTATAAACAAGGCTATATTATTACCTGTATTACAGAAAAGACTTACTTGTGTACAATTTCATATATGAGTCACGGTGACTCATATATGAGTCACAGTGACTCATATATGAGTCATGAGTCACGTGACTCATATATGAGTCATAGCGACTCATATACGAGTCATAGTCCAGTTCTGTAATCACAAGTTTCACTTCTGTAATCTGCTTATCAACTACAAAATCGAACAAAGTTTAAGAAAAATGCTCATTCATGAATAAAAACATGATAAATTACATGTGACTTTCATAGTGTCATTTCATCAAACACATGGTGTGCATCAAATATCATAACATGTGTTGCCTTAATATCGATCATTTAACACTGCTGCCTTAATATCAATCTTAGCCTCTGAGTTCAAACTTCAACTCCGATGTTTCTTTCTGTTGATTGTAAAGGGTCGGGAGAGTAAGGTAACTGGTCAGAAGGTTTTGTCTAAAATGGTTAACTTTTACTACTCAACCATGTAACACTTTTGACATGATAAAATTCATCATCAACATCAACTTTGTGTGTGGGTGTTTGTGAGGGAATGGTGGTGGTGGTGGTTGAGGATAAGAAAAGAACGGGTTAGGAAAAAATAGGGGTGGGTGGTTTATTTTTTGGTTTAATTTGGGCCATTGGATGTAAATAGATTAGATGGCTTAGATTAATCCATCAAGCCTTTGAAAAAAAGAGGGACTTGAAAGAACTTTTGGTTATGCGAATATGTCCTTGTATAGATTGCAGACTTAAATCATATAAACTCAGAAGCTAACAATCCACATACCTCTAGAACATATACACAAGTACACTTGAGAAAGCGTAATTTAACTTAAGAATAATAACACACCTCTAGAACTCCGTTAATCAATAATTTTACGAACAACACTTACAAATCCACATATCATCAACTCAATCAATCTTATAACCACACAGACACGTCATTGATTTGTAGCCCCAAACATGAACATGCAAGTTAGGTCTAGCCAAATGATATATGGTTGATCCTCAAACATGCATCATATCATCCATGCAGCCGCGCATACCCAAGACACGTCATTGAGTTGTAGCCCTAAACGACTATTGTAACACAAAACTCACAAGACATTCAAATAAGTAGGTAATAACAATGATATCTAATGGTGTTATACTTTTGTTTCTAGGGAAGGAGTTACTTATTAAGGGCCTTGGATAGGCAATGGCGTACCCCAAATTTCTAATAGTTACTAACGGCCTTCATATGTTGTTAACTATTTAGTCACGATATGGTGTTTTTGCCCACAGAAAGATAAAAAAAGTGGTGCGTCCAAATCATAATTAGGAGTTAAATGTGTCGTCCAATATAAAATAAGTCATGGATGTTGGATCGGCAACTAAAATGATCAAAAACACAAGTCCAGCTAATTTAATATTTGTTCAACTACATCAATCTTCAATTAATGATCTGTTTATTGCTTTAGATTTGCAAGATCAATTCATTTTACATGTAATGAGTATTAAAATCTATGATAAGGTACATTTAGGGATAGTATTACTTTTATAACTCCTCTAGTTGAAAAAATCCTGGTTTCGTCAGTGTTTAGATGTTAGCCTATTTGAAGTGTTTGAATTTCCAAAATTTTCTTCAATTTACCAGTACTACATGTTAATGTTCTAATGACCACAGTTTGAATAGATAAATATGCTTAAAATTGAACTTGACCAAATTATGTTCAAGCATATCCATGCTTATCCAACACACGATGATGTTGGATCGAATTCGTAATCTGGCAATCAACATATACCGAAATAGAGTGCCAAACATAATCGTTAACACACAAAAACAGATTTAGATTGAAATTACCATAAAACATGGGTTGCGATAAAAGGGGCATAACATGTGCTACACGACTCCGTTTCAAGACCACGACTAAGCAAATGGAAGCTTGAAACAAGGAGTACGTTTTATGTTGGAAACCCTTGATCAAAAGCGACTTAACCGGTCGAAAACTGATCAAAACCGGCGAAAACGACCAAAAATGCCGAAACCAGCAAACATCATCTAAACCTATGAAAAAACCAATAAAATTGATTTACAGTCCATATACACCACATAATATCCGGTGAAAATGTGTTTGCACAGGTCTTAGATGGATAAAACACACCAAGATGTTTTGTTTTTTAGTTTTAGTCGTATTTTGCCTGGTGGAAAAGTTGGACAGGTAGTATTTGAAGTAGTTATGTATGCACGGGACAAACAACATCTCGACGACACACCAAAATATAACGGTCGAGTTATGAGTTTGCTCTAACAACAAGTCACTCTTTTTGATCATCACAACAATGATATTGTTTATGCTTGGAAAGCCTAAAAAGGTGAATTATATACAAAACTAGACAACAAATATTTGACATTTCATGTAAGAAACTCATGCTTAGGTATTATATGACTTCGAAATATTCGATTCAACATTTTATTCTATTTTAATGGCGAGCTATTTATTAAATCTATTGTTTAGTTAAACCTCCTAACCGGTATGATTGGAGTTTCGTTTGTTGATCTTTGCTCTTGGATTCATATTAATCTTGCTTTTCTTTTTTTATTTGTGTATGTATTTGTAGAGTTAGTTACAATCTATTGTGCTCCGACTTCACATAATAAACATACATATATACAACTTACCTATAAAAAATATACAAAAGGGAGTTAGTTTTACTAATTCCATATTGTAAAGAAATAGAGTGCCAAACATAATCGCTAACACACAAAAACAGATTTAGATTGAAATTATCATAAAACATGGGTTGCGATAAAAAGGGCATAACCTGTGCTACACGACTTCGTTTCAAGACCACCACTAAGCAAATGAAAGCTTGAAACAAGGAGTACGTTTTATGTCAGAAACCCTTGGTCAAAAGCGACTTAAACGGTCGAAAACTGATCAAAACCGGCAAAAATGACCAAAAATGCCGAAACCGGCAAACATCATCCAAACCTATGAAAAAACCAAAGAATTGCTTTCCAGTCCATATAGACCACATAGAATCTGGTGAAAATGTGTTTGCACGGGTCTTAGGTGGATAAAACGCACTAAGAGATTTTTGTTTTCTAATTTTAGTCGTGTTTTCCCTGGTGGAAAAGTTGGTCAGGTATGCACCGGACAAACAACATCTCGATGACACAACATAATATAACGGTCGAGTAATGAGTTTGCTCTAACAACACGTGGCTCTCTTTGATCAAAACAACAATGATATTGTTTATCCTTATGATGCCTAAAAAATGAATAATATACAAAACTAGACAACAAGTATTTTACATTTCATGTAAGAAAATCATGTTATTTCTCTCTCGCCTTTTTTCTCTCTAAAATCTTGAAATTTTATTAAGTAATCTTCCATCTAAATTTGATCCATCCAATGGATCATTGATTTTATTTTTGCTGTTTGATCTACTATTCTTGATCTACATATTGATATAAAATTCATCCATAAAACATTTCATTAGTCTTTTTTAAAAGTTGTTATTACTGTTCCTGGGTTCGTATCTGTTACACGTACTTATAAACACATACTATTCATTCTTCCTCGTACCTTAAATCCATTCATTAATTCATCTTTTTTCACTATGATTCTTCTCTTCTATCATTATTATTGATCTTCTATCTTTCTATCATGGTGAAAAATGATCCACCCAATACTGATTCCTCCCTAATCCCACCTAGGGGTTCGAATGAGGTGATTCATACTAAGAGGAGTTCTAGAAATCGTAACAAGGAGACTGGATTGTTTACTGGGAATACGCAAGCTCAGCAGGTATCAAAATCTCTCATGTTAATTTTAAGAAGGGGGTTAAGAAAAGTTATGATGGGAAGGATATTGAGGGTATGGAATTCAAAGAAGAGAGTGATGTGGGTGATGCTAGGGACGGTTGTTCATTTGCTGATAACGCCTCATTTATACATGTTTGTAATGATGCAATTGTCCTTATTTACTATGTAAATAAATAAATTATGGGTTGAATTGATACTAATAAAGAATATTGTTTGTATTGTAGCTAGGAAAAAATACGAAGGAAAAGAATGAATAAATAAAGAAGAAAGGGGCTAAAGAAGGAATTATGCTGAAATGGAGCCAAAGTGCGGCACACAATTGGAGAAGTGCGGCGCACATACAAAGTACCCCGATTTTGGAGAAATACAAGAAGTGAGACGCACAAACTAGGAAGTGCGACGCACATTTACATCTGAAGAAGTGCGGCGCACAATTGGAAAAGTGTGGCGCACATGTTGCTGAAGTTACACAATTAAGTGTCATTATGTATGGCTATTATAGGAGAACTCTTGGGATACTCCCAGGACTCTTAGGCTAAGAATTTGTAACTATAAATAAGACCCAAGGCCAAGCATATCATATCTCTCATTCCATAAGTTCTCTATTGTTTATGAGAATCTCATAATCTAGGATTTTCCAAATCCTTGATCATAGTTACTAGAGTTGGTAAACCTTAGTTGGTTGATGTTATTGTTGTTGGATCAAGGTACTCAGAAGTATTGCTAGCCTTTGTAATAAGTTTAAAAGCATATAAACCCTTTTGGAGCAATTATTGATTAACACCTTGTGGTATAATTCTCATTTCATTTATGTTAATCCTTTACTTTGATTTACATATTGTTGAAATGATATTGTTTACTATTATTATGGAGTAGTGTGATGTGCACTTGGTTAAGGTTTGATAACCTTATGTTTAGATACGATTATTAGCTTTGTTGGGGCAAAGTGCGGCGCACAATTAGTTTTGTGTGGCTCACTTTTTCCCTGGGTTCTTGATTGTAAGTGTGATTTAGATGCTCTTATATTATATGCTATTATGTAAGACCATTGTTATATGTTGGATTCATCCATGATCATGACTAGTACTCATGTGAATGGATGAGTTCCATGTCATCTAGTAAATGAATCTTGTTAATCACTTTTGTCACGATTAGTGGATTAAAACATATACCAACTCTTGCATAATCTCATCTACTACCTTTGTTATCAAAATTAAGCATAAACCATTCTTAATGCTTTCGATATAACAAAGTCTTTAGTCGGATTCTTGTCATATCAATTAGATATTGCATGTACGACTAGTAATCGGCATGTTGTCTTATATTGTTTATGTGCTTATATTCATCATTTCTACCTATCTTCCATATGGTTATGACCTTAGCCAAACGCACCCTTTAATACCAATTGTTAAGTATATCTTTAGAACTTGTGACACTCTAGAGGTAATTGTTTTATATTTTGATAACAACAATCCCGTGGAACAAACTGGGCTTTACCATTAAGCTATAAAAGGGTATACTTGTCCATGTTTATGTTTCTAGTCATTTGTGTGGTAATATCTTAGATAAAAATTTAAGACTTGCAAACGAACATCAAGTTTTTGGCGCCGCTACCGGGGATTGGTTAGTTATTTATTTAAAACATTCTGAAATACTTGGTAACAAAAAATTTAAATTGCCGTACAGATTTCTGGCAATCTGAAAAAGTTTTTAACAAAATAGTTAAAAAGTGCGCCGCATATTTGGTACGAATTTACAAAATGTTGGTAGAAACAATCCCATAACACAACCAAAACCTTTTACTCTCAACACTTACTGCTGAAAACATGAGAACTGCTTTGTGTGTGCTTATGCTTTTTGAGCTTTTGTGTTTGTTAATATTGCATTTCAAGAAAAACCAAAAATATTTTCTTTCAAAATTTTATTTTCTATTTGATTTACTCTTTGGTAGAATAATTTTCTTTGGTATGTCATATTTGATATTTATCATGATTTGTGGTAATATTTCTGGAATTTTAACTATCCTTGAGATACAATGAAAATAATAAAATAGCTATTTTTTGCAAAATACTTGAGAACATCTTACAAAATTTGGTCACTATTTCTTATTTTGACTACTTGTTAAGGAAGTATTATGGAAAATATCTTATAACATTGTTTGATTGGTATATAGATCTTGTTGTTGTGAACAAGAAGTTCTTTACAGGAAGTGCGCCGCACAATCCAAAATGTGCGTCGGCTTTCCTGTGTCGCGCAAAAGTACGCCGTACTTCTCAAAAGTGTGCCGCACAACTGGGAAAGCAGAACGAAAAATTGTTTATAACGCATTTAAAAAGAGATTTTCATCAAAACTAATAAGTTGCCTTAAGACTACAGGATATGAAATGTCATTTCAATTTTATGGCACTAACATACTAATGTTTCTTTTTATGTGTTGTTGTTTTAAGATGGATCCAAACACTAGCTTGGGTAGACTATGATTAGGAGTGGATGAGCATATTAGCCTAAATGATAAAATTTAATCAGAAGGTGAATGGACAGGATCAGAGTGTAAGGACTCAGCCGATAGCGGGATTCAGAAGGTCCTAACTTTCTATCGATTGGAAGACTTGACACCTAGTAAGAAATACCCAATGCCTTGCCATGTGGAAGGTAAATTTGCTTATTATGGGCAAGTTGACTTGGAAATGGAGAGAAGTCTGATTAGCAATGAATTTGTAGTTGAGCTTGGCTTAACCTACAAAATGCATCGTAATGGGGACAAGGAGCTAGATAAAAAGCTCATTGTTATGATCAAGGACGAATTGTTTTTCATCGACTTCTTTGTCAATCCGGAAGAAGATGATTGTGAACCATGTGTAATCTTTGGGAGATCTTTCCTAAAGCAAGGCAATGCATAATTTGATATCACTTGTGGCATACTCACCTTATGGCCAAAAGTGCATGAAAGCTTGGACTTTGAAGAAATTGACGAGATACTTGATAATCTCGACTTTGATGAATTAGCACCTATTGAAAACGAGAGAGTTGATGCTCCTAAATTTGTTTGTAATATGGGAAAAGGCAAGAGAAACAAAGGAAAATAGCCCGCTCATGCTTACAAATTTAACTATAATGGTGAAGGACCTTCTCTCACCATTAATAAACCCTTAACTAGAGAAGAACTATCAATGGAAGAGTTGAGGGAAGGCATTGAAGAAAGAGTGATGTTGTTAAACATGAATCGACCTATCATTGAAACATTAAAATATAGTGATAAGTATAAAATTATTGTTGATGGGGTCTTGATTGATAAGTTGAAAGTTGAAGATGGGTTAACCTCGGAATATGAAGATGTGGCTATCCAAATGCTTCGTGAAAACAAAGTAATGAAAGAAAAGGAAGATATGGTTATTTTGTCCTACCAATAAGGTTGGAGGGTAAAACTACATACAATGCTTTGGTTGATACCGGTTCGAATATTAATGTCATGCCACTTGGAATCTTCAAAATGTTAGATGTTGGAAGAGTCAAACCAAGGTTTGACCGTATCAAAATGTTTGATCACTCCTACGCGGAGGGATTTGGGCGTTTGCTTGGAGTTCTATGCCAAATAGGGACAACCACAATACTAGTCTATTTTATACTTCTCGATATTCCTATTGATCGAGACATTCAACTAGTGGTTGGAAGGAAGTTTTTGCACACTGTTGGTGCAAAGGTAGATGTTGGAAAAGCTATCATGACTAGCTTTGATGGGTTTGTCCATCAAACATATAATGTGCTAAAAGAGAAAAAAACATGATGATAGTGCCGATGAAAATGATAAACACTACACCGTGAAAAGAGATGAAAACGGTATGCCGATTTATGGTCCACATTTGCAACCATGGATGGAACCGAAAGAACTATTTGATGCTTCACTAAGTGAAAGGAGCTACCATAACCCTTTCTTTGATATTTGTGGGTACAAGAAAATTGCGGGGACGCTTAGAGTACTTCCCGTATCATTGAAATAAAAAGATTGGCAAGTGGGAAACAAGCGAGAATTTGAGAATATTGCTAAGGAGAGAGATAGTGAATGACATGTTACCATAGTCATTGTTGATCCATGTGGAAAGAGGTACGAAAAAGTGTACGAGACAAAGGACACCAATAGAGAGGTCTCGGGACGTTACACGGAGAGTGATATCATGTCACCTCTAAATTTTAGCTACAACTAAAAGAAAAGGAAGAAAAGACGAGTGCATCATTGGCTCCTAGTTACTTTTATGCATTTTATCTTTTTGTATGTAGATAATCAATAAAACTAAGTAATATCTAAGAGTCCTAGAAGTTTTAGGATGGTCTTAGGAGTAGGGAATGTTCTCCCTAGTGTTTTTTTTATTTTTCTATCGAATGGAATTGGAGGTTTTATTTTTAGATTTTGTGTTTAATATACTTAAAAAGTAAAATACAGTAACATTGTCTGGATGCACAAAATGTGCGGCGCACAAATCAAATTGTGCGCCGCACTTCTGGGCGGATTTTTTTGTATATACCCCGTTTTTCTCATTAGAAACAAAAAAAACAAAAAAACACCTGACGATTTTGAATCATCACCAAAAATATTTTTGAATCTTTTCTCCAATTCACATTCGAGATCATGTCTAGGGTAAGTTCTTATACTTAATTCATATTTGTTTGATTCGATTAGTTTTCAATTTTTGATTAATTTTCAATTAGGGTTTTTAGTAATATAAGAACGAATTATAATTCAATTAGGAATTAGGAATGTGGAAATGGATTAAGAAAGTAATTAGATTATTAGATGAAATTGAAAAACATAAAAATAAAAATGAGAGTTTTGAAAATTAAAACCTTAGAGATGAAGCAATGTCGTGGATTAGAACGAATTGGGAATGGGTTAGTGTTTGATTCTAGCCATTGTTATTAGTTTGTAACCATTTAGTTTGCGAATTTGGTTAGTTACTAGTGTTACCCCGACATATGTTGTGATACCCAGAATGTGCGCCGCACTTTACAAGATGTGCGCCGTAATTTTATGAAAATTCCCCACGAAGTACGCTACACAAAGCAAAATGTGCGCCACACTTTTCGTCTGCAAAACAAATAGAAAGATTAGAACACAAGCGTAGGGACACCGTTGACCCCTAAACTCTTATCTATTGTTAATACATGTTTGTTATGTGATAAAATTTGCAGAATACAGGTTCTGGAAATTATGAGACCGGCTCGTCGAGCCGAGGAAAGAAACGAAGTCCTACCGAATAGGCAAGTGCCGCACTCATGGGGACGCCGAATCACCCATTTTTGAACTGGCCTGGATGTACTAGCGATACCAAAACCATCTACAATAATGCTCTTAGTCTTTTAATGCCAAAACATATTTTCGCACCTAGCATTGTGGATTTTGGAGTTTTGAATGAACTTGGTTGTGAAGCTCAAATCAGGGAGATGCTTAAGATAGTAATGATAGAGGCTGGAGGTAATGAAGTATTATTTGAATCCAATGCTTGGATACGTGCTTTTACTTGTAGGGAGAAGATCTATGCGGAGCTTGTTCTCAATTTTTTCTCTACTTTTCATTTTGATGAGGATGCCGAAGGAGATGAGTTGATGACTAAGAAGATTTTCAATTTTAGACTTTGTGGGAAGGGACATTCTTTAACTTTGAAAGAATTTGCTAAGTACTTGGAGTTGTATAATAGAGATGAGCGAATGGAGGAAGGATTTGAGGTATATTTTCAAGGAGGGGAACGTGATCATGGGAATTTCAATGCTAATGAATTTTGGGCATCAATTTGCCCGGATGAGGATCCTTTAAGCTTATCTAGTAGCTCGACCACTAGAATTTCTAGTCCACTTTTGAAAGTGCTTCAAAAGATGATTTCTTATGTCGTTTGCCAAAGAACCACGAGATATGATAAAATACAAAAGAATGATTTGTGGTTATTGAGCATGTTTAGGGACAAGAACCGTGAGCAATACGCTAATGTGGCTTGGGTGATAGCAGAATGGATGAAAAGGAAAGGTCATGGTAGTCAAGCAAGTAGCATAATTGTGTGTGGACAATTTATGACTAGGTTAGCCTGAATGATGGGGCTTTTAAGTGAACAAGTTGTGGGTAGTCTTAGTCCACCAATTTTGTGTGATACCATTGACAAAATTACTTTGAGAGATTTGATTAGAACGGATGGAAGGTTGATCCGAGAAGACACGCCTGTTAGAGCACCTCGTGTAGGCATGACCCGAGCTCCTCGTGCATCACTCCAAGAGGTTTGTGATAGAATGGGAAGGATGGAGGTTAGGCAGGACCAACTTGGGTTTATGATGGAGCACCAATGTTATAGTATGGATAGATACGCTCCAGTTTTTGAGAGGATGGTGGAACAATATCATGTTCCAATGGGTGGACCTTATGGACCACCCAAATATCACCATGAGCCATTCCACTACACCCAACAACTGCCACCCTATCCACCACATTTTTACCCATCCCAAGCTCCAAGGAATGATGAAACTTAAGAGGATATGTGAAGCCTCGTGTGTTTGTGACTTTTGTGTTAGTCACATTTGAAAACAATTTGAAAACGATTTCTTTGGCTATGTAATATGCCTTTGTTGGCATTTAGGACAACTTAATACTTTGTGTGGATTTTATTTTTAATTTGGTATGTGAAATATGTTTATATATATTATTTGTGTTAAATTATAGAAAATAAGCGAGTCAAGGCGAAATTAGGCGATTATTGAAGATCTCGGCTTCGCTCACGACTTGGAATAAAAGGGGAGTATTATTCTTATTTTCCTCTAACTTTACTTTTTCCTTATGTTTAGCATTTGGGACAATCCTCATAATAAGTATGGGGGTGATTGAATGAAAATAAGATCAAATATAAGCTTGTTTTTAAGAAATGAAGTTTCTGGATTTTCTGTACCCAGAAGTACGCCGCACATTTCAAATTGTGTGTCGCACTTTCTGGGCGAATTTGAAAATTTTCTACAGTAAAAAAAATTTGTCGAAGGATTGATAATTCTTATAATTGTAAAACTATTTTAACTTGGAATTGATAACGTTATTTACACAATACTTTATTCATAATTGTGAGGATCTTTTCTGTAAGCATTCTTACATTTCAAATTATGTGTGTGTCGATGATTAGTTTAATTCTATAACTTGTGCCTGGTAATCTTTATGAGACCATAGTGGGATCATACTTGTATGATAACAGATATTTTAAATGATAAAGAGGCAAAATAAAGAAAAAGAGAAAAGATTGAAAGTTTTGCCGATGTTTTAAGATGATTATATATTGTTGGAAACCATATTGCGAAATGATAATATATCATAAGTATTGGGGAAAACAAGTTCTCCCAAAAGATCGTTGAAGAGATTTGTGGTATAAAAAAAGAAGAATAAATGGCAAGTGGAAGCCTAAGAAGTTTTGAGTTGCGAACTCGTGAAGCAACAACATGGTAAAAGATGATTTATTATTTATTCTTTAAACATGCGGTGGTAATAAAAGTTTTTCACCTCTTTTGATATTTTACTTGGTGCTTACGACAAATTTGGTTTAGTTTAGTTCCTTGTACAAGCCTATGGTAATTTACTTTTCATGACCGTGCTATTGAGCAATAATTTACCCATAATAAGGAGAGTGTGTGAAATAAAAATATCTACTTCGTGAGGTGTTTTATGGCGTTATCTTTGTTTTCGATTGTTGGCTTTATCTATTCTTTCGACACTTATTAAAAATATATTTTTACCTTACTTGAGGACAAGCAAGAAGTTAAGTATGGGGGAATTTGATAACGCCTCATTTATACATGTTTGTAATGATAAAATTGTCCTTGTTTGCTATGTAAATAAATAAATTATGGGTTGAATTGATACTAATAAAGAATATTGTTTGTATTGTAGATAGGAAAGAAATATGAAGGAAAAGAATGAAGAAATAAAGAAGAAAGGGGTTAAAGATGGAATTATGCTGAAATTGAGCCAAAGTGCGGCGCACAATTGGAGAAGTGCGACACACATACAAAGTACCATGATTTTGGAGAAATACAAGAAGTGTGGCGTACAAACTAGGAAGTGCGGCGCACATTTACATCTGAAGAAGTACGGCGCACAATTGGAAAAGTGCGACGCACATTTTGCTGCAGTTATACAATTAAGTGTCATTATGCATGGATATTATGGGAGAACTCTTGGGTGATTCCCAGGACTCTAAGGCTACGAATTTGTAACTATTAATGAGACCCAAGGCCAGGCGTATCATATCTCTTATTCCATAAGTTCTCCATTGTTTAGGAGAATCTCGTAATCAAGGATTTTCTAAATCCTTGATCTAGTTACTAGAGTTGGTAAACCTTAGTTGGTTGATGTTATTGTTGCTAGAGCAAGGTACTCAGAAGTATTGCTAGCCTTTGTAATAAGTTTAAAAGCATATAAACCCTTTTGGAGCAATTATTGATTAACACCTTGTGGTATAATTCTCATTCTCATTAATCCTTTACTTTGATTTACATATTGTTGAAATGATCTTGTTTACTGTTATTATGGAGTAGTGTGATGTGCACTTGGTTAAGGTTTGATAACCTTATGTTTAGATACGATTATTAGCTTTGCTGGGGCAAAGTACGGCGCACAATAAGTTTTGTGCGGCACACTTTTTCCCTGGGTTCTTGATTGTAAGTGTGATTTAGATGCTCTTGTATTATATGCTATTATGTAAGACCATTGTTATATGTTGGATTCATCCATGATCATAACTAGTACTCATGTGAATGGATGAGTTTCATGTCATCTAGTAAATGAATCTTGTTAATCACTTTTGTCGTGATTAGTGGATTAAAACATATACCAATTCTTGCATAATCTCATCTACTACCTTAGTTAGCGAAATCAAGCATAAACCATTCTTAATGACTTTGATATAACAAAGTCTTTAGTCGGATTCTTGTCATATCAATTAGATGTTGCATGTACGACTAGTAATCAGCATGTTGTCTTATATTGTTTATGTGCTTATATTAATCATTGCTACCTATCTTCCATATGGCTATGACCTTATCCAAACGCACCCTTTAATACCTTAAGTATATCTTTAGAACTTGTGACACTCTAGAGGTAATTGTTTTATATTTTGATAACAACAATCCCGTGGAACGAACTGAACTTTACCATTAAGCTATGCTATGCATGAAAGGGTATACTTGCCCGTGTTTATGTTTCTAGTCATTTGTGTTGTAATATCTTGGATAAAAATTTAAGACTTGCAAATGAACATCAGTTGCCTGTTCTAAAACCCAAAGTATTGGGTCTAGATGTGTTAGTGAATCATTATCTAAGGCTGACATTCAAGCTGCTTTGGAGAAGGAATTGGTAAATGAAATTTTTAGTGATCCTAATAGGGTTAAGAGTAATATTAATTTTGGTTATGTTGGTATTGAGGGTGCGAATAAGGATAATGCTAATGTGTTAGGTCCCATGCCTGTGCCAGTAGATGAGAATCCTATTTTAAATAGAATTGATATTAGTGATAGCCCTAGACTGATTAGGAGATGAGAGACATTGGTTGATGGAGGGAATAGGGTTGATGCTGGTTTTTCTTTTAATAACAAGGAAAAATGGCCTAGTTTCAATGATAGGAGTAGTAAGGGTAATGGGGTTGGTGAATGTAGTGCAAAAGGGGATACGGTGATGGGGGAGTTTGTTAATATAGTTTTGTCCAAGGCCTTTATCAATGTTGTTAAAGGTTTTATGGATAGCAATAGCAATATGCTTAAAGTATATCCAGTGAGTGTGAATGAAAAAGGTATAGGTAGTGTAAATTTGGATCCGGTTATTGAGGAAGGTAGTAAGAGGTGGGATAGAAAGTCAGTTGGGTATTTTGTAGGAATGAATATGACATATAGAGAACTGATGGGACATTTAAGAAGGATGTGGAGAAGTTATAGTTTTGATGAGGTGATCACAAATGAATGTGGGCTATATTTTCTTAAGGTCAAAACGGAAGAGGGTATGCAATTTGTCTTGGAGAATGGCCCGTGGCTTGTTGATGGTTGTCCGATGTTTGTTCAAAAGTGGGAACCGGGTATGTGTATGGTGAAGCCTGAGCCAACTAAAGTGCCGTTATGGGTGAGGATGTTGAATATACCTCTTGAAGCATGGATCAATGAAGGTATAAGCAGGATTGCTAGCTGTATCGGAATGCCTATCATGATGGACAGAATCACAACGTCCATGTGTGATAGGGCATATGGTAGGGCTAGTTTTGCTAGGGTTCTTATTGAGGTTGATGCTACGAGAGGTTTACCTAAAATTGTGGAGGTTACATATGAAAAGCTTGGAAAGAAAATGGAATTGAGTGTGGAATACCCTTGGAGACCACCGGGATGTTCTCATTTTAAGGTTTTTGGGCATATTTCAATTATTGTTCCAAAAGAGTGGTAAGTGAAGCAGAGAAAAATAAGATGAATGAAATGAAGGGTAAGGCTAAGGTAACTAATGTTAATAAGGATGATGAAGAGGGTTGGAAAACAGTGGGTAACAGGAGAGTGTATGCAAAAGAAGGAGTGGTATCTCAAGGGCAACGTAATAATAATTTTGGTGAAGGCACGAGTAGGGGAGGGTATAATGTAAGAGGCAGAGGTGGAATGGTTAGAGGTAGAATGGGTAGGGTGGGAGATTTTTGGTAGATCAGGAGATTTAATGGGGAGAGGGTTGAGCAGAGATTTCAATTTAAGAAGACGGGTAATGTGGAAGCAAAGAGTGGTGGGGTGGATGATATTGCTAAGGGCGTGAGTAGGATGGAAATTGATAATACAGGAAATGCTACCAAAAAGGGGAATGTGAATGATGGTAAGGAAATATTATCAAAGGAAAATAGCAAGAAGAGTAATATAGAACAGTCAGTGAATTCTTAGAATAGGTTTGCGTATTTGGGTGATGATGAGGGTGTTGAGAAGACATTGGATTGGGAGAGAATGAGGAAGAAGATAGATATGTGTTGTGAGAAAGGAGTCCAAATTTTGCTAGAAGAGAAGAATGGTTGGGATGAGAGTCTTAAGGAGTATTTTATTAAGAAAATGTAAGATATGGTTAGGAAATCATCAGTTAATGAGATTAGATCAAAGGTTGATATCATAGATAGACAGATTATTCATAGTAATAAAATGTTGGCGATAGAGTGTAAAAATATAGCTGATCAAAAGTATCGATTAGTTATGATTGAGAAGAATTTGTTTGAGAATGAGGCGTTTCAAGAGGTGTATGTAGATGTTTATAATGATGAAGTAGATCGAATTAGTGTTCTTGAGCTTAGTAAACAATTTGCTGAGGTTGAATTATTCATTAAGACTGGGCAAGTGTTTACTAATGCTGAATTAGAATCCTGGTCTGATGAGAAAATTGATTTCTACAAATCATCTATGGGAGAGGAAGCTTTCAATATTGTTGTAGAAGCTATCAAGAAGGATAATGGTGGGCTTATGGAAGAATATGTGGTTGAAGATCAGAGTGTGAATGCCAAGTTTATGGCTAGCAATGTAGTATCTAATGTAATGGACTCGGAGTTTAACCAGATGCAGGGTATGTCTGCTCTACCCCCTCTAGTTTAACAATAAATACGAATATAGCATTGTGGAATGTCAAGGGGTTAGGTAATACCCTTAGACAAACTGAAGTTAGAAATTTCATTAAGGAGAATGGTATTGTGTTTATGGGAATTATAGAAACTCAGCTTCGTAAGAAGCTGGTGAATAAGGAATGCGATGAAGTATTTGGTAGTTGGTCATGGTGCTCAAATTCTATAGATACTTCGAAAGGTTGTAGGATTGTTGTGGGTTGGGATACCAATGTGGTAGCTGCCAAGATTTTGAATCAAATTGACCAAGTGATGCACTTTGAAGTTATATTTATTAGAGATAATAGGAAGGTCTTTATCTTTGTGGTTTATGGTGAAAACTATTTGACTCTGAGAATTATGCTTTGGAAGAATCTAGTTGAGCATGCTGTGGTGGTTGGCAATTGTCCGTGGGTGTTAATGAGGGATTTCAATGTCATTTTGAAGACTAATGAGAACTCTAATGGTGTTTTTGTTAGATTTGAGGAAAGGAGAGATTTCGCAGAATGTGTAGAGCAGCTAGGTATTGATGATATTACTAGCCGTGGAATATTTTATACTTGGATCCAAAGCATGAGTAATCCGGAGTTGGGTATTTTTTAAGAAGTTGGATAGGATTATGGGGAATGAGAGCTTCATTGACCAGTATTTAGCTAGTTATGCTAACTTTAAGCCATTTCTCTCATCTAATCACTATCTGGCTATTTTATGTTTGTCTGAGATAGGGGTTTTTAAACCCAAGTCTTTTAGGTTCATGAATTATGTTGCTGACAAGAAGGAGTTCAAAGAGGTTATGATGGATAAGTGGAAGATTGAGATTAAAGGGTGTACTATGTTTAGATTAGTTAAGCGTCTTAGAGCTATGAAAAGGTATATGAGGAAGCTTAACAAGGACAACAGGAATGTGTTTGATAAAGTGAAACCTGTGAAATTAGAGTTAGAAAGAGTTTAAATTTGTTTGGAAAAAGACCCTACCAATAGTGAGTTAAGAGAAGAGGAAAGTATCTTTGCTAATGCGTATAAACAAGCCATGAGGGATGAGGAGAAGGTTCTTACGCAGAAGACCAAGATTGAGTGGCTGAAGGATAGAGATACGAATAGTAAGTATTTCCATAACGTCATCAAAGGGAGAGTCAGTAGGAATAGGATTCAAGTCGTTTATGATAATGAAGGTAATGCGTTATATGGGGAAAAGTGGTAGAAAGCTTTGTGGAGCATTTTAGTTCTTTCCTAAGTAAGTGTGATGATGTTTATGCCATTGAAGACCCGGGTAGCCTTTTTGTGAAGAAGCTTTCGGTGGATAAGGCGGTGGACTTAATCAAGCCAATTTCAAATGGTGAAATTAAGGTTGCCTGATAGGTGTGAAAACACCCATCCTTTTACCACTTAATTACAATTATAACCAAGCCAAAACGTGTATTTTGTGTCGTAATTGTCAGAATTATGCGTGATTTGTGTTTTTGTTGTGATTTAGGACCAAAATGTGAAAAGGGAAGAAAACACGGGCTTTCACGGGCTTTTATCGAAGAAAAAGACAAAAGACGAAGTCAAAAGATCAAGAGTGCAAAAAGAACGGAAGTCCAAGGCCTATTCTAAAGATTTATCGAAGAAAAAGTCTAAAGACGGAAGTTTAATAAAGCCGAAGAACTCAAGTCTAATAAATGAAGAAATTATAAGACGAGTTTAATTAATCCCGAGACAAATTCGAAAAAGTCGAAGAATTTAGAAGACGAAAAGACGAGAAAGAAAGAAAGGAACAACACATGCTTCCTTCCCTTCTCCCTATAAATAGAACACTTTCACCTCATTTCATACTTGTTAGCTAAATTGACAACTTAGCTCTCCACCATTTTCATTACTTGCACCTTTTAATTTCTAGTAATTTTACTTAATTGCTCTTTAATTTCTTGCCTTTAATTCCAAGTAAGTTCTTTAATTTTGTTGTTGAATCTTATTTTTAATCAAGCTTTTAATTATCAATCTTATTCTACTTTTCTTGTTTTTGATTTGATTTTGATTCGGCGTAAGCATTAATTTTGCTTAATCTTATTGCTTATTTGATTAAAAAGTTTATCTTTTTATTTCTATCTAGGCTTTTATACGAATTAAGCTTTAAGCATGACATACTTATTGGCTTAATTCGTATCTAGCTTATTAGTTTTAAAGTTTTCTTAAAAGTTTTATCTTTACAAAGTTCATTTTATAAAGTTTGTTTATTTTGTGTTTTGAAAATCTTTAAATTTGTGCTTATTGTGTTCGTCTTATTATAGTTTGATAAAGTTTGGATTTGTGATTATTAAAGTTAGCTTATTTACTTTTGCTTATTGCGAATTCTACATCCATCGGAAAGAGGTCCTGGATTCCGATAGCTTTTACTCTTATTCCGATCGTGACAATCGGCTTAGGGTTTTACATTCCGACAGAAGATTGCGATCATCATTCAGATGGAATTTTTCCCCTTATTCCGATCGTGATTGCGATCCCTTATTGCGATCGTATATTGCGACGGGTCTTAAGGCTACATTGAGACGAAGTGCTGCCAAAATTTCACTAGCCATATTCCGATAGTTTCCACATTTCGACAGGTGATTCCGATCAAGCATTCTGATTATGATTCCGACAGGTTTGTTTGACATTGCGATAGGTGAGTGTCATTCCGATAGAGTGGTAAGTTTGCATTCCGACGGCGTATTCCGATCGGATTCCGATGGATTATTCCGACGGGTTGAGTTTTTAGTTTTATTAAGTTTTAATTTCCGAAAATTGCGCGCTTCTCGAAATCTCTGTTTTTACCAAGTGTTTTTCTAGTAATTTTTAGTTTAATTATTAAAGCTTATTTTTCCGCCATTTTACTTTAGTATTATTTTAATCGTTTTTCTTTATTATAAATTTCAAGTTTATATTTTTATTACATTGTCAAATTAATTTTCGTCAAGCTTTAATTTTTGTCATTTAATTAATTACTTTTGAAGTTTTAAATTTTGCACCATTTCTTTTTAATTAGTTTTAGCTTTAATTACCTGTCATTTACTTTAATGTTTCGCAATTTAATTTTATTACAACGACCAAATCTATTTCTTTTCACAAAAAGACGACTGAGTCGCACGTTAAACGGTAGTCAATTCGAAATGATCGGACGATAATATTTTACACTGGGAAAAACCTACTTTCAAATGGCGCCGCTGCCGGCTCTTTTCGTGAAGATTAACGGTTTTCTGTGAGAGACGCGTTGAATTTTGGGATCCGTTCACTCGTGAACGTTATTTTTCTTGCTCAAAAATTTTCAAAAATCCATAAAAATTAAAAAAATTTCAAAATAAAAAAACATTAAAAAACGATAAAAAGCATTTCTTTTTCAAAGTTTTGCACCAAAAAGATTTTCTTTTTACAATTGTATATATATTCTCTATTTTCTTTGGTATCTTTTTCTTTTTCTTTTGCAGGTGTATGCGTACTAGATCTTCAAGTTATTCAGAGCCCGAGACTCGTGAAGATTTAGATATGGCTGGTGTGAACAACAACAATAACCCACCGCACCTCAACATGAATAATAACAACAATGTTCCCCCACCCGATCTTAGAACGATGGAGGAGCTTTGTCAACCTACGATGAATGGACGAGGAGGACCGATTGCGCCGATGCAAATCACGGCTCCAGAGTTTTCGTTGAAGCATCACATGATCCAACAAGTGCAGAACACTTTTCCATTTCGAGGATTACCGGATGATGATGCCAACAAACACCTCGACAAATTCATTACTGTTACTCAAAGCATGAAATTGCCCGGTGTTACCATAGATTTTATTCGCCTTCACCTATTTCCACACACCTTATCCCATCATGCCGAAAAATGGTTTGATCGACTTCCGAAGAATTCAATTCATACTTGGGACGAGATGACTCAACGATTCTTGTCGCGCTACTTACCATCATCCATGGTCACGAGCCTTCGGAATCAAATTAGTGGATTTACACAAGAACATGATGAATCACTTTTTGATGCTTGGGAACGATATAATGTTTTGATCGATCGATGTCCAAACCACAACATGATCCCCGTCACCTTAATTGATACTTTCTACAACGGTTTAACTTTTCGTGATCATGATACGATTAATGCAGCCGCCGGTGGCACATTTATGAAAAGGAGACCTGAGGAGTCTAGAGAGATTATAGAGAACATGACTAATCATCACAAGAATTGGGATTCATCCGCATCTTCAAGGAATAACCCGAGAGTCAGTGTGTCTTCTACTTTTTTCAAACCCCGATATCACCGAATTGACCCGCGCAATGGTCGAAATGAGCAAAAATATGCAGCTTTTGGCTACTAATCAACAACAACAAGTTAAAGCTGTTGCAACTTATTGTGAGATCTGCGGCGGTCCTCACTCATACACTGAATGTCCTTCTACTCAGGACAATCCGGAAAAAGTGTATGCGGCTTATGGTAACTATTCAACGAAAAGCTACCAAACCCGACCTCAAGGTGCTCGTAACTTGCTAAGTTACCGTTCTAACAACTTTCTTTCACCAGGTTTTTCTCCTCAAAACCACAACCTCAACAACTACAATAGAAGCAACCCAAACCCACCTCGAGCTTCTAATCCTTATCACCAACCTGCTCAACAACCACCCATTAATCAAGATGTTGAAACTTTCATGAGGACCCAAGGAGAGCTAGTTAAGAATCTGCAAAGCCAAATCATCACCTTGAAAGGAGATATCACTAAGCAAGGGAATGATATTAGAACCGAGCTTCGACATGATATGCAAACCTCCTTCAGTAATCAAACAAATGATTTGTAGAATATGATGGCTAGTTTCTTTCCAAGTACGCAACCCTCTACTTCGGGCTCTCTACCTTCAAATACCGTCACCAACCCAAGAGCGAATGTGAGTGCTATTACTACACGCAGTGGAGCAACCTTAGTAGGACCATCTATCCCTCCCCCAGTTACTCCATCTACACCTCCTCCACCACCATTTATCCATCCTACTCACACGCCTAGTATTAGTCCTCCATTACCGTCTCCACCTATGCATGAAGAAGTTCCCAAGAAAAACCCTTCACCAACCCCACCTTCCACCTATAAACCCAACATCCCTTATCCTTCTCGCTTAGACAAGGACAGATTGCTCACCAAGGGTGACATTCAAGTGTCAAACTTTTTGAAGAAGATTTCGGGAGTGACCATCACCTTTGGCCTTGTTGAAGCTCTTGCCCAAATGCCGACATTTGTTAAGATGTTTAAGGAATTGCTTAATAAGAAGGAGAAGATGGCCGAGTTTGTTAATACTCGATTAAATGAGAATTGTTCTACAATCCTTCTTAAAGAACTTCCAGAGAAACTTGGAGATCCCGGTCATTTTGTATTGCCTTGCATTTTTAACAACACCGAAGAATTTGTTGCCTTAGCTGATCTTGGGGCAAGTATTAATCTGATGCCTTTAAGTGTTTGGAAAACACTATCATTACCCGATATTACACCAACAAAGATGACTTTTGAGCTAGCAAATCGTACTCTCGCTTACCCCGTTGGTATTGCTGAAGATGTATTTATTAAAGTTGGCACCTTCACTTTCCCGGTTGACTTTGTTGTTGTTGATTATGAAATGGACCCTCGTATTCCGTTAATACTTGGTCGGCCATTCTTGAGAACCGGAAAAGCCTTAGTTGATGTTGCCGAAGGTGAGCTCATCTTAAGGGTCGGGAATGATGAACAAGTATTTAAAATGGGGAAGATCACAAACAAACCCAATGGAAAAGAATCAGCGAATATGATTAATGTGCTTGACGATTTTGTCATCTACAACAATCCTCTTTTCGATTCTTGCTATGATAAGTGATGAGACTGCTTTTATACATAGTCTCATCGTCCAAATCGGGCTTAAAATACATTAAATATCATTAAAACTACCAAATATATGCTCGTGTTTGTTACTTGTGTATTTTTAGGTACGGATATTGAGGAAATGGCAAAAGATCACAAGAATCAATAAAAAACGAAGACGGGAAACGAAGCCGCACAATGAACCGGGCCCAAGTATGGATTTTACAAAAATGCCCTTGAAGAATTGAAGATTGGCAATTTTTGTCCCTCATCTTTGAAGAACTTGTCACAAATGACCCTCCAATAGTTATTTGTACAAGAATGGTCCTCCATGTTTGAAGATTGTACAAGAAAAGCCCTTAGAAAATGAAGAATATGCATTAAAGGTCCTTATTACAAGCTTGAAAACAATATGTGCCAAAAATGTAAATCTGCCAAAGTCAAATTACAAAGGGAATGGAAGTTTTGTTGTTTTATTACAACATGAAAGAAAGAAGAAACTTTGGGGGCCAATTCTGCCAGACAGCTAAAACCTCACACCCAACTAAAAGCTGCCACCTCAGCAAACCCACCCATTTACCCATCCACCCATACCCTACCCGTCCAAACCCGTAACCCACCCAAAACCAGGTTTATTAATTAAACCAGTCAACTAAACCAGTCAACTAAACCAGTCAACACCCCCCATTTTTCCCTCCTAACACCCAATTTAAATAACTAATTACCCAATTTGGATTAAACTCACCCCCATAAACCCTAATACCACCAGGTTTGATTAATCCCAAATCAAAGGGATTTTGGCCAATTGCTTCCAGTTCACTAATTGAGGTCACTCTCACTTAAAACCACATCACAAACCACCACAAGACACACCCATGTGTCTTGTGGACCCCTCCCCTGCCCTGTCCCTTTCCCTCAAACCCTACACCCGACCAAACCAACGCCCAGGATGATTCTACTTGGCCTCCAAGGATATTTGACGCCTATGATCAACTCCAAACAGCTGTACATCCCACATGATTCTCCAAAGATCACATGAAGCCAAACAAGACCAATTTTCAGTCAAAGTCTCAAGGGCAGATTAGGCATTTTAGTTGCTAGGGTTTTAGTATTCCAGATTGTTCTATAGACTAGTATATATATGAGTGGTATGTGCTCATATACGTTTTGTTCCAGATTTTTTACTCCAAAGTTGTAATTCCTTTTTAAGAAATTAAAGTTGGTCTTTTTATATAAATGTAATTCCTTTTATTGTTTTTAGAAGTTGGTAAATGTTTGTTGAGTAATTAATCTGAGTTCCATATCATTGTTGTGTAACACTTTGTGTGTTTTAAGTTTTCAAAAAGGTTTTGAAAATATTTTGTTAATCTCAGAAATCCAAGAATTATTAAGAAGTGAAAGTGGACTAATGTTCTTGTTTTTCTGAAATTGAAGTTGTTTTTAAAACGTGTCATTTGGTTTCAAGGTTTGTGGAAAGGATTTTTAAGGAAGAAAGAAAGCAGAAAGTGCATATTGGTGTATTTCTCATTTTCTCTTAGCAGGGTTGTAAGTTTTTGTTGCTGTCCAAGGTCCAGCATAGGCCCCAGCCTATAGGAGGTGGCAAAGCAGCCACTAAGGGTCCTGGATGTAGGACCCTTAAGGTAGTTTCTTATTTCACATTTCATTTTTTTAGTTTTCTGAAAAATATTGATGTTTATGTGATTTTGCATGAAAGCTATTTAAGAGTGGATTTATCTGCTTGATATTGCTTAATCTGGTGTAGCATGCATGTTAGATTGATCTTGATTCAATTTGATTAGGATTTGAGTTCATTGTGTTTGAAAAATTTGCATATTCAGTTTTTAAGGGGTGTTTGGATTAAGGCTTAAGTAGGTGTTAAATATATGGATTTGGTTTAAAACTTGTTCAGACTCACTCAATATAGTAACTTTAGGTTGTCTGTTAGTTTAACTTTCAGTTTGGTTAAGATTAAACACACTTGCATGATAAAGTTTGAAGAAAATGGTGTAAAATCAGAAAACTGCCTTTTGTTGCTATTTCAGTGTGAATTTGAATCTCCAGGTGTGATAATCTGTTAGATATTAGGTAGTTCTAGGGTTGTGAATCAGTTGTATGCTAGATTGTGGACTTGTATGCAAGATCTTAAGGTTTGAGTTTCACTTTTGTGCCTAGAAAATCTGCATATACCCACCAGTCCTAGACCTAGTACATCAGCAACCTTAATCTGCTTATTCTTGTTTGATTTTGTGTGATAGCTTGCTTGATTTCTTGTTTATCTTGACTCCTTGTACTGAACAGAGTACAAGGGTGCCATTTGTCCAACAAAAACACCACAAATCAGCAAGTCAAGTCCTCTTGACATCACTTTTCACAAGTGAAGAAATCACTTTTCTTCTTGTGTTCATAAAAGTCCAATTGGGCACGTTTTGGCTTGGAATTGATTTAATCTTGGTAACCATTGGATTGTGTTTGTGTTTTTGAGCTATAAAGAGTAACAGGTTTGTGTTTTAAAAGTAAAAAAAAAGAAAATAAAAATAAAAACTCACCTGGCCTGGGCTCGAACACGCGACCTCCCTTTCGGAGGAGTAACGTGTTTACCAGTGATCCGGATGGTTTTTTACGTTATAGTCTCATTTCAAACTTTACATAAGGAATTTTGAATTGGGCTTTTATAATAAAAGTCGTAGCTTATTTGGCCAGTTTGAGCTTATTGGATAAGCAAATTCACCAGATTCCAATTTTCCTAGGATTAGAATGTTGTTTAGGATTTTTATAGCTAAAGTTTTCATTTTTCTCTTTATTTAATTATTTTTTATCATTTTTTTCTTTAGCCGTATATTATTAAATAGATAAAATATAGTTAAAATAGGTTTTAATTTTTATAAAAATAGTTTTTAGGCTTTGTTTAAGTAATTTGAGGTTTACATATCAAAAAGTTTTCAAAAAGTCTAATTTTTAATTTTATTTGATTTTAGGGTTTTTCAACAACTTTAAAATTTAATATAAAATTAATAAAAAGGTTTTAGGAACTTTAATTTGCATTTTTATCTTAGTAATATTATTCTAGGTTTTTTGGTAATTTTTTAGAATTTATTTATAAACTTTTTATTTTTTTTGAATATTTTATTATTATTTTATTATTAAAAATGAAAGTTTAATTTTTTAAGTTTTTTCATTTTTCCTAGATTGAATACACATAATTAGGAACTTTGTAACTTTCCAAATCTTTTTAGGACTTTTCATTTATTTTTTAGAATTAATTTAAGTTTTAGTATATTTTAATAGTTTTTAGGAGTTTAAAAATAGTTTAATTTGGTTTTAAAATTTTAAAAAAATACTTTTTAGCTTAATTAGGTTATTTTTGAGGTTTACAAACTATTAGATCTTGTTTAGGGCTTTTTAATATTTAATTGTGATTTTTAGGGCTTTAATTAGCATTAAAAAAGTCATTATTTAATTAATTAAAAGGTTTTAGCAAGTTTTGATTTTTTGTAAACTCTTAGAAAATTATTGTGGATTTTTAGTAATTTTTAGGAATTTTTAGGTTAAAATTTTAATTTTTGTACTATTTACGGTTTTACGTGTTCGCCTTTTTCGTCGTTGTTTAATTCGTTTTTGTAACCGTCTTTTCTTTCCTTTCTCATTTCTATTCTCTTTTCTTCTTAATAAAATCATCACTCAAAAATCAACTCATTACACAACACACGTGCCTCCTTGGGAAACGAACTTGTTTGGTCATTAGTGCTCGGTTTTCCTAAACCGACACTTAACGCTTACCACTACTTTGCCTCTCTTTTCCTAAAGGGTTGCAAAACCACTACATCATTTTTGGCGCCGCTGCCGGGGAGGCGTGTTGTGTTTTGATTGAACCATTGTTGTTTTTTATATAGCCATAAATAGTATTTGTATTAGTAGCACTCTACTAATACGTATTATCGTTTTTCGGTTTTTGTGTGAATACTATTAATATATTGTATACGTAGAACAATAAATTCACAAGTACTCCAAATACGTGAGAAATCACAACCTTGACTTGGGAGGTCATTACCCAATCATTGTATTCGAATCTCAAACCAAAGAAAAAAGGCAAAAATAGATAAATACTTTCGTGAAGCTTAATCTTGATAATACAAACTATAAGGTGGGTATAAGGCGGTTGTATTTCACGACCTAAAGGAAAAAGGCTCTTAAGTGCTTCGCGCCGCCTCGTTTCCTCCGCTTGCTTGTGCGTATTTGATTTTGAGAGTGAATCGAAGGTTTTGCCGCCCAAAGTATTACTAAGTATCATATATATTTTCTTGGTTTCTATTGATTAAACCCTCTTGAACGATTTGGTGTTCCACCATCGTTCTAAAGTCATCGAAGGCGTTCACTTCACGTGATCGTTTTCATTCCTTGAGGCTTCTTTAATCAAGAGATTTGATTAAGGAGGAGATTTGTAGATTTTTGTCTACTTAATACATTCACCAATTTCCAAAAAAAGTTAATACCATCAAAAACCACAAAAAAAATTGAAAAACACAAAATACCAAAAAGAATCTTCTTTGCTCGTCTCCTCGTTGTACGTGACGTTTATGCTCACTCGAAATCAAGCAAAACGTGCACGTAGACGAAAGAACAAAACTCCCACTCCAACTCATTCTAGTGAGGAGTCTCCTATTGACGAACCCATTGTACGAGAAGCACCTACCATGGCGAATCGAACTATGATGGAGTTACTTCAAGCACCCACGAGGGTTATGGAGAAGCTATTGTGATTCCCGCTATCCTTGCGGAGAATTTTGAGGTGAAAACGGGTTTGTTGTCGATGATCCAAAACAACAAATTCCGTGGTGATGAGAAGGACAATCCCCACAACCATATCCGCCAATTTAATCGTCTTACCGCCACGTGCAAATTCAAGGATGTCTCGAATGACTCGATTAAGATGATGCTTTTTCCGTATTCCTTAGCGGGGCCCGCTAAAATTTGGTTAGAGAAAGAGCCACCCAATTCTATATTGACGTGGAAGGATCTCGTTTCAAAGTTTTTGAACCAATTTTTTCCGCCCTCTAAGACTACGCATTTGAAAAATGAGATTTCTAAATTTTCACAAGAATCAAATGAAAGTTTTTCAACGGCTTGGAATAGGTTTAAGGAGATGTTACATGAATGTCCTCATCATGGTTTTTCCGATTTGCACCAAATCGACACGTTTTACAATGGACTTAATGATCATGAAAGAGATTATTTAAATGCCGCCGCGGTTGGTAATTTTTTGTGTAAAACGGTTGAAGAAGCTTTGGTCATAATTGAGAATAGGTCTAAAGTTTATAGCCCTCGTAACACACCGAGTGTTGCCAAAATGGGCTCGTCATCGTCTCGTAGTATCAATGCCTTGCAAGATGAAGCTAATGAGGAAAATCGGTTTTTCGATAGGTTTTCGACCCTTATGTCCCATTGGAAAGCTCAAGAAGCTTCGAATTCCGCTTCGGTTAAAGCGGTTTCTAAGAGTTGTTTGTCGTGTGGTGGAGCTCATGATCTTTCCGAGTGCATTACCGCGGATGGTAACACTTCGAGTGCTTATGTAGCCACGGGAACTTATAACCAAATCGGTCAAGGTTCCCGCCAAAATCAAGCTCCACCGAATCAAAATGCTAATAACTATCGCAACAACAACCAAGGTGGTAATTATCAAGGAAATCAAAGGAATTATAACAAGGGTAATTATCAAAGTGGAAATGGGCAAATTTCAAACCAAAACCAAAACCGTGATTTTCAAACTTCTACTCAAGGTTTTCAAAATGATCACACCAAAAATCTTCAAGGAGAATTTTTGAATTATGCAAAGGCTAATGATGCTAAGTTTGACAACATGCAACGTGAAATGGTTAGCTTAAGATCCGAGTTGAAAAATGAGCTTAAAAACGAACTTGCTAATGAACTTAAAACTCATGCTAATAAAATGGAAGGAAATGTCACACAACTCCAACAAAATCAACAAAAAATGGAGCAAGGTCAACATGAGATTAAGCAAGAATTGTTAAAAGCGGATGCTAGGCAATCTAAGTTTGAAGACCGAATGGCTAAAATGTTTGAAGCTATCATGTGTAAGCCCTCTTCTTCGGGTGGTCTTCCTAGTGATACCATCGTGAACCCGAAAGGAGAATTGAAGGTTATTACTACTCGTAGTGGTAAAACTTTCAAAGAACCCATTTCTCGTCCAAGTACTTCTATGGAAAAGGAAAAAGAGAAAGAACCCGAGGTGGTGGTAGAAAAGGAGCAAATTACAAGCCCACGAAGTACCGCTCAAACCACACCTACGGTTGAACCTGCACCAATCATGGAACCCGAGATTCCAAGGCCGATGCCTATGCCTACTTTGCCCCAACCCACACCACCTTTACCCTACCCTTCAAGACGAGACAAGGAAAAGGCACAAGAACGAAATAATTATCAATTTGAACACTTTATGAAAATGTTTCGTGACTTGAATTTTAATATAAGTTTTGCCGACGCCTTAGTCATGATGCCTCGATTTGCCGCGAACTTCAAAAGTATGTTGAATAACAAAGAGAAATTGCAAAAATCGTCTAGTTGTTCTTCGGTTTTTCTAAGCCGCATACCTCAAAAAGTCGGTGATCCTGGAAAGTTTTTAATCCCGTGTGCTATACAAGACATGGAAGAATGCTACGCCTTGGCCGATCTTGGTGCTAGTATTAATTTGATGCCTCTTGAGATTTTTAAATCGCTTAATCTTCCCAATCTCACTCCTTCAAGAATGTCAATCAAAATGGCCGATCATTCTACGATTCTAGCTTGTGGAGTTGCCGAGGACGTCTTTGTGAAAGTTGGAAAGTTCTACTATCCTGTAGACTTTATTGTTGTTGACATTCCTATCGATCCTAAAGTTCCGTTAATTTTAGGTCGATCTTTTTTGGATACCTCGAGAGCACTTATCGATGTGCACGCAAGAAAAATCACTCTTCGTTTCAATGAGGAAGAACTCGTCATTAATGCAACCCAAAACTCCATGCTTTCTCATGTGTATTCTATCACATCTTTGTACAATGTCAATCCCATCAAAAACATTTACAAAATAATTTCAAATAGAGTTTTAGGAGTTGAGAAAAATGAAGTTCCGTCCCCTCCGCCGGTGGAGGTTAAGAGTGTTAAGCCTACGATTCCAATCTCGAGTGAATCTTCGGATGATGAATACGTTGATCCCGATGGGGAAGTTTTCTTTGTTGACAAAAGATTTGAAAACTTACCACCACCTAAACCAAAAAGATTTCAAAATGTGAGAATTTTTAGTGTGACTAACATTGCTTTAGATACACCAAATATTTTTGACATAATCAAATCGGGTTTTCACAAGGAGAGTGTAAAAGATGAAAAAGGAAAAGATTTTGAATTGAATTTAAAAGATTTTTCTACAACTCTAACTCCGTCATCACCGCGTTTATTGAGTACTACAAGCTCGTCTTCTCCTTTTGACGATGCTTTGTGTGGACTTAGTGTGGGGGAAGCCCCTTATGTTCCCTCCCCTTTCTCCACCGAGGACGAGATATTTGATCCTGGAATTGCTTATATAGGGAAATCTCGGTCTTCCACCGATGCAATAAATGGAAAATCTTTTCATTTGATTGGTGCGAGTCTACCTCGAGTAGCTCATGTTTTTAGAGACTTACCCATTGTCCCACCCTTCTATTTCTTCCCTCCTATTTTCTTGAAACTCTTTGAGTTTTTGTTGACTATTGATGAAGTGGCGTTGATTTGTTTTTCCAATGAAAACGAGAACGCCATCTTCGATCCCGGTATTTTGCACCATCAAAGGACTTAGTCCTTAATACCGGTTGCTTTTGGGCCTTGATTACATGTAAGTCCCACCAAAAATGACCGAACCGTGATTATCCCTAAATGATCACATTTATGGGGATTCGAGTCGAGCTTTTGACTCGGTTATCAAAAACAAGGTGCCTCGTGGGGGAGACCCATGCTTATCCATGTACATATTACTGCTTTCTAATTAGTTTAATGTGAGGGGATTTGTGCCCTTCCAACCTTTGTTCTATGGTTGTTTGTGCATTGTGGTTTTTAGATCATCATCTTCACGATTGGAGCCTCTCGTGTTCGTTTTATGGGAGCACTCGATCGTTTTCTTTGGAGACATTTCTCAATATCCAAATGATATATCCTTTTATGTTCTAACCTTAGGTTTTTAGCACACTTCATAAACGGCTATTAATTTATTGGTTACACCCTTTCCATGCTAGATTAGGCATTCGACTACGTCTCTAGTATGGGGGTGTTTGCACCCCTAGACTCGAAACATTGAGGACAATGTTTAACTTTAGTATGGGGGGTGAATAGATACTTGCCTTGTCAAACCTTCACGCTTTCCAAAGTTTATCTTTTTGTTATCGTTTTTGTTGCAAAATAAGGCTAAAAATGGCCAAATTTTAAAATTTTTTCTAGTTTTATAAGTGTTTGAAGACACGAATGTAGGTTTTCCGATGGCGAGAATAAGAGTAATTTTTGACTCGACCGTGCGTGTTGAGCACTTAGCTTTGATTCCTTAACTACACATTAGGCTAAGTCTCTTAAATGAGGACGAGAAATGATAGAGTTAATTATAAGTTACTATGCTAAACGTAGAGTACTCGTATTCTTTCAAAAACTCATGTGTTCTCGTTGTTTGCTTATTCTCCCTTCGCTTGTAAATATTTTTTGCTTAATAAATATTGACTTAGCGGTTTAGTTAGGATTGTTGGGTTTCTAGTCTTTTCTAGTAGCTTCCGTGTAATTAAATTGGGAAGACATTAAGGTATCGCCAGCGTCACGGTTTTGAAGTATTGGCACCCTAATAATCGAAAGCTTCACCCAATAATAAGATTTCAAGTGCTCACCTAAATCTAGCAAACAATTTGAAGCCCCACAAGGCCGAAAAATCTATGCAAAATTGAAAGTGAATCAAGCCTTAATCTTCGAAGCTTTAACGATCCAAAATTCGCTTTAGCGTGAGGATATACGTCTTTGGCTAATAAAACCACCGATGATGGCGGATAATAAAAGGCAAGGCAAGACCGAAGTCATAATAAAAGCTTCATGGCGAAGTTGAATAAAAGATGGAGGTAAACCAAAGATAATAAAGCCCTTCCGCTAGGGGGCGTATAAAAGTCTTGGTAATAAGTCTCATGTTCAAAACCGTTATAAAACCGTGTTTATCGATTCTTCTTGTCAACTTAATTTTTTAACATCGTTGTCTATTAGGAGGGGTTATTGATTTGATGGTCTTAGTTACACCGTTAGGACTCTATTTTTAGACCTAAATCTCTATTATCGCATAAGTCAACAATGTATCCTCGTGAGCATTAAGACAAAATAAAATATAAGAGATACAACTTAGGAATAATGGGAGAATAAGTACGTGATTAGGGCATATGAGTAGTTTTAGCATTACTAACTTATAATGACAATGATCTCGTTGCACGCTTGGCATGGAATTAAGGTGAAAATCGAGGACGATGAAATTATTTCTAACGAAGCATTCACGTGTTCTTGTTCTATGAACCTAAACGTCCCATTTTGCGATGAAAATCATACATTATGTCTAAAACGCAAGTAGTAGTAATAGTAGTAGTGTAGCTAGTTTATCATTCCAATAAAGTGAATAAAATTAAATTTTGGAGGTGCTATGATACTTTATTCTAGCATTGCGTGAGGTCACGGCAATGGTTTAGTATGGGGGAGTGATGAGACTGCTTTTATACATAGTCTCATCATCCAAATCGGGCTTAAAATACATTAAATATCATTAAAACTACCAAATATATGCTCGTGTTTGTTACATGTGTATTTTTAGGTACGGATATTGAGGAAATGGCAAAAGATCACAAGAATCAATCAAAAACGAAGACGGGAAACGAAGCCGCACAATGAACCGGGCCCAAGTTTGGATTTTACAAAAATGCCCTTGAAGAATTGAAGATTGGCAATTTTGGTCCCTCGTCTTTGAAGAACTTGTCACAAATGACCCTCCAATAGTTATTTGTACAAGAATGGTCCTCCATGTTTGAAGATTGTACAAGAAAAGCCCTTGGAAAATGAAGAATATGCATTAAAGGTCCTTATTACAAGCTTCAAAACAATATGTGCCAAAAATGTAAATCTGCCAAAGTCAAATTACAAAGGGAATGGAAGTTTTGTTGTTTTATTACAACATGAAAGAAAGAAGAAACTTTGGGGGCCAATTCTGCCAGACAGCTAAAACCTCACACCCAACCAAAAGCTGCCACCTCAGCAAACCCACCCATTTACCCATCCACCCATACCCTACCCGTCCAAACCCGTAACCCACCCAAAACCAGGTTTATTAATTAAACCAGTCAACTAAACCAGTCAACACCCCCCATTTTTCCCTCCTAACACCCAATTTAAATAACTAATTACCCAATTTGGATTAAACTTACCCCCATAAACCCTAATACCACCAGGTTTGATTAATCCCAAATCAAAGGCATTTTGGCCAATTGCTTCCAGTTCACTAATTGAGGTCACTCTCACTTAAACCCACATCACAAACCACCACAAGACACACCCATGTGTCTTGTGGACCCCTCCCCTGCCCCGTCCCTTTCCCTCAAACCCTACACCCGACCAAACCAACGCCCAGGATGATTCTACTTGGCCTCCAAGGATATTTGACGCCTATGATCAACTCCAAACAGTTGTACATCCCACATGATTCTCCAAATATCACATGAAGCCAAACAAGACCAATTTTCAGTCAAAGTCTCAAGGGCAGATTAGGCATTTTAGTTGCTAGGGTTTTAGTATTCCAGATTGTTCTATAGACTAGTATATATATGAGTGGTATGTGCTCATATACGTTTTGTTCCAGATTTTTTACTCCAAAGTTGTAATTCCTTTTTAAGAAATTAAAGTTGGTCTTTTTATATAAATGTAATTCCTTTTATTGTTTTTAAAAGTTGGTAAATGTTTGTTGAGTAATTAATCTGAGTTCCATATCATTGTTGGGTAACACTTCGTGTGTTTTAAGTTTTCAAAAATGTTTTGAAAATATTTTGTTAATCTCAGAAATCCAAGAATTATTAAGAAGTGAAAGTGGACTAATGTTCTTGTTTTTCTGAAATTGAAGTTGTTTTTAAAACGTGTCATTTGGTTTCAAGGTTTGTGGAAAGGATTTTTAAGGAAGAAAGAAAGAAGAAAGTGCATATTGGTGTATTTCTCATTTTCTCTTAGCAGGTTTGTAAGTTTTTGTTGCTGTCCAAGGTCCAGTATAGGCCCCAGCCTATAGGAGGTGGCAAAGCAGCCACTAAGGGTCCTGGATGTAGGACCCTTAAGGTAGTTTCTTATTTCCCATTTCATTTTTTTAGTTTTCTGAAAAATATTGATGTTTATGTGATTTTGCATGAAAGCTGTTTAAGAGTGGATTTATCTGCTTGATATTGCTTAATCTGGTGTAGCATGCATGTTAGATTGATCTTGATTCAATTTGATTAGGATTTGAGTTCATTGTGTTTGAAAAATTTGCATATTCAGATTTTAAGGGGTGTTTGGATTAAGGCTTAAGTAGGTGTTAAATATATGGATTTGGTTTAAAACTTGTTCAGACTCACTCAATATAGTAACTTTAGGTTTTCTGTTAGTTTAACTTTCAGTTTGGTTAAGATTAAACACACTTGCATGATAAAGTTTGAAGAAAATGGTGTAAAATCAGAAAACTGCCTTTTGTTGCTATTTCAGTGTGAATTTGAATCTCCAAGTGTGATAATCTGTTAGATATTAGGTAGTTCTAGGGTTGTGAATCAGTTGTATGCTAGATTGTGGACTTGTATGCAAGATCTTAAGGTTTGAGTTTCACTTTTGTGCCTAGAAAATCTGCATATACCCACCAGTCCTAGACCTAGTACATCAGCAACCTTAATCTGCTTATTCTTGTTTGATTTTGTGTGATAGCTTGCTTGATTTCTTGTTTATCTTGACTCCTTGTACTCAACAGAGTACAAGGGTGCCATTTGTCCAACAAAAACACCACAAATCAGCAAGTCAAGTCCTCTTGACATCACTTTTCACAAGTGAAGAAATCACTTTTCTTCTTGTGTTCATAAAAGTCCAATTGGGCACGTTTTGGCTTGGAATTGATTTAATCTTGGTAACCATTGGATTGTGTTTGTGTTTTTGAGCTATAAAGAGTAACAGGTTTGTGTTTTAAAAGTAAAAAAAAAAGAAAATAAAAATAAAAACTCACCTGGCCTGGGCTCGAACACGCGACCTCCCTTTCGGAGGAGTAACGTGTTTACCAGTGATCCGGATGGTTTTTTACGTTATAGTCTCATTTCAAACTTTACTTAAGGCATTTTGAATTGGGCTTTTATAATAAAAGCCGTAGCTTATTTGGCCAGTTTGAGCTTATTGGATAAGCAAATTCACCAGATTCCAATTTTCCTAGGATTAGAACGTTGTTTAGGATTTTTATAGCTAAAGTTTTCATTTTTCTCTTTATTTAATTATTTTTTATCATTTTTTTCTTTAGCCGTATATTATTAAATAGATAAAATATAGTTAAAATAGGTTTTAATTTTTATAAAAATAGTTTTTAGGCTTTGTTTAAGTAATTTGAGGTTTACATATCAAAAAGTTTTCAAAAAGTCTAATTTTTAATTTTATTTGATTTTAGGGTTTTTCAACAACTTTAAAATTTATTATAAAATTAATAAAAAGGTTTTAGGTACTTTAATTTGCATTTTTATCTTAGTAATATTATTCTAGGTTTTTGGTAATTTTTTTAGAATTTATTTATAAACTTTTTATTTTTTTGAATATTTTATTATTATTTTATTATTAAAAATTGAAAGTTTAATTTTTTAAGTTTTTTCATTTTTCCTAGATTGAATACACATAATTAGGAACTTTGTAACTTTCCAAATCTTTTTAGGACTTTTCATTTATTTTTTAGTATTAATTTAAGTTTTAGTATATTTTAATAGTTTTTAGGAGTTTAAAAATAGTTTAATTTGGTTTTAAAATTTTAAAAAATACTTTTTAGCTTAATTAGGTTATTTTTGAGGTTTACAAACTATTAGATCTTGTTTAGGGCTTTTTAATATTTAATTGTGATTTTTAGGGCTTTAATTAGCATCAAAAAGTCATTATTTAATTAATTAAAAGGTTTTAGCAAGTTTTGATTTTTTGTAAACTCTTAGAAAATTATTGTGGATTTTTAGTAATTTTTAGGAATTTTTAGGTTAAAATTTTAATTTTTGTACTATTTACGGTTTTACGTGTTCGCCTTTTTCGTCGTAGTTTAATTCGTTTTCGTAACCGTCTTTTCTTTCCTTTCTCATTTCTATTCTCTTTTCTTCTTAATAAAATCATCACTCAAAAATCAACTCATTACACAACACACGTGCCTCCTTGGGAAACGAACTTGTTGGGTCATTAGTGCTCGGTTTTCCTAAACCGACACTTAACGCTTACCACTACTTTGCCTCTCTTTTCCTAAAGGGTTGCAAAACCACTACATCAATAATCCACTGTTCCAAGACGATATGGATGATTCTCTCTCCAATGAAGATCCTCCACCAATTCATGAGTCTCCACCGATCTATGATGACTGTGATGATGATTCTAGTTCTAACATGGATGATTCTGATGATTTTTCTTCTGAGTATAAAGACATGCCCACATATGATGATTTTGAGGATGTCGATACTCTTTCGAGTGATTCTTCACATGATGACATTACACCTACTTTTGATGAAGATCCTCCACCAACCATGCTTGATCCTACTTTGGATGACTACTCATTTGAGGAAGACTTTGCTACATTTCTCAACACCTACTTCCCAAATGAGAATAATTATCCTCCTTTGGACTTTGATGATGCTCTTTATCCTCCTTTGGATATGAAGAAACCCGTTTCAAAGGAGAAGAAGTCAGAAGACACCGATATCTGCAGTACTTATGTCTTGACACCTCTCTATCCACCTTCTAAGGATGAGATTGTGCGATTTATGTGTGGATCCTCTTCAAGGTCTACTGAGCCTGAGTGTTATTTTCCCCTAAAGGAAAAGGTGTTCGATCCCGGTATTGCAATTTTAAGCCATCTCAATATCCATCTGATGAAATAAAAGGAAAGACTTTTGGAAACAATGGAGATATGCTTGTACTTCATCCTACTTTCTTCCACCGTGCTCAATTTTTGCTTAAGGGAACCTTGCCTACTCTTCTTTGGCTTGCCTTGTTCGCCTTAAGCTTGTGCTATTTGATGGACGAAAACCATGTATTTGATCCCGCTGGATATGTTTCAAGCTTCTTCCTATGCTAATCAAGGTCGAGTCAGGCTCACGACTCGGTTAACAAAAACAAGCGCTTCTCGGGAGGCAATCCACAGTATCTATCCTTTTATTCTGTTTTTATAATAAGGGTAGGGGGAGACCCTAGTATGTGTTTGTTGTTTTCTTTCTTATCATGTGCAGGGATTCGAGCTTTCAAAGATACATTCTTGATGACTTTTGACGACCCGTGATTCCGTCTTCCCGTCTTCCCGGTTCTATCCTAAACTCTTTAGATTCATTATTTTATCATTTATGATTGAAATAGGAATCACTTTAATTGTCCTTTCCTTAGCAAGATTTAAACAAAGTGCACAATGTCCTAAGTGTAGGGGAGTTTACTTCCACATGCTTAAACATCGAGGACAATGTTTATATTAAGTGTAGGGGGACTTCTATCGAAGTTAAGTGGGCTTTTCCATGCATTTGTCCTCATTTTAACCGGAAAAATTGATTTTTCGACATTTTTCAAAATTTTTTATCTATTTTGGCCTAGTTGTTTTTACCTTTGTTATAGTTATTTTCTTTCTGTGTTAAAATAAATTTTTAATAAAATGGTTTTAATTTTCAAACGTTGTGAATCTTTTGACTCAGCCCGATTTTACTTATCTAAGTTTACTCTAGCTAGTATCTTAACGTGTTTAAGTCAAGTTTTGCTAGGCTTTTATATAGGGAACTTTAAAACGCGAAAGTCTTAACTCTTACGGGTTAAGAACAAGAACTTTCGCAAGTTCCTATAATTGATCCTAGAGAGTCGTTTATCAAGGGACTTTAAAATGCGAATTCTAAAACTTGAAAAAGTCTAAGAATTTGCAAGATCCTATAGATGACTTGAAAACCCAAAACTTTGATTTAATTGGCTAAGCATCCACGAGTCTCATTCTTTGAGATTTTAAATTGTGGAGAACGAGAGATGATAGAGTCAATTATAAGTTTGGTATTCTTTCATGAATTTATGTGAGTTAATTATAAGCTTTTTCTCCCATCGCTTGTTAATAAATTTAATTTTAATAAATAAGGTTGTACGATTTGAAAAGTTACTTAGCTTCTAGCACAGGATCGTTTAAAAGTTGCTCGGTATTAATTAGAGTTCATAGCCAAGGCATAACTTATTGAAGCGGGATGCGAAGATTGGCGAGTCCAAAAAGGCTCTAACAAGGCATGAGGGCTACATTTTGTTGCTAAAGATCCCAAGTGATGTGAAGAATCATTCATCAAAATCAATATGAAGGATCAAGACACACGACGAAAAGCAAATACTCCCCTAAAGATCATGGAGAAGTCTATCCAAAAAGGCCCTAACAAGGTATGAGGATAAATAGATCCAAGTCCTAAAAGGAGGCGGATCGTTGTATATCAAATCCTAAATAAAGATTGGAGAAAAATGAGGAATTCGTGGTCCAAATATGAAGAATATCTCTAAAAGTTCAAGTGAAGAAATTCCTATTATGAAGAGAAGACCATTATTTCATGAACGTCTCTCAAGATTTGAAGTATGAAGTCGCTGCCAAATATCGGTCCGAGAAAGGTCTCAAATCGTGAAGCAAGTTATGCCAAGATATGAACTTTATGAGGTCCCGAGAAGCAGTTTTAAAAGATTTTTTCCTTTAGCTAACTATTTATTAAATCGTCCTACTTTATTTTCAGCCTAAATAACTATCGAAATAAGTTAACAATGCATCTTCGTGATCATTCAAGACAACAATAAAATATAATAGATACACCTAGGAATAAGGGAGTCTAAGTAAATAATTGGCCCACAAGAATTCGTGTTAGTTTGCTAACTTATAATAACAATGATCTCGTTTTTAAGCTTGGTTTGGGGAACGTGAAACTTGAGGGTGATAATCATTCATGACATTCCAAAACCGTAAGGTAAGTTTTTGATCTTTTTACTTGTTTTCTTCTTTTGAATATTTTGTAATTTTATATCTCTTTAATAAAGGCCAAGGTGGATTGATTGTGATGGAAAATGTAAAACTTGCTTTGTAACTAATGCATTACATGAGGACATTGCAATAGTCAAGTGTAGGGGATTTGATAGGTGTGAAAACACCCATCCTTTTACCACTTAATTACAATTATAACCAAGCCAAAACGTGTATTTTATGTCGTAAATGTCGGAATTATGCGTGGTTTGTGTTTTTGTTGTGATTTAGGACCAAAATGTGAAAAGGGAAGAAAATAAGGGCTTTCACGGGCTTTTATCAAAGAAAAAGACAAAAGACGAAGTCAAAATATCAAGAACGGAAGTCCAAGGCCTATTCTGAAGATTTATCGAAGAAAAAGTCTAAAGACGGAAGTTTAATAAAGTCAAAGAACTCAAGTCTAATAAATGAAGAAATTATAAGACGGGTTTAATTAATCCCGAGACAAAGTCGAAAAAGTCGAAGAATTTAGAAGACGAAAAGACGAGAAAGAAAGAAAGAAAGAAGAAAGGAACAACACATGCTTCCTTCCCTTCTCCCTATAAATAGAACACTTTCACCTCATTTCATACTTGTTAGCTAAATTGACAACTTAGCTCTCCACCATTTTCATTACTTGCACCTTTTAATTTCTAGTAATTTTACTTAATTGCTCTTTAATTTCTTGTCTTTAATTCCAAGTAAGTTCTTTAATTTTGTTGTTGAATCTTATTTTTAATCAAGCTTTTATTTATCAAACTTATTCTACTTTTCTTGTTTTTGATTTGATTTTGATTCGGCGTAAGCATTAATTTTGCTTAATCTTATTGCTTATTTGATTAAAAAGTTTATCTTTTTATTTCTATCTAGGCTTTTATACGAATTAAGCTTTAAGCTTGACATACTTATTGGTTTAATTGGTATCTAGCTTATTAGTTTTAAAGTTTTCTTAAAAGTTTTATCTTTACAAAGTTCATTTTATAAAGTTTGTTTATTTTGTGTTTTGAAAATCTTTAAATTTGTGCTTATTGTGTTCGTCTTATTATAGTTTGATAAAGTTTGGATTTGTGCTTATTAAAGTTAGCTTATTTAGTTTTGCTTATTGCGAATTCTACTTCCATCAGAAAGAGATCCTGGATTTCGACAGCTTTTACTCTTATTCCGATTGTGACAATCGGCTTAGGGTTTTATATTCCGACAGAAGATTGCGATCATCATTCAGATGGAACTTTTCCCCTTATTCCGATCGTGATTGGATCGCTTATTGCGATCGTATATTGCGACGGCTCTTAAGGCTACATTGAGACGAAGTGCTGCCAAAATTTCACTAGCCATATTCCGATAGTTTCCACATCCCGACAGGTGATTCCGATCAAGCATTCTGATTAGGATTCCGACAGGTTTGTTTGACATTGCGATAGGTGAGTGTCATTCCGATAGAGTGGTAAGTTTGCATTCCGACAGCGTATTCCGATCGGTATTCCGATCGGATTCCGATGGATTATTCCGACGGGTTGAGTTTTTAATTTTATTAAGTTTTAATTTCCAAAAATTGCACATTTCCCGAAATCTCTGTTTTTACCAAGTGTTTTTCTAGTAATTTTTAGTTTAATTATTAAATCTTATTTTTCCGTTATTTTACTTTAGTTTTATTTTAATCGTTTTTCTTTATTTAAAATTTCAAGTTTACATTTTTTTTACATTGTCAAATTAATTTTTCGTCAAGCTTTATTTTTTGTCATTTAATTAATTACTTTTGAAGTTTTAAATTTTGCACCATTTCTTTTTAATTAGTTTTAGCTTTAACTATCTGCCATTTACTTTAATGTTTCGCAATTTAATTTTACTACAACGACCAAATCTATTTCTTTTCACCAAAAGACGACTGAGTCGCACGTTAAACGGTAGTCAATTCGAAAAGATCGGACGATAATATTTTACACTGGGAAAAACCTACTTTCATTGCCCTTACTAGCATTGATGATAATAGAGCTTCGGGGCCAGATGGTTACACATCTAAATTTTTTAAAGCTACTTGGGAGATTGTTAAGGTGGATGTCTGTACGGCTGTTAGAGAGTTTTTCAACAGCGGTAAAATGCTTGGTCATGTAAACACTACTCTAATTTCTCTTATTCCTAAGATAGTTTTTCCTGCTAAGGTTACGGACTTTTGGCCTGTCTCTTGTTGTAATGTAGTTTATAATATTATAAGTAAAGTGATTACTAATAGGCTGAAAACTGTCCTTAATGAGCTAGTAGACTTGAACCATAGTGCTTTTATACCTGGTAGACTGATAAGTGATAACATTTTGTTAGCTCAGGAATTCATGAAAGGTTATGGTTGGGAGTGTGGGATTAGAAACTGTGCTTTTAAGATAGATATCCAAAAAGACTATGATACAGTTAGCTAGAGTTTTTTGAAGAACTGTCTTAAAGAGTTTGGTTTTCACCCGGTTATGATACATTGGATCATGACTTATTTAGAATCTACTTCTTTTTTTGTTTGTGTTAATGCAGAAACTCATGGTTTTTGTAAGGCTAAGAGAGGATTGAGACAGGGTGACCCTATTTCCCCATATTTGTTTACCCTGGTTATGGAGGTCCTTAATCTTATGGTCAAGAGGCAAATTAGGCGTGATAATAGGTTTAGGTATCATTCGGGTTGTCAAAAACTTAAGATTAATAGCTTGTGTTTTGTTGATGATTTATTGATGTTGTGTCATGGGGATATGGTCTATGCGTCTATATTAAGAGGAGGTTTGGATGAGTTCACTATGTCCTCAGGTTTATACCCTAGTATGAACAAGAGTAATGCATTTTTTTGTAATATTCAGGAAGAGGTTAGGAATGAGATTCTTATGGTTATGCATTTTACTGTGGGTAAACTCCCTATAAGATATTTAGGGGTTCCTTTAGTTTCTAAAAGGATCACTAAGAGAGATTTTAGTTATCTAATTGAAGTGATTCAAAACAAACTCAATAGTTGGAAGAACAAATGTCTATCCTTTACTGGGAGGCTTCAGTTAATTGCTTCAGTCTTATCCTCTATGCAGGTTTATTGGGGTTCTTTATTTATACTCCCATTAGCAGTTTGTGATGATATTGATAGCCTCCCTAGTAATTTCTTATGGGGTAATCAGAGGAAAACTGGTGCATTAGTTAGTGTCAAATGGGACGATGTGTGCAAACCAAAGAACCAAGGAGGCCTTGGTTTAAAATCAGTGCATAGTTGGAATAATGCCCTAATGATCAAGCACTTATGGCACATTCTGTGTGACAAAGACTCAATTTGGGTTAAATGGGTTAAACTACATAAGCTAAAGGACATAATATATGGCATATTAAGTCTATAAGGGGTATGTCTTGGTGCTAGAAGCACATTCTTTCTCTAAGGGACATGATCAGAGATTTTGTTTTTGTCAAATTAGGTAATGGGAATAAGTGTAATGTCTGGTCTGACAGATGGCATCCTAGGGGACCACTTAATAAAGTTATTAACCATAGTATTATAGAGCTTGTTGGTTTATCTTTGAATACTAGGGTTAGGGATATGATCAATGAGGGCACTTGGAACTGGCCAATTGACTGGGTTGGTTATTTTGATGAGGTGGTGGATGTTCCGGTGCTAGATCTCATTGAGGAAAGGAGTGATAGGACTGTGTAGAGGGATAAAAAAAGGGAAGAGCAAAGGTTTAGTGCGACTGCGGTGTGGAAGGGCCTTAGAACCGAATGTCCTGAAGTTACTTGGCATAAACACATTTGGTTTTCCCAATGTATCCCTAGGCATGCTTTTATTGCATGGCTTACTTTTAAGAAGAGACTCAAGACTGGGGATAGATTGGTTAAATGGTTTAATGCAACTAATACGGGATGTTTCCTATGTGGTGGGTCTAGTGAGTCCCAGAGTCATCTGTTCTTTTCATGTAGTTTTTCTAAACGGTTATGGGAAAGATTAAAACCGATGGCTATGATGGAAAATGTGAGTCATGTTTGGCCTTGTGCAATCTTTGGTCTTGTGAGTTACCCGCCTAGGAATAGTATATGGAGTGTTGTCCAAAGACTTTTGTTTTGTGCATTATTTGTGGCAGGAAAGAAACAATAGGAGGGTTGGTTTGGCTCATAGGGATGTTAATTCTTTGGTCAAAATTGTTACTAATACAATCAGACTTAAGCTTATGACTCTTATGATTAAACCTTTTACTAATGTCTCCAAGGTTGCTAGTATTTGGAATGTGAACATATGTAGGGATAGAAATGAGAGCAGTAGAGTGGGCTTTGATATGGGGGACCAAATTATTTTTTAATAAGTGTGTTATGTAGTGAGTTATGGGGTGTGTTGGTCATGTGGTGGGACTGGCTTTTGGAAATGTAATAGAAGTTGGGTGCATCTTTGTTTCATCTATGATGTTATATGTTATCTGTTTTAAGTATTTGCAGACTGATGGTGGTTTCTCTCTGGTATGGATCTTTAATTGGTTCATTAGTTTGGTATCTCTATATTTCTGTAGGTGAACAGGGTCTTGAATTATGTTTTTCATGATTATAAGCTTTTGCTGGTATCCAGGTATGAATTTAGTTCTTTCTCTCATTTGCTAGGATTTGGGGAGGACTGTATTGGTTGTCTTGGGTAGATTTGATGTGCTATTAGTGGAAATTGAGTTTTTAACTCTTTGTACAATATTTTAGTTTCCAAATCTGTTTTTGTGATGCTTTTTCCTCCCTAGTAGGTATAAACCTTGTAACTGTTTAGTGTCGTGATGATAGATATTTAGGTTTATTGCATCGTGTGAGATGATTCTTGTTTAGTTGTACTTTTTCCCCCTTCTATGGTTTCCCACTGGGTTTTACATAGTTGGGGGTTTTGAGGATGCAATAAACAAGATGTGCTACACTGGCATCTCTCCAATTATCCTGCATTGTGATCTGATGGCGGTTTGTGAGTAAGTCTCTTTTATGCTTACTTCTTGTGTCATAGTTTTGAGTGTGGTTAGGTCCATGGGGGATGGATTGCTAGTGTAGATTGCTTCCCTTTGTGGTTGAATCAAAACTACCATGTATTCTGAAGTGGTTTTCCACATCAAGCTAATGAATAAGTCTATTATTGGAGTGTCATGGATATGCAGGAGCTTGGTCTTTGTTATAGGGATCAAGTATTATGTGATATGGGAAGCATCTAGTTATTTTCTTCTAGTTACTTAGTATTTGTGTTTTTGTATTGAGCATGGGATTTGTCCATTGCCTTTACTGATAGTGATTGTATTGGTTGTTCATGATATTGAGCATGGAATATTGTCCATGCCAATGTTTTGCTTGCTCAAGCTTGTTAGTGGAGGGGTGTGTCCCTATCTATTTTTTTGTTAAGCTTATAGCTTTTGTACTTCTGCCTTTCTGGCCTTTTGTTAATAAATTTACCATTAAGAAAAAAAAAGTAAGAAACTCATGCTTAGGTATTATATGACTTTGAAATATTAGATAAAACAGTTTATTCTATTTGAATGGTGAGCTATTTATTAAATCTATTTTTTAGTTAAATCGCCTAACCGGTATAATTGGAGTTTAGTTTGTTGATCTTTGCTCTTGGATTCACATTAATCTCGCTTTTCTTTCTTTATTTGTGTATGTAATTGTAGAGTTACTTACAATCTATTATGCTCCGACTTCTCATAATAAACATACATATATACAACATACCTATACAAAACATACAAAAGGGAGTTAGTTTTACTAATTCCATACTGTAAAGAAATAGAGTGCCAAACATAATCGCTAACACACAAAAATAGATTTAGATTAAAATTATCATGAAACATGGGTTGCGATAAAAAGGGCATAACATGTGCTACACGACTCCGTTTCAAAACCACGACTAAGAAAATGAAAGCTTGAAACAAGGAGTACGTTCTATGTCGGAAACCCCTGGTCAAAAGCGAATTAATCGGTCGAAAACTGATCAAAACCGGTGAAAACGACCAAAAATGCTGAAACCGACAATCATCATGCAAACATATGAAGTAACCGGAGAATTGATTTACAGTCCGTATACACCACAAAGAATCCGGTGAAAATGTGTTTGCACAGGTCCTCGGTGGATAAAGCACACCAAGAGATTTTTGTCTTTTAGTTTTAGTCGTGTTTTGCTTGGTGGAAAAGTTGGTCAGGTAGTATTTGAAGTAGTTATGTATGTATCGGACGACACACCATAATATAACGGTCGAGATATGAGTTTGCTCTAACAACACGTCGTTCTCTTTGATCACAACAACAATGATATTGTTTATCATTGGGAAGCCTAAAAAGGTGAATAATATACAAAACTAGACAACAAGTATTTGACATTTCATGTAAGAAACTCATGCTTAGGTATCATATGACTTTGAAATATTCGAATCAACATTTTATTCATTGATGAGATTAAAGATATGATTCATAAACAAATAATTGAGCAACAACGTTGTCAGGATGCACTTACAACGTTAGCTGGTGATTTTGATGCCGCGTACGAAGCTAAAACGAAACTGCGCACAGCATGTGAGAAATGTCGTGATCTTTCCCCAGAGAAACGTTATTTAATCGACACGTTTCTAAATAATGAATTTGATAACGATTTCAAAATCCGAAGATCTTTGTTTTGAAATTCGATAAAATTGGAGGCTCGAATTGAAAAAAAATATTGAATGGTTGAATAACTTGACTGCCAAAAAAATGAAGGAATTTCGTTCTAAACTCATGTCGGTTCTTCATCACAACAACAACGACGTTGGTATGTTTCTCCCGATCCACCCTAGCCAAACGACTCAAATGGCTTACTTAATCGTGCTCTCTTGCTTAAATGGGTATGGCGATTTATCTCGGATGATGGTTCACTTTGGGGGAAAGTCATACGTTCCTTATATGGAGCTCAATTGATCTTCACGATTCTAAGTTTTCTTCGATTTGGGGTAGTATTTTGAGGGAGCTACAACAGTTAAAAGACAAAGGTTTTGATTTATGGGCTCATTGTAAAAGAAGGATTTGTAACGGTAGTACTACACGCTTCTGGCTGGATCATTGGGTGGGTGAACTCCCTCTATATGCACAGTTTCCCAGAATCTTTTCTCTTGATAATAATCACGATGCTACATTGGCGTCGAGGTTTACTAAGCCCCTTGTAGCTTCTTTCCGTAGACAACCTCGCGGAGGTGCCGAACAAGGGCAATTAGCTGAGTTAAATATCATGTGGGAGTTGGTCTCTCTTTCTCATAACAATGATCAGTGGTTCTGCGACTTATCTGGTGATGGAGTTTTTAAGGTTAAAGACATTCAGTCCTTCATGGATGATTCGTTCCTTCCTCGTGGTACTCCCACAGAATGGACTAAAGCAGTTCCTACAAAGGTGAATGTTTTTGCATGGCGTGCACGTATTGATTGCATTCCGACTAAAGTTAGCCTACTCAAAAGAAATGTTTCTCTTGGCTCTTTGTCATGTCTTGTGTGTAACGGTGCTGATCAGGATGGCTCTCATGTTTTCTTTCGATGTGAATAAGCAATGAATTTACTTCAAAGAGTATGTTGCTGGTGGAAGTTTGCCCCTCAAAGTTAGTCTTCATTTAACGAGTGGAGGTCCTGGTTCGTTTATATTCGAATGGCGCCCAACTTAAAGATTTTATTGGAGGGAGTTCTTATAGTAACTTGGTAGTTCATTTGGCGTTTTCAAAATCGGCTTATTTTTTAGGAAAAGACTCCCCGCCGCTCGAAGATCTTTGACGACATCGTTTTTAGTTCGTTTAATTGGTGTAAATGGCGATGCCATCTTTCTTTTTCTTGGTTAGATTGGTTAAAAAACCATAGTTTAATTTTTTGTAATTTTCTTCTAGCTTCTTGCTAGTTTTAATACAAAAGTTGTTGTTTAAAAAAAAAGAGTAATATACAATGTTTTGAAACCTGATTCGATCGGCCTGGTTAACCGGTTAGAAAAACGGGTCATATTAAACCGGATTTAACATATTTGAAACCCAGTTAAAAACACTGAGTTTGGTGTGACTTTGGCCAACCCGGATCTCAATACCTGATTGAATTTCGATTTTTTCATTTTTTTAATAACTGAACGTATAAATCATGCGTATTTGCAGCGTGATTCTATTTTTTTCATATTCTATTTGTTAATAAATAGATAATATGCTTAATATATATGCAAGATATCATTATTTATATATATAATTTTCTTATAATCATTATAAATAATTTTGTTAATATTTTCTTAAAAAAGTTGGGTTGATCAGATGATTTGGTGAGTCGACTAAATCAGTTCAAAAATTAATTTTCAAAATTGTAAACTCTAACTAAATTTCATATATATCTTTTAAAAAAAACAATTATTTTAAGATAACTTCAAATAAAATAAAACAAAATAATTTGAATGTTTGATTAAAAATTAGATCCTATTTTGAAGAAGTGTGTGAAAGTAGTTAACGTAATTCTTGATGTATTATTGTACTGTGTTTTATTTACGTTTATTATGTACGTACTCTATACCCGGTAATAATCATGTAAGTGACATTATTTTAGAGCACGTATAAAGTTTTTTGTTATTTTAAAAAGTTATTTAAGTGTGTTTTTTTATTGTAATAATCAAGGTTTCATGATAGCTTGAGGCGTGGCGCGGTGGTACGTTTAATCCTCAAGCCTTAGGAGCTATGATAGAGCTATGACGTTTTAAGGCGTGATAAAAGCGGTAATTTTTAATAACTTTTTGTAAAATCTTATGTCTGTTAATTACGTTATCAACTTTTTACTCAAAATCAAGTTAGGCTTAAAATCTCAAATACAAAATAACCCAATAAATAATTTAAATACAAAGTAACCCAAAAATTCAGCAAAAAAAAGGCATCACGCCTTATCATTTTGCGCACCTCTACCCATCATTTGGCGCATTGACTCCCGCTATACCCAAAGCTCACGCAATGGCGTATATCATAACAATGAGGCCACGTTTCTTATTAGGCGACGCTTTAAGTGTAAAAGCGCGTCTTTTAAAACCTTGATAGTAATAGCTCATTAAAAAATTATTCATTAAATATTTTAAATGTATCAAATCTTAAAAATTTGAAGTCATTGTGATGATGCTCTTACGAAAAACTAAACTATTATTTTAAATCAGATTAGGTTTCACTTTTTGCTTCTCACATAAAAATAGATGCCGTTTGTATTACTCCGTTTTATCTTTTTTGAGCAAATTTATTCCGTTTTATCAAAGTAGAATTTGTATAGAGAGAGGTGCAATAATCTGCGTTGTCAGTTTTTTAGATTGTAAGACTAATTTTAATACAAATTTTAACTTCAAGGTTTTGGGTTGTGTTTAATAAAAACTTAAACAGTTTTATTTAAAAAATTAGAAAATAAATTAAGTCATCAAAGACTTGTTTGTTTTATATTTAAATTAAAACATTATTTTCTTTAAAAATTCATAAAATAGGAGGTCTCTATATTATATCCATGACTTAATTTATAATTTTACATATTTATCTTTCAACTAATTCACATATAATCTCGTGTAAGGCTGAGTATATTAGATCGTCGATCGGAATAGGCCAAAAATATGTTGGTCTAGTCATCGGGCCATGTGTTTCCTTGTCTTCGTCGTTGATTCGGTCATTCTAGTCAAATTTTACAAAAAAAGTTGTCGATTATGCTTTGTTAGACCGTATCAAACCGACTCGGACCATACCGCATCATTTCGTCCGCTCCTCGGTCCGACGTTTTAGAAAAATTCGATTTTGGTCATGTACAGTCTAATTTTCAAACCGTAATCACCCTTACACACGCGCGCACACATAAATAAAGAAAAAATGATACTCATTTGACGGACAAACTTGTGCTCAAACTCAACCACATCATGATGAAGTTGGAGGCTTATTAAGGATGACGCGTCTTAAGAGTCACCGATGCGTTTTCAAAGTCACTATGAAATACTCGTAGTCTTAAGAGTGACCCAACACTCTATCACTTTTTCACTCCACCAACAACGTCATTTTTTTTTCGAACAGCACCAACAACATTATGACTAACAAGTGTAATAAGATAATCAATTTCACCATTTAAACATACCATGCTTAATTAAGCACAAAGATACATCAGAAAAACCAAAATTACATAAGCATTTACCTTTGCCAACACGATCCGACACTAGACTAACGTTCATTTTTTTTTTCCATCTGACAAAAGATACGTAGGCGGCGGAAGAATTTATAAGGAGGAGGTGTCTATCTAGTCTCACATACACGTATATGAGTTACTATGACATATAGTCTTAGATTAGTGGTAATAAGCAATGATTGACGACTATTTTCCTGGATGGAACTCGAATGACGGGTGTTTACTAATTAAGGATACCGGTGATAGACGTTATGATATATTTTGTGCAAATGATATATTTCACTATTTACGTAGTAATACTTTTATGATAGTATCGTTTTAGGTCATCTAACTTGGAATGCCTATTACTTTATGTTGTTTAATAATTTATATTGTTATGAGTTGATTAAACTGAATATCTTGTCATATTATAAGTCATACTATTGTCTTGCTTATGCCTAACTAATTCATTTTTAGCCCTATGTTAAGCAAAACAAATTTTACAGTAATTACCACAATCTCCATAAGTTTTGAATTTTCAAAAGTATGCTTCAAGACAAGAAAGAGAAGTCGCAACGAATAATGAAAACTAAATGTACTTCCCAACATTGAAATTTTACAGTCATTAATGGGATTTGACAAAGTAAATTTAGTTTGGTAAGAAAATAAAGAGGTTACTTTTGATGTGCCAACTCATTTTAATTACCATTCATCAAGATGGTAAGTATAGATACCTAGCATGTGAAAGCTGAGGAAGAAATTGATAGAAATAAAAATATTAAACAGCAATCACTTGCTCCCAAGTTTGTGTAGATCCCTTCTGGTTTTTGAGGTAGTTGTTTTTAGGGTTTCATATATTTTTCTTTCTTCATGTTTTGAGGATTGTGTTTTTATAGATCCATATCTTTGTTACACTTCTCAAATGTTATAATAACATATTTTACTCTATCTTTTTTGTAGATCTGCTCGTCCCGAGAATCTCGCAGGAAATGTATGCTCCAAGTGCCGATGAAAACTGTGTGCTTCTATTTTATGATACAAGAGCAAATAAATCATTTTCTTGTTGAAATAGGTGGTCTCGGAAGTAAAAAAAAAAAGGTATAATCTTACTATCTTTTCTTTTATCTTATTAACTTATCATCGCAAACATAAAACAAAAGTGACTTATCAGGTATACAATATATCTATATAAATATATATGACCAATGCTGTCTTTGCTCAAGCCTCAATGTCAACACAAAGATTCACTTGTGTTCTAAAAGTTTAGTTTGTTCCAATCTAGGATTTTTAAAACAAGATAATGCAAATAACCATTGTAGTTGTGAAATATATGCTTTATGTTACTTGTACTTGGTGTTTTATAAATTGCTACTCCTTTTGCTTATGTTAGTTGTTACATGATGAGATAAATTTGCCAATGCGCAAGTTCATCTCATTGATATCTCGCTAAAGGAGGTAAATGGAGTTTTGTATGTGTCATTTCCAATCCGTGAAGATGAAGCTCAGGAGGCAAATTGTTTCATTTATCGTTTTGAGCTTGCTACTTGTAAATGGCTTGATAGATTTGAGTTTCGTCCAAGTGGTGGGATTGGACACGCAAAATCAGTTTTCTCAACCAGCTTAAGATTGCCATTGTCAACACATCAAACACACACTTTTTTCTTGTACCACGTTAATTATTTTCATCAAGAGTTTTGGGTAGATCTCTCCATCTCCTTATCCTTTTGGATTTTAAGGTTGTTGTTTTAAGTATTTCTTATCTTTTTTATTAATGTGACGCTAGATGAAAGTTGCTCAATGCCACCACTTCACCCACAATGGAGGAGGTACAGATTGGTGGATGCATCCGTATGGGAAGACATATATTCAGGTCGAAACTAGATATATCATTAATCAGAAGACAAATGTAACATTTACGTTAAGGTAATAGTGACTATCTATTTTATGAAATTATTATATTGTTACATGTTTATGTTATTGAATACGGAATTTATGTTAATTTAATCATGATTTTTTTAATAAAGTTATGAAATTATTATATTCTTCGGTTTGGTTCTCGGGTTGACTTGAATAACTCGTAAAATACGAATTTTTCTAAAAAAAATATATAGATATTTCATCTTCATGTTTTGTGGATCGTGTTTTTATAGATCCATATCTTTTATAGTTTATACACTTCTTAAATGTTATAAGATATTTTACTATCTTTTTTTGTAGATTGCTTGTTGCAAGAATCTCGCTGAAAATGTTCGCTCCAAGTGCCGATGAAAACCCTATGCTTCTATTATATGATACACGAGAGCAAATCAACCATTTTTTTTTTTTTTGTTGAAATAGGTGGTTTCGGAAGAAAAAAAGGTATAATCTTACTATCTTTGTTTATTTGTCTTTGCTCGACATTCACTTGTGTTTTAAAAAAGTATACTCTTGATTGAATTTTGTTGGGTAAAACCTATAATATTCTTGGTTGGTGGAGTATAAAACTAGGATTATCTGTTAATGTAGTCTATTTTTCATAACACATAGGATGTTTAACTTCTGACTTAATCCATCGAAATGAGAAAGAACAACAATGTGACAAATTCTCAATGTTTTATAAAGTCAAAATTGAGAAAACAAAACAATACAGCAATTTCATCCTTTATGTACCTAAACATACGGAGGAGACTCCAGGGTAATAGTTTGTGGAATTCTGGAGACATTGGTCGGTGAACAAGAACTGGTTGGAAGAGACGAGACGAGACTGGTGTCTGGAGATAGGGAAAGATTATAGGAAAAAATGACGAATGCTATATACCGGACATGTTGCGTGAAAGGCACGGGTGATGGTCGAGATACTGATGATAATGGATGCTCAATCACACGAAATTTGTCCACATACAAGGTTTGTAATTTTGCAACATTTTTGATATCTCAATCACGACGAGTTTCAAATCATCAGACTAGCATAATTCTGCCAATAAATAATTAACTTTACTAGGGGACTAGCATGAGCCAACATAATTAACCATGATAGTTTTATGGTTGTTTGATCATATTTGTAATTAACTTCATATATAATTTGCAGGGTACGATGAACATCACCAATCTGTAAACCAAAGCATAAAGAAAGATGGCATCATGTTTGAGACTTTGAGTACTAATACTTGACATTTTACCCCAAAGTATCAAAGTTCGTTATAGTTCCAAGTCTTTTCGAATTGAAAACCGGTCTTAAGTGCGACTCAATCGTCTTTTGGTGGATCAAAGGTTTGGTTGATTTTGTTTTAAACTACCAGCAAGTAAATAAAGTGTCGTTGAGTAAAATGGAAGTTAAAAGATTAATTTGAATGACGAGTAAAAATAAATGCATAGAAACTTAAAGGTGGTAATGGAAAAGTACTAACTCACTTAATAAAACTAACACTTAGAAGATTTCAGAAAAATTTCAGAAAAATAAAAAGTACTATAAGAAAGTGATATCGAAAGAAACCAAAACAAGCCAAAAGGGGACCCGATCGGAATGTTTTCCGATCGGATGGTCGGAATATGGTGGAAGAGTGGTAGCAATCGGAATGTAACAAATGCTGACAAATTGGAATACTACAATTGCCCCAATCGGAATACTGAATCAATGAACACCAACCGGAATGTAAGTATAAACTTACCGTCGGAATATGGACACAAGACAATCAATCGGAAAGGGGAGTTAAGGCTACAATCGGAATATGTGCAAATGCACCAATCGGAATAAGGGACAAGTGGTCAATCGGAATGCAGCGAGATGAAACCAATCGGAATGGCAAGGAATAAGGCAATCGGAATTTGAACTCCAAGTACCAATCGGAATACACAACTACCTAATCCGATCACTCGATCGGAATGCGAAGATGGTGTCGTCGGAATAAGGGATCAATCGGAAAGGGAAGTAACAACCTTTCCTAAAATAATGGGAATTGGTTAGATGATGCTCCCCGTCGGAAAAACCAATCGGAAAGGGGCTTAAAACCCTTTCCGAAATTTGTGGAAAATGTAAAAGCTAGGTAATAAGCTAAAGTATTAAGCTCATACCCGAAACTTATCAATCCAAATAAGAATCCGAATCAAATAAGCACTTGAATCAACTTATCAACCCGAAATCAAACAACTTTTTGTATCAAACAATAAAAACATCAACTTTTTAATAAACTTTTTAATAAGAAAAATAAGCTAATCATAAAAACAAGCCAATAAGCACAAAAGTCTTAAAGCTTAATCAAATGAAAACTTATAAAATGATCAAAAGATTAACTTTTTAGCATGAAATCAATTAGAACAACACGGATCACATGATAATCACACCAAAATCAATCTTAAATCAAAGAAAAGTAGAATGAGATTAAGGAATAAAAGCTTAAAATGGAACTTTGATTAATGAAATAAGCAATACAAAGATGTTTAATCTTGAAAGATTAAAAGAAAAAGATGAACTAGTGAGAGAAAGTTTAAGACTTTCTCTCTCTAAAAACTAAAAAAGTGAAAAATTAACTAAAAACTCTAACTACCCTCCTAATGACTATTAGGAGGGTATTTATAGGGAAGGTGGAAGGAGTGCATGTGTTGCATCTTCTTTCTTGCTTTCTTCACGTTTTCTCGACTCGACTTTAATTCTTCGTCTTTGTCGTCTCGGGATTTGAACTTGTCTTTTAATTTTCTTCTTCTATTAGACTTAAGTTCTTCGACTTCGTTAAACTTCCGTCTTTTGACTTTTTCTTCGATAAATCTTCAGAATAGGTCTTGGACTTCCGTTCTTTTCGCACTCTTGATCTTTTAACCTCGTCTTTTCCCGTTTTCTTCGATAAAAGCCCGTGAAAGCCCGTGTTTTCTTCCTTTTTCATATTTTGGTCCTAAAACACAATAAAAACACAAACCACGCATAATTCCGACTTTTACGACATAAATCACACGTTTTGGTCTTGTTATTATTGGAAATAAGTGGTAAAAGGATAAGTGTTTTCACACTTATTAAATCCCCTACACTTGACCATTACAATGCCCTCATGCAATGCATTAATTTTTAAGCACGGTTTACATTTTCCATCATAAATAACCCACCTTGGCCTTTATTAAATACTAAACATAAAAGATAGAAATAAGTAAAGAAATTAAAAACTTACATTGGGTTTTGGCGGCCATGAACGTTTATCATCCTCAAGTTTCACGTTCCCCATACCAAGCTTAAAAACGAGATCATTGTTATTATAAGTTAGCAAACTATCACGAACTCATGTGGGCCAATTATTCACTTAGACTCCCTTATTCCTAGGTGTATCTCTTATATTTTATTTTTGTCTTGAATGATCACGAGGATGCATTGTTTGACTTATTTCGATAGTTATTTAGTCCGAAAATAAGGTGAACGATTTAATCAATAGTTAGCTGAAGGACCAAATCTTTTAAAACTGCTTCTCGGGATATCAGAAAGTTCATATCTTGGCATAACTTGGTTCGCGATTTGAGACCTTTCTCGGGCCGATATTTGGCAGCGACTTCATACTTCGAATCTTCGAGAGACGTTCTTGAAATTATGGTCTTCTCTTCATAATAGGAATTTCTTCACTTGAAGTTTTTGAGAGATTCTTCATCTTTGGACCACGACTTCTTCATTTTTCTCCAATCTTTATTTTGGACTTTGATATACAACGATCCGCCTCCTTTTAGGACTTGGATCTATTTATCCTCATACCTTGTTAGGGTCTTTTCGGATAGACTTCTCCATGACTTTTGGGGAGTTCTTGCTTTTCGTCGTGTGTCTCGATCCTTCATATTGATTTTTGACAAATGATTCTTCACATCACTTTTGGATCTTTAGCAACAAAATGTACCCCTCATGCCTTGTTAGGGCCTTTTCGGACTCGCCAATCTTCGCGCCCCGCTTCATAAGTTATGCCTTGGCTATGAACTCTCGTCATTACCGAGCAACTTTTAAACGATCTGGGGCTAGAAGCTAAGTAACCTTTTAAGCCGTACAACCTTATTTATTAGCAGATTGATTTATTAACAAGCGGAGGGAGAATAGGCTTATAATTAACTCACATAAATTCACGAAAGAATACCGGACTTATAATTGGCTCTATCATCTCTCGTTCTCCACAGTTTAAAATCTCAAGGAATGAGACTCGTGGATGCTTAGCCTATTAAATCAAAGTTTTGGGTTTTCGAGTCGCCTATAGGATCTTGCAAATTCTTAGACTTTTTCAAGTTTAGAATTCGCATTTTAAAGTTCCTTTGATAAACAACTCTCTAGGATCAATTATAGGAACTTGCGAAAAGTTCTTGTTCTTAACCCGTGAGAGTTAAGACTTTCGCGTTTTATAGCTCCCTATATAAAAGCCTAGCAAAACTTGACTTAAACATGTTAAGGATACTAGCTAGAGTAAACTTAGGCAAGTAAACTCGGGTTGAGTTAAAATGTTCACGACTAAGAAAAATCTAAAACCACTTTATTAAAAATTTATTCTAGCAAAGGAAACATAACAAAGGCAAATACAACTATACAACTAGGCCAAAATAGATTAAAAATTTTGAAAAATGTCGAAAAATCAAATTTCCGGTTGAAATGAGGGCAAATTCATGGAAAAGACCACTTACTTCGATAGAAGTCCCCCCTACACTTGAGAGAAACATTGTCCTCAATGTTTAAGCATGTGGGAGTAAACTCCCCTACACTTAGGACATTGTGCACTTTGTTTAAATCTTGCTAAGGAAAGGACAACTAAAGTGAAGTCAATGTGAACATATAGAATATAAAATATTGAATCACAAGAGTTTAGGATAGAACCGGGAAGATGGAAAACACGGTATCACGGTTTGTCAAAAGTCATCAAGATGCTTTCTGAAGCTTTAATCCCTGCACAGCACAAGAAACAAGACAACAAACATATGCGGGGCTCCCCCTACACTTATTGTGAAAGCAGTAAAGGATAGAACAGGGGTTGTCTCCCGAGAAGCGCTTGTTTTTGTTCACCGAGTCATGAGCCTGACTCGACCCAATTTTAGTTCATGGGGAACGTGGTGAGGGTTGGAATCATCTCCTGTGAGATGTCCTCACCAAAGTACAGCTTCAAACGCTGGCCATTCACCTTGAAATTGGGCCCATTCGGCTGAGAAAGCTCAATGGTCCCATACGGAAAGACTTTGGCGACGGTGAATGGACCAGTCCAGCGGCTCTTCAACTTGCCAGAGAAGATCTTCAACCGAGAGTTAAAGAGTAAGACTTGATCACCAACGTGGAACTCTCGGTTCTTGATTTTAGCATCGTGGATCATCTTCGTCTTCTCTTTGTAGATCAGCGAGTTCTCATAAGCTTCATTCCTCAGTTCATTTAGCTCGTTGAGTTGAACCTTGCGATGATCACCGGCTTTGATGATGTCGAAGTTAGCCCACTTCAAGGCCCAGTGCGCCTTGTGTTCCAGCTCTATGGGTAGGTGGCAGGCTTTCCCGTACACAAGACGATAGGGTGTACAACCGATCGGGGTCTTGTAAGCAGTACGGAAAGCCCACAGAGCATCATCTAACTTATCGGCCCACGCGGCGCGATGCTCTCCTACAGTACGCTCCAAAATTCTCTTCAAGCCACGATTGGAAATTTCGGCTTGCCCATTGGTTTGGGGATGATAGGCGGTGGAAAGACGGTGAGTGACACCATACTTTGCCATGACTCTTGCAAATTGATCGTTGCAAAAATGAGTCCCGCGGTCACTGATGATAGCACGAGGAACGCCAAATCGAGCAAAAAGATGCTTCAAAAAGTTCACAACCACCCTCGCATCATTCGTAGGAAGAGCCTTAGCTTCAACCCATTTAGAGACGTAGTCGACGGCAACGAGGATGTACTTGTTCCCTTTGGATGATGGAAATGGCCCCATAAAGTCGATGCCCCATACATCAAAGATTTCACATTCCTGTATGAAATTTTGAGGCATCTCATCCTTATGTGTGATCTTGCCTTGACGTTGACAAGCATCACAATGCTTAACCATTTCGTGAGCGTCACGATAAATGGTGGGCCAATAGAATCCGGAATCAAACACTTTCTTAGCGGTGTAGTTGGGACCAAAGTGACCACCGGTGGGTCCTTTGTGGCAAGCTTGGAGGATGTCAAAAGCTGCCGGTCCGTCAACACATCGACGAATAATCAGATCAGCACACTGTTTGAATAGATAAGGGTCATCCCAAAAGTAAGTCTTAACATCATTCAAGAACTTCTTCTTTTGTTGGGATGTTAACCCTTGGATGAGAATACCACCCGCTAAGTAGTTTGCAATGTCTGCAAACCACGGGGTGCCATCAAGATTGAGATTTATAGACATTAGAGTCTCCAGGGGGAAAGAGTCATTGATCTCTTTGTTCGGATGATCCCCCTGATATGGATCCTCAAGTCGACTCAGATGATCCGCGGCCAGGTTTTCGGCTCCCTTCTTGTCACGAATTTCAATGTTGAATTCTTGAAGGAGCAAAACCCAGCGGAGAAGTCTTGGCTTAGAATCGTTCTTAGTCATCAAGTACTTCAACGCGGAATGGTCCGTGTATACGATGGTGGTGGATAAAACAAGATAGGGGCGAAATTTCTCAAAAGCATAGACAACAGCTAAAAGCTCTTTTTCGGTTGTCGTATAATGCAATTGAGCCCCCGTCATTGTTTTGCTAGCATAGTGGATTGGTTGGAAGTGTTTATTCACTCGTTGGCCCAAAACCGCACCAATAGCAAAGTCGCTAGCATCGCACATCAATTCAAAAGGCAGCTCCCAATTAGGGGTAACCAAGACCAGTGCTTTAGTTAGCTTATCCTTGAGAAGATTGAAGGCTTCGAGACACTCTTTAGAAAAGATAAAGGGAGTATCTTTTTCCAAGAGGTGGGTCATCGGGCGAGCGATTTTAGAGAAATCCTGAATGAATCGACGATAGAAGCCCGCATGACCCAGAAAGCTTCTCACACCCTTCACGGTTGAAGGTGGAGGTAATTTGGCTATGACATCTACTTTAGCACGGTCAACTTCAAGACCGGCTTTAGAGATTTTGTGTCCTAGCACAATGCCTTCTTTTACCATAAAATGGCATTTTTCCCAATTCAGAACAAGGCGAGTGTCTTCGCACCGCTTAAGCATACGTTCCAAATTAGCAAGGCAAGAAGAGAAGGAATCCCCAAAGACCGAGAAATCATCCATGAAGACTTCCATGGTTTGTTCAACCATATCATGGAAGATAGCCAACATGCACCTTTGGAAAGTCCCGGGGGCATTGCATAAGCCAAAAGGCATTCGTTTATAAGCAAAGGTGCCATAGGGACAAGTGAATGTTGTCTTCTCTTGATCTTGGGGATCGATGGGTATTTGAAAATAACCCGAGAAACCATCCAGAAAGCAGTAATATTCATTACCAGCTAAGCGTTCAAGCATTTGGTCCATAAAAGGTAGAGGGAAATGATCCTTTCTCGTGGCATCATTGAGTTTGCGGTAGTCTATACAAACTCTCCACCCAGTAACGAGACGGGTAGGAATTAACTCGTTGTTTGCATTGGGCACAACGGTGATTCCGCCTTTCTTAGGCACACAATGGACTGGACTAACCCACGGTGAATCCGAAATAGGGTAAATCATACCCGCATCAAGAAGTTTGATAACCTCTTTTTTGATGACTTCATGGATTTTAGGATTCACCCTTCGTTGATTTTGAATTGTGGGCTTAAAGTCGTCCTCCATGAGAATTTTATGTGTGCAAAAGTGAGGATCAATTCCACGGATGTCGGAGATTTTCCAAGCGATAGCGCGTTTATGCTTCTTCAACACAGCGACAAGTCGGGCTTTTTCGTCTTCTTTTAGATCCTTTGCGATGATGACCGGTAGCTTCTCGTCGTCTTCCAGAAAAACGTACTCAAGATGAGGCGGTAAGTCCTTAAGCTCGAGAGTAGGGGGATCCTCAGTAGATGGTGAAACTAACGATGGATCATCATTGGTCACCTCTTTAGGAGCAGGAGGAGAGAACGGGTCCTCATTGAGAAGTCTCTCAATAGTACGAATATCTTCATCCCAATTGGTGGACAAATTATCATACTGAATATCGAGAGGACCCAAGCTAGCTTCGAAATCATCCAAGTCACTTTCTCCAAAAGGAGTCAATGCTGGAGTAATTGAGGCAACGGTCTCAACATTGGGTAGAGAATGAGTACTTGTGCAAGCATCATAAAAATGTTCTTCACAAGCCTCATCAAGAACATCAATAGCATTAACACTCTCATAAGAATAAGGTTGCTGAGAAATCTTACCCATGTTGAAGACAATTTTGTCGTCACCAACTCTCATGATTATTTCGCCTGCGGCTACATCAATAAGAGTGCGACCGGTCCTCAGAAATGGACGTCCAACGATTAATGGAACACGGGGATCCATCTCGTAGTCAACGACAACAAAATCCGCCGGGAAGGTGAATTTGTCGACGCCAACAAAGACATCTTCGGCTATCCCCACTGGATAAGCAACCGTACGGTTAGCTAATTCCAAAGTCATTCGTGTGGGGACTAGCTCGGGGAGAGATAATTGCTTCCAAACACTTAAAGGCATTAAGTTTATACTGGCACCTAGATCGGCTAGGGCCATGCAATTCTCTACTCCCGGAAAGTTGCAAGGAATCAAGAAGCGACCCGGATCACCAAGTTTGGTGGGCAATTGCCTTAAGAGCACGGCGGAGCAATTCTCATTAAGGTGGGTCTGAGCAATGTCAAGAAGCTTTTCTTTATCACTTAAAAGATCTTTAAACATCTTAGCGTATTTGGGCATGTGAGCGAGAGCCTCGGCAAAGGAGATGTTAAAATTCAGTTGTTTAAACATTTTAAGAAAGTTTGAAACTTGAATATCATCCTTGCTCTTTTGCTTCTCTTTCCTCAACCTTGAAGGATAAGGTATATTGGATGAAGAAGAAGGCTTTAAGGGAATAGGATCACTCACAACCACGGGTGGTGGGGAAATGGGGATAGAAGGTGAAGGAGGTGGGGAAAGTTGCTCTTTTTCCTTGTTCACAATCACGGGTGGAGGTGTAGGAAGCTCGGGTTCCATATAACCTTTTCCACTACGAGTGGTGATTGCTTTCATCTCCCCTCTTGGATTCGCAACGGTATTACTCGGAAGAGTACCCGAAGAAGAGGGTTGATTACTTTGGATGAGCGAACCAATCATATCACGAAGGTGAAGAGCTTGATTATTAAAAGAGTTTTGCATGTTGGCATTAATATCATTGTTGTGTTTGGCCATATCATTCCTTAGCTCGGCTCGAATATCGCTCCCTTGTTTCACCATGTCATTCTTCAAGTTGACAAATTGACTCTGAAGATTCGTCACCATCTCACGATTAGTCTTCATGAACGTCTCGACGTCTTGACTCACTGCCATCGGTTGATTGAGAGGTGGAGCTTGGTAAGCTTGAGAATTTCCTTGAGTTGGGTATGGGTTTCTTTGGGATTGATATTGATTTTGAGCACGAGGTTGGGATTGGTTGTTTCGGTTATAGCTTTGTTGTTGGTTTTGGTTTGCAGGAGGGAAACCGGGAGGAGCAAGATAATTGTTGGAACGATAACTTAGCAAGCCACGGTCTCCTTGAGGGCGAGCTTGATAGCCTCCCGTGGGATAAGTGCCGTAAGCTGCGTTAACGTTTTCAGAATAATTGCTTTGGGTAGAAGGACAATCATTATAAGAGTGAGGGCCACCACATGTGTCACAAGAAATAGCAACGGCTTTAGCTTGTTGAAAATGGTTTGTGGCCATGGCCATGAAATTTTTGTTCATTTCAGCAAGTTGTCGAGAAATTTCAGACATTTCAGGATTGGAGGTAGTAGAAGAAACATTGACTCTCGAGTTAGATCTTGAGGATGCAGATGAATCCCAATTCTTGTGGTGAGTAGTCATGTTTTCGATCAACTCTCGACACTCTTCCGGTCTCCTTTTCATAAAAGTACCACTGGCGGCGGCATTGATCGTGTCACGATCACGAAAAGTGAGACCATTGTAGAAGGTGTCAATGAGAGTGACAGGGAGCATATTGTGATTAGGACAGCGGTCGATCAAATCATTGTAGCGTTCCCAAGCATCGAAAAGCGATTCATCATTCTCTTGCATAAATCCACTGATTTGGTTACGAAGGCTAGTGACCATGGATGGGGGAAAGTAGCGCGATAAAAAGCGTTGAGTCATGTCGTTCCACGTATGAATAGAATTCTTAGGAAGACGGTCAAACCATTTTTCGGCATGGTGAGAAAGCGAGTGTGGAAAAAGTTGAAGGCGAAGGTCATCCATAGAAACACCGGGGCACTTCATGCTTTGGGTAATGGTAATGAATTTGTCGAGGTGTTTGTTGGCATCATCATCCGGAATTCCACGAAATGGGTTCGTTTGCACTTGCTGGATCATGTGATGCTTCAACGAAAACTCCTGAGCCGTGACGTGCATTGGCGCAATCGGGCCTCCGCGTCCGTTCATGGTGTGTTGGCACAATTCCTCCATGGTTCGTAAATCAGGTTGAAGGACATTGTTGATGTTGTTGTTGTTGTTGTTATTCAAATTGTTTTGAGGTGGGTGATTATTGTTGTTATTAACACCAGCCATATCTAAATCTTCACGAGTCTCGGGCTCAGAATAGTTCGTAGATCTAGTACGCATGCACCTGTAGAAGAAAAATATACACAAAGAGAATATCTATATAATATTTTTTTTTTGTTTTTATAGTTTTTTTTTTTAATGTTTTTGTATTTTTGAAGAGTTTTATATTTTTTTATGGCTTTTTGGAAATTTTTATAGCAATGAAAATAACGTTCAAAGAACGGATCCCAAAATTCAATGTGTCTCTCACTAGAAACCGTTTATCTTAATGAAAAGAGCCGACAGCGGCGCCATTTAATACTTGACATTTTACCCCAAAGTATCAAAGTTCGTTATAGTTCCAAGTCTTTTCAAATTGAAAACCGGTCTTAAGTGCGACTCAATCGTCTTTTGGTGGATCAAAGGTTTGGTTGATTTTGTTTTAAACTACCAGCAAGTAAATAAAGTGTCGTTGAGTAAAATGGAAGTTAAAAGATTAATTTGAATGACGAGTAAAAATAAATGCATAGAAACTTAAAGGTGGTAATGGAAAAGTACTAACTCACTTAATAAAACTAACACTTAGAAGATTTCAGAAAAATTTCAGAAAAATAAAAAGTACTATAAGAAAGTGATATCGAAAGAAACCAAAACAAGCCAAAAGGGGACCCGATCGGAATGTTTTCCGATCGGATGGTCGGAATATGGTGGAAGAGTGGTAGCAATCGGAATGTAACAAATGCTGACAAATTGGAATACTACAATTGCCCCAATCGGAATACTGAATCAATGAACACCAACCGGAATGTAAGTATAAACTTACCGTCGGAATATGGACACAAGACAATCAATCGGAAAGGGGAGTTAAGGCTACAATCGGAATACGTGCAAATGCACCAATCGGAATAAGGGACAAGTGGTCAATCGGAATGCAGCGAGATGAAACCAATCGGAATGGCAAGGAATAAGGCAATCGGAATTTGAACTCCAAGTACCAATCGGAATACACAACTACCTAATCCGATCACTCGATCGGAATGCGAAGATGGTGCCGTCGGAATAAGGGATCAATCGGAAAGGGAAGTAACAACCTTTCCTAAAATAATGGGAATTGGTTAGATGATGCTCCCGGTCGGAAAAACCAATCGGAAAGGGGCTTAAAACCCTTTCCGAAATTTGTGGAAAATGTAAAAGCTAGGTAATAAGCTAAAGTATTAAGCTCATACCCGAAACTTATCAATCCAAATAAGAATCCAAATCAAATAAGCACTTGAATCAACTTATCAACCCGAAATCAAACAACTTTTTGTATCAAACAATAAAAACATCAACTTTTTAATAAACTTTTTAATAAGAAAAATAAGCTAATCATAAAAACAAGCCAATAAGCACAAAAGTCTTAAAGCTTAATCAAATGAAAACTTATAAAATGATCAAAAGATTAACTTTTTAGCATGAAATCAATTAGAACAACACGGATCACATGATAATCACACCAAAATCAATCTTAAATCAAAGAAAAGTAGAATGAGATTAAGGAATAAAAGCTTAAAATGGAACTTTGATTAATGAAATAAGCAATACAAAGATGTTTAATCTTGAAAGATTAAAAGAAAAAGATGAACTAGTGAGAGAAAGTTTAAGACTTTCTCTCTCTAAAAACTAAAAAAGTGAAAAATTAACTAAAAACTCTAACTACCCTCCTAATGACTATTAGGAGGGTATTTATAGGGAAGGTGGAAGGAGTGCATGTGTTGCATCTTCTTTCTTGCTTTCTTCACGTTTTCTCGACTCGACTTTAATTCTTCGTCTTTGTCGTCTCGGGATTTGAACTTGTCTTTTAATTTTCTTCTTCTATTAGACTTAAGTTCTTCGACTTCGTTAAACTTCCGTCTTTTGACTTTTTCTTTGATAAATCTTCAGAATAGGTCTTGGACTTCCGTTCTTTTCGCACTCTTGATCTTTTAACCTCGTCTTTTCCCGTTTTCTTCTATAAAAGCCCGTGAAAGCCCGTGTTTTCTTCCTTTTTCATATTTTGGTCCTAAAACACAATAAAAACACAAACCACGCATAATTCCGACTTTTACGACATAAATCACACGTTTTGGTCTTGTTATTATTGGAAATAAGTGGTAAAAGGATAAGTGTTTTCACACTTATTAAGTACACCACCCATGACGACAGTGGCGGACATACCCTTTGGGTACGGGGTGGCGGCGCCCCCCATGGCTAGACAAAAATACGAAATTATAGTGTATTTTTTCGTTAATTTTGAGCGTTTTTATAACGTGCCCCCCACTCGAAACTCAAATTGCCCCCCACTCACGCATTAAAATCCACTATTTAACACTCTAAAACCTAAAAATCTCCATTTTTAAGTTATAATACTCGAATTTTTATTCGGATTTTAACTTTTTTCATTTTGCTATTGTCGGAAAAAAAATTTTGCCCCCCACAATAGAATTTACTGCGTCCGCCACTGCATGGCGATTTGACTTAGATTATTGTATCCTGATATGTAATACTCCGTACTAGCTACTCATTTTTGTTTATTTTTTCACGATTGAGAATTAGATAAAGTTCACTATATTATCTGTGATTTTTATTGTATTTGTATACATTTCTTAAACTTTATAACAATTTAAGAAATACAATTTTAGAAATTTCTGATATATCATTTCAAACAAGTAGCCGCGACTTAACAATTGGCTATTCGTGGTTACTTTAGTCACGCATTTACCCACAAACTATGTACAACCTTTCCAAAAAAAAAATTAGGGCAAATAGCATAAAAAGGTACCCATCTTATGTCAAAACTCAATTAAAGGTACTCAAATTTTTTTTCTTAATTTAAGGTATCAATCTTTTTTCTTGTTGCAATATTGGAAAATTAACAAATTTAAAGGTTACATATTAACGTTCGTTTACTTTATTATTGCAGCGTTAGTCCTTTTTATTAATGACACTATATAATAAACTCAATATTCGTTTTTTACAGTTTTAGACGGTTTTTACAGTCTAAAACTCAAAGTTCGCTTGATTTTTATCATTTTCGTTCGGTTTTTAATATTTTCGTTCCAGTTTTACAACATACGTCTTTATTTTACCGATTCTGACCGTTTCATCCGATTTGTACTTTTTTGAGTTCTTCTCACCGTTTGTGTCCATTTTCTGGCTTTTCATTGTTTTCGTCCGTTTTTTATATCATTTTTTAATCTTTTTTCAATTTATGACCGTTTTTGTTCGTTTTTTACTTTTATTTCTTTCCTTAAAAAATAGGCGATAACGGCTAGAAAATGACGAAAATAGTAAAAAAAAAAACGTCCAAAACGATATCAAACGCGCTAAAAAAGGTCGAAAACAGTAAAATGGACGAAAAAGACAAAAACGAACTAAACCGTTAAAAACCGAACGAAAATGGTAAAATTCAGACGAAAATAGAAAACGGTCTAAAACTGTAAAAAATGATTTTTGAGTTGATTACAAAGTGTCGTTAATATAAAGGAGTAAAGATGCAATAATAAAGTAAACGAAAATGATAAAAATTACCCCTGCTTCTACACACGATTGTATCGATGGTAATGTCTACCCATGAAATACCCACAAGTATATCTATGGAAGATTTGTGGTACCTTGTAAATCCTAGAATCACATTTCCCACGAACTCCCACCAAACATGGCGTGGGTAAACTTACCCGCCGCTTGAAATTCTCGTGGGTATAAAATTAGCCTCGAAGGTTTCCCCGTTTATATTGGTTTGTGGTTAATTTGTGGGTATTGGCTAATTACCCATGGATTTAACTCTCTTACGCACAAATGAGGTGATTTCATGTGTAGAAAAGATTACAAAGATCAAGAAATATTCAACCAACCACCCCTTTATTCTTTTATTAAACTGCCTCAGGCTATTACTTCAAATGTAATACCTGGGTTTGTGATCGTACTTACAAAAGAAAGAAAATCAAACTAGAGATCAAAACAGATTGATCTTGACAATGAGAGAACAAAACGACTGCTAAACTTTTAGAGAGAGAGATAATGATTGTTTTTTATCTAACTATGAGCTAATATTAAGCTTATATAGCACTTAACAAACTAAACCTAACGTCTTCTCACACTTGAACTCTTCACCCCTTTATCTTTGCATAACTTGTCAAAACACTCCCTGCATATAAACACAAAAATAACAATAGAAAATAATTATAATAAACATACTTGTACTTACCTTTAGTGCACAAATAGTCCCTGAGAGTTGGTTTAGTAATTAACCACTCTTCTTAACACTCCCCCTTAAACCAACTCTGTAAAGATCAAACAACCCAAGACCTTCACAAAACTTTTGATGTTCAGCAACACTCAAACCTTTGGTAAAGATATCTGCTATGTTGTCAGCAGACTTAACTTTAATAGTACTAACAACCCCAGCTGCAACCTTTTCTCTTAAGAAAAAGAGTTCAATCTCAAAGTGCTTAGTCCTCTCATGAAATACAGGATTAGCAGCTATCTGTATAGCTGAGCTGTAAAACCCGCATGCTTTTACCATGAATAGTGCCCTTAAGATCGTACGTCCTAGATTTAAACTTACCTTATTTAGTATTGATCACATTCATGTGCTAATAACCAAGCAAGTGCATACGTGTATGACATGACAAGTATCGATTACGTACGAACTCATGATAAACAGTTAATAAATATGTCACGTGAACATAATTAAATCATGATCACCATTTAATATACGAACTAAAATAATTACGTAAATACATATAATATAATTACGAGCGTGAAGATTACGATAAACGACATGATAAAATAAACAGAAACGCTTCAGACACGAACACGTTTAACCACGAACGAACACGAAACATCGGGACACGAGAAATGTACTGGTACCCCATGTGGGGCCCCCATACCCACGGCACACAACAAGAAATGGGCCTAGCCCATGGACTTTACAAGTAAAGGGGGGTAAGAGTAAAAACATGTTTTCATTTTTCACTTTCAAGAAATAAACATAAAAACCCTAAAAAGAGTTTTCTCCTCCTCCTTTTTCTCCTCTTTGTGCCGCCACCTTTACACCACCATAGGAGGGTGATTTGTTTGATTTTGATCTTAAAAACTATTGTATAATCAGTGTTTGTTCATCCTTTTTCCAAGCTACATAGTGGTATACCTTTCTAACCCTTCTTTTTAATTCTTTTTAATTCTTTTAATCTTTGATTATTTTCATGAACATGTTATTATTTTTCTTATTAAAACATGGTAATTAATCATTGATCTAACAAGTTTTGGTATTAAATAAAATCAAAGAATGATTTAAAAGGGGTGTTATGTTTGGCCGCCTAGCAAACAAACCCGAGGGGGGTTTGGTTTGCTATTGCCGCCACCACCAAGACCATTTTTGGTCTTGGTTGGCTCATGTGGGACCCACGGCAGCAAGGAGACACATGTGCCCCGGGTTTGGCTCGGGGTACGGTGTCGAATTCATGCCCGATTCATGGTTCGTTGGTTAATTCATGATCCATGCTACATGTTAATTTTTATGAATTATGAACTTAGGATATAATTAATTAATAACATGAAATATTAATTAAATCATGACTTAGGTTATTTTAATTATTAGTTTAACATGACATTAATTTAACCTAAGTATTTTATGTTATAAGTTATAATTAATTAATTATTTAAAACATGCCTATAATTAATTAATTTAGACATGACTTAGGTTATATTATTAATAGTAATAATACACATTTTAACCTAAGTATTTTATTTCATTTTAATTAATACATGTTATACTTTAATTAAAATGCTTAACCTATAGTTTAATTAAAATACATGAAATAATAATTAAACTATACACTATATCATATGACTTAAGAAACAAGCTTAGAAACACTTAGACTTATATGATAGCTTATGTAACCAGCTTAATTCTAAATATGGAAACTTCTATTTATAGAAACTTAATTAAATAAGGCAACTAATCTAATTATGGAAACCTTCTATATATGGAAATCTATCTATTTCAGGCAGCTAATCTAATCATGGAAACCTTCTATATATGGAAACTTATTTAATTAAGGCAGCTGATCTATTTTTGGAAACTTTCTATTTTTAGAAACTAATCTATTTTAAGCAGTAAATTCTATTTTAGGAAACTTTCTATTTTTGGAAACTTTCTATTTTTGGAAACTTTCTATTTTTGGAAACTTTCTATTTTTGGTAACTTTCTATTTTTGGAAACTTCCTATTTTTGGAAACTTTCTATTTTTGGAAACTTTCTATTTTTGGAAACCTGCTATTTTTGGAAAGTTACTTATTATTACACAGTAAGTATATTAATACATGAAACAGCAGTAATACTTAATCAGATAAATCAGAATACAAGATAAACACAGTTTAAGGCTTTAAACAGTGAACCATGACCTAAAACATACCAAATCAGCTATAATGAGACACAAAACCCAGTACGTAATCAGTGAATCGATACTTATACACGTGTGTATTCATGTAGCGTTAGTGATCCAGAAGTAGGAGTCTTTCTTCCGTTCATTCACTGGACTTGAGGTACGGATTCCCGTCCTTTCAGTAGGGACATTCTTTCCTTATTAGGATTTCCCCGTATGCAGCCAACTGTTTTCCCCAGCATTTGTTTTATTGTTTTGAACTGCTTATGTTTAATTAGCATAATCTATAGCCATATACAAGCATGACCAGTTTCACCTAGTTATGGAGGTACCATAACCATAGCATTGGAGGCACCGATGTTATGACTTCCCCACGGCGGAGTGATTGCTCGTGGCGTCCCTTTTCAGTTTGGCCATATTATTATATCAGTTGGGGCGTATGGGTGCATCCTAGTTACATGTTTTATTCAGTTTATCATGGTGAATGTGGTGTGTGCCTTGCACCCTTCACAAGGAGCTGATCCCTCCTACCCAAACCAGTATATTGATTAGAGGCATCCCCTCTAATCAGCATGATGAGGTCACCCCTCCAAGTATTCATGCACGTGACCTTTTCATGACCTATATGGGCTATGATATATATATGTTAAAACAGTTTTCACAAGACAAACATAAGGCTTTTCAAACTATAAAACCAGTTTTCTTGATACTTAACCAGTTTACTCAGTACTTAGTCTTCCGCTGTTATATGTTACATGTTTACTCTATTTCATGCTATATTGTACATCCGTGCACTGAGCGTCTTGCTCAGCCGTTTCCCTTTTCATGTTCCCAAAACGGCAGGTACTCAGGGACGCTCGTAGATCTCAAGCGTAGGTGCATATGGACTGGAAGCCTTACTGTCTTTCTTTACTTTATGCATTTCCTTTACTTTGATACAGTTGCTATGGACATTGTTTCGTCCTTTCCTTTTACAGTATTTATGTTTGTGTGTGATGAGCTTTACTTTGGGGTTACCGATGTTTGATTCCGGTATTTCCCTTTTATGGTTGAATAATGCTTAGACATTTATCCTTGTATGCTTTGATGACACGCCATGATTATGCGTAATATTCCATTTCCAAAATGGGGTGTTACATGAGCTATTATCACATCTCAAAGGAACAGGTAATAATGGATTAACATTAAGTTCAGCAAGAACTTTCATAATTCACATTACCTCACAAGTAACACTATTCATTGCTCTAAATTCTGCCTCAGCAGATGATTTAGACAACATTGACTGCTTCTTACTTTTCCATGATACTAAACTGTTACCCAGAAAAACACAATATCCAGTCACTGACTTTCTTGTAAGCTTGCATTTAGCCCAATCAGAATCCACATATACACCAAGATTAAGATTATTACTCTTATTAAAAGTAATTCCCTTTCCTGGTGAACCTTTTAAGTATCTTAAGACTCTAAATGCAAGTTTCAAATGTGACTGCATAGGTGCATGCATATACTGACTGAGGACATGAACAGCATAGCTAATGTCAGGTCTTGTATGAGTGAGATAAATCAATTTGCCAACTAGCTTTTGATAGTTGTTAATACCTTTCAAAGGTTTATCAATATCAACACCTTTATTCTTACTGTTTATTCCCTCTTTAACATCAATAGGTGTTCCACATGGCTTACAGGCCAACATACCAAATTCAGTAAGAAGTTCTAAACAATACTTCCTTTGAGTTAAGTAAAGTGAAGTATTGGATTCAATAACTTCAATACCAAGAAAGTATTTGAGTTTGCCAAGATCTTTAATCAAGAACTTGGAACTCAAAATTTTCTTAAACTTTTCAATTTCTTCTATATTATTGCCAGTTACAATAATATCATCAACATACACCAGAAGTACAATAAAAACTCCATCTTTATTTTTAATAAACATAGAAAAATCATTTTTACTTTGTGTAAAATCATTTTCAATTAAAATAGATGTACGTTTTTCATTCCACTTCCTTGGTGCCTGTTTTAAACCATACAAGGACTTAACCAACTTACAAACTCTTTGATCATCTTTATCAAAGTAACCATCAGGCAAACTCATATAAACATCTTCTACTAAATCTCCATATAGAAAATCATTATTTATATCCAATTGGTATAAAGGCCAATCATTATAAACAGCTAAAGTTAAAATGCATCTCACAGTTACAATTTTAACTACAGGAGAGAAAGTTTCATCAAAGTCAATACCTTCCCTTTGGTTATACCCTTTAGCTACAAGTCTAGCTTTGAATCTTTCAATTTCTCCATTAGACTTGTATTTAACCCTGTAAACCCACTTATAACCAATAGGTTTTCTTCCTACTGGAAGATCAACAAGAATCCAAGTGCCATTTCTGTTTAATGCCTCCATTTCTAAATTCATGGCCATAAGCCATCTTATATCTTTAGAAGCTTCAGAAAAGGTTTTTGGTTCAACAATTTTGTTTAAGCTAGTAGAAAAATTATAATTCTCTTTACTAAGACAAGAGTAATTAACATATTTCTCTATACCATACTTAGCACTAGCATTCAGTTTATAATCAGCAAGCTTTTTAGGCACAACAACTTTTCTAGATGACCTCCTAGGATTATCCAAGTCATATCTGTCTGGGGAACTATTTGGACTTTCAAAAATATTACCAAAATATTGATACTGACTGTCATCACCCTCAGAATCACTACTATTTTCAACAAGTGTTGCATTTTCATCTACATTACTGGTGGCTTCTGCTAGTTTACTATCATTAAGCTCATCACTACTTCTTCTAGTTTTACTAGCTTTTTCAGTACCTCCTAGTAATGCATTGTCTATGCCCTCACTATTATTTTGTACATTATCTCTCTTTTCATCATTGGGATCATATGACATTGACTCATTATCATCCAAGTTAAAAAAGTTTAAACTCTCTTTATTTTCAAAACTCATAACATACTCACTATTTTCAGACCCATTCTTGAATGGAAACACTGTTTCATAGAACTTAACATCTCTAGAATAGAACACTTTTCTACTCTCAAGGCTATAAAGCTTATAACCTTTTTTGTCACTAGAATATCCAACAAAGACAGACTTTTCAGACCTAGATGAAAACTTGTCAGTGTCATTTAAAACATTTGCAAAACATAGACACCCAAATGTTTTTAACAAAGAGATATTTGGTTCATTATCATACACTAATTCATAAGGTGACTTCCCAGACAAGACAGAACTTAGAATCATGTTAATCAAGTAAACAGCAGTAAGAACACAATCAGTCCACATGTTCAAAGGTAATCCCCCCTGAAACATGAGGGCCCTAGCAACATTTAACAAGTGTCTATGTTTCCTCTCAGCAATACCATTTTGCTTAGGGGTATATGGACAAGAAGTTTGATGAAGTATTCCATTATCTTTACAAAATTTATCCATATTATTATTAATAAATTATGTACCATTATCACTTCTAAACACCTTAACCATTTTTCCAAATTGACTTTTAACCAAATTTACAAAAACAGTTATATTAGAAAATACTTCATCTTTCCCTCTTAATAAAAACAACCAAACAGCTCTACTATAGTCATCAACAACAGTAAGGAAAAATCTAAAGCCTTCTTTACTTTGAACTCTATAAGGACCCCACACATCCAAGTGAATCAACTCACCAACACTCTTGGTTTGATGATCACTTAGAGGAAAGGGTTCTCTAGTTTGTTTAGCTTTATGACAAACATCACAAATATTATTCTCAACTTTATCAATTTTAAGTTTGTCTTTTAACATATGTAAAACCTTATCTGTGGGATGACCAAGCCTATTGTGCCAAACACACTTAGACAAACAACATTATGATATATTATTGTTATAAAAAATTTTACCTGTATTAAGAAAATACAATCCATTTATTTCATTACCAGTCCCCACTAGAGTCTTTAGAACAGAGTCCTGAATGTCACAAAAGTTTTCATCAAAAATGACTCTATATTTACTATCTTTGTTTAGCTTGTGCACAGACAGAAGACTAACTTCATATTCTGGCACAACTAAAACATCATGAATAGAGATTTTATCAGTTAACTTTAAACTGCCTATATGAGTAACAACAGCCTTAGTCCCATTTGGGTGCCCAACAGTCATATTCAAATGAGACACATTAATCACATTATACATATTAATAACAGTATAAGTCATATGTTGAATAGCTCCTGAATCAATGATCCATCCAACATACAACTTATAATTTTTAACATTAGTATTATGATTAAAAAAACCTTGAAGTACAAAAACTAAAAGCACAAATTATACCTGCTACATTTGTAGGAATGCTATTAACCCCAGATTTCTCACCAATTAAATCCAGCAATCTTTTAAATTGTTCATCAGTAAAGGAATTAGATGAACAACCATTAGATTGATCTTTTGAACTTGGAGTCACATGATTACTAGCACCTTTGTTATTAGTATTCCAATTATTATTGGAACCATTATTCTTTTTGAAATTAGGTGGATATCCCACAAGTTCAAAACACCTATCCACAGTATGACCATTCATATTACAATGAGTGCACACCAAATTAGGCCTGTTAAGCTTTCTAGCCTGATTATTACTAGTATTCCAGTTATTATTAGACCTATTGTTAGGTCTTGAAGAAAAAGCAGTATTCCCAGCCTTTGGTGTACTCTTGGATTGTGAACCTCTATGAGATTCATCCCTTGACAGAGTAGCAAAGGCTCCCTTAACATTAGGAAGAGGTTCAGTAGTGAGTATAATACTCCTTATAGGAGCATACGCATCATCTAACCCCATGAGAAACTGCATGAGCTTAAGCAGTTGATTATGTTGTTTAAGAAGATAAGCATTCTCACAAACACACTCAGGTAGATTAACTAAAGAGTCATATTGCCTCCACAAGCCATTAAACTTGTGGTAATACTCAGACAGAGTAGAACCAGATTGAGTAAGTGAATGTATTTTATAATGCATATTAAAGATAACATAACCATCTTGCTTGCTATAAGTTTCCTCTAATTCATCCCAAACTGTTTTGGCATCATCAGAAAAAACTTGACCCATATAAACATCTTGTGAAACACAACCAAGAATCCAGTTTAAAACAACAGAGTTACATCTTTCCCATTGATCTTGCAAAAAACCAGCCTCTTCAGGCTTAGGTAAATTTCCATCAATAAAACCAAGTTTATTTTTTGTATGAATAGCCCTTGAAATAGTAGCTCTCCATATTTTATAATTTTCAGTTCCTTCCAATTTAAAACCAATTAAAGGGACACCACTAGAGTCACTACTATGCAAGTAAAGAGGGCCAAACATATCAATATCATTGTTGTTTGACCCTCCTCCCTGTTCACTACCCTTGTCCTTTTTTTCAGGAGCCATAACACAAAAACAATCAAGAAGGAAAGCAAGATCACAACAAACAAACTAAATCAGTCAACCACCTTATATCACCACAACAACCAGCAAACTAACTAAATCCCCTCGACACCTAATCCCACTAAAACAAGGAAAATAAAGAGAGAGAGCGTGAGACAATACTATCACGTGCAGCAACAAACAAAAGCACAAAGATCACGATGATCTTTAATCAACGCAGCGGAAACAAACACCAATACAATAACCTGCAGGATTAGCACATTAAGCAACAAATCAAACTTACCAAGATTAAAAACCCCAACTTCTGATTTTAGGGTTTTCAATTAAAAACAACTAAAAAACACAATTAATCAACAATTATGTTGATTAACCACTCAAGAAAGCAATATACCCAAAAAGCCCCAAAAAATTGACAAACCCTAATTTTTTTGGGAAAACCAAATTGATCAAGAATCTGATCAATTAACACCAAGAATCAATCGATTCACAAAAAAATATAACCAGAAACACTTTAATTCACAAAAAACCCCAAAGTTTTTAGAAACCCTAGTTTTGAAAAAATCAAGATCTTCGTATCAACAGCCAACCTGGCTCTGATACCATGTAGAAAAGATTACAAAGATCAAGAAATATTCAACCAACCACTCCTTTATTCTTTTATTAAACTGCCTCATGCTATTACTTCAAATGTAATACCTGGGTTTGTGATCGTACTTACAAAAGAAAGAAAATCAAACTAGAGATCAAAACAGATTGATCTTGACAATGAGAGAACAAAACGATTGCTAAACTTTTAGAGAGAGAGATAATGATTGTTTTTTTTTATCTAACTATGAGCTAATATTAAGCTTATATAGCACCTAACAAACTAAACCTAACGTCTTCTCACACTTGAACTCTTCACCCCTATATCTTTGCATAACTTGTCAAAACACTCCCTGCATATAAACACAAAAATAACAATAGAAAATAATTATAATAAACATACCTGTACTTATCTTTAGTGCACAAATAGTCCCTGAGAGTTGGTTTAGTAATTAACACTCTTCTTAACATCATGTTTCAGGTACGTAACAATATTTCTTGAACTTGTGTGAATGTTATGCAGATGAATTTGGATGTTTTAAGTACTTAAAAAGAGAATTCTTTGAGTACACTAGTTAAAACTTTGGGAGGTATTGTTGGAGAGGTCTCGAGTTCGAGTCTCACCAAGAACCTTCAGGGGCCCGAATTAAGAAGCATGAGTGGGGTTTATCCCTAAGGAGAAGGTTCGAGGCTTGCATACTGCCCAATTGGATGTCACTGTAAGCTCGAATCACTAACTAGTAACTCGCCGTTCAAAAAATACTAGTTAAAACATTATCTATACTAACTATAAAGGAGTGATCCCATATGTTGAAAGTTGAAATTTTTCAACAAAGCTTGTCTTAGAAGTTTCATTCTAATATAAAGAGACGTGTGGATATGGATGGATAGTATGGAAAGTCTCATGTTGACTACTTATATTTGTATACGCCTGTAAGTTGTAATGCTAAATATGTAAACATGGAAATGATACTACATGCATGCAAATAAGATGGAAATGATATTACATATTTGTAACCCAAACACTATATAAATCCACACACTCTTATGTTCCATTTGTATCACTAGCTCTCTGTCTCCTTTGTATCACCAGCTCTGTCTCTGTATCACCAGATCTGTCTCATTCGTATCCTAAACAATGTAAAATATGGCCGAACTTAACATTTACGATGATCTTGAGGTTACTTCGTTTTGTTGGTAACAACTTTCTTTCTAATCTTATATGTTCTATACTCACTATGGCATCTTCATGGTTGTAATTGGCTAGAGATTATTTTGTTGAAATGTCCTATATATGCATCTTTATGTTATTCCAGAAATATAGTGAGTCAACTTTGGAAAGTATTTTATCTACATGGCTGGAAATTTAAACTAAACCGAAACTTTCGAAGGAAGCATCCATACTTTTAGTTAGAATTGATAATTGTATCCCCATAAACACATTACATTTATAAAATATTACGCAACTATCATCATCATCTATGATTCTACATTCATTATAAAAAAAATCTTTTTGTTTTGATCTTGAAGGCCCATAAACCGTTATAAACAAATTATGCATCTCCAACGGCTCCACAATCTATAAGGTAATTTTTTTTGCTTATGTATCTTCTTTTCTAGAAAATTTTATGACCCATTGAGTAAATCACTATTGAGTTTGTTGTTCCTGAATTTTGCAGGCTCATAAACCGTGACCTTGGGCTGCCGAATTGTCTATTTGTTGGCTCCTCTTTCTTTTCCTGCCACGTCACCGCCTAAACAACCGGTATAACTACTTTATCATACCATATAAATAAGCAGATGATGTTAAGTTACCGTGTTCAGCTCATCCACACCCGGATCTTGGCTTGGCAGTCACGTCGAGAGTGTGATTGCAGTCATGTCGGGTGTTTGGTAATATACGTAAATCTATGCATCATTTGTTATTGTCTCATCCTAATGGTTAGATAGATGGTACATTTTTTTGTTGTAGCTGGCGGATGTAGCATAATTTGTTATTGCTCTTTCTTATGGAATTTTGACCTTCTGCACTATGGCTACAATCAATCCGATAAGAGGCTTTAATGATATATTATTGATTGGGTTTGCTTTTTATAAATCAAAATGGAACTAGGATTCAAGTATATGATATGCTGATACTTGGATTCGACTAATAAATTTAAAGGATGTCAAGTGCATATGTGCATGTGTTAATGAAGATATATATACAGATCTAAAACCTAGCACTCTAAAAAATTACTCAATTAGATAAAAGTATACGGTTAAACGTATCAATGATGTTACTTTTGTTTTCCATGTGTATATTAGTCCTGAATTGTGAGTTGGCGAATAATATCAGTGGAGTGCCATCAGTCCTTTAGCTACCTTCCTTTGTTGACTGCAATGAAGGAAAGAAGGTAGTTGCAAAAGGTATTGGAGGCTAATAGGTTTGTGTGTAATTTGACATACATAGATGGAAACAAACTAGGCAGAAATACTTGGTCTCAACTTGCTTTGAGAGTCTTAAAACATTTCAGTGGGGTGATTCAACCATAGGTGTTTGTCGCAATTTTGTTCAAATGTACATTGAAAGTACTATAGAGATGTACATATTATGAGATCTTTTTTTTTTTGTTCTGCTGGTAGGTAAAATTCACATCACTGGATATTTTACTACTATAACTTAACCACATTTCGAATTGTACTTGTTTCTTCAACTATATATAACTATGTTGAATATGATGTCACATATTTTATCTTCTGGCACAAAAGTAAGAGTTTTTGTTTTATTGATTCTTGATCTTCGCAATCATAAACTTTCTTATGCTTCAATTTTGACATTTATCTACAAGTGTTCCTTAGTTTTGTTAATGGAAAAATTTCAAACGATCTTTGTAAAGGCACACATGCTTTATATGTCGTACCTTATTGGTGATGGTCACATAAAGGAAATTGTCCAACTACACCTTGATGAGCGCTTATGTATAACAGATTTATGTTTTGGACTCGCACCACATTAAGCATTAGTACTTGGCCTAGAACTATAATTCTTTTTATAGGTTGCACTTACTTATTTTTTCTTAAAGAGCGGTAACATTATATTGATAATCAATAAACTAACGAGTCATAAAATCAAAGCCGAGTGTTTTGACATGTTCTGTCAAAATGAGGCAACTATCACAAGACTAAAAATGTCCAGTATTTTGGTGTCCATTTAAAATAGATTTAAGGAGCTCTTTTTATTTTGGTTAATGGAAATGGAACTGATAAGGGAATAGAAATTAAAATGAAAACACTAAAGAGTATCACACTAACCAAATTTTTATAAATAAAATACTTTTAAAAATTCAAAAATCAAGCATCTACATTACTAAAAAGTATCACAAACGCCTTTTAATTGGTTTAAGAAATTATATTCGTATGTTTATATTTGCGATTACTACTATATTATATCATGTAGATGATATTTTTATAAATCATGTATTAAAATAGTTAGGATTATCATCGGGTCACGGGTTCGATCACCAGGTCACATGTTCGACAATTGGGTCGCAGATTTGACCACCGGGAAAACATTCAAGAAGTCCTGACGTCCTTATGAGAAGGAGCGTTTAGATGTAGAGTTTAAACTTGTTGTAGAATAGGTATTTGATGCAAAAGGGATCTATAGAAGGTGCAGTATCCTCTTAGCGGTATCTGTAATACAGCAAGAATGCTTATCACCCACGAAGAATCTTTGAAGGTGAAGCCCTTACGAGGAGAATGAACAGGTATGGGTTGCTGGATGAGAGCCAGAACAAGCTTGATTACATGCTGACCCTTCCTGTAGAGAACTTCCTTACTGTAGAGAACTTCTCATTTTTGAACGGCTTGCAAAGTGCTTATTGGATTTATGTTTGTATTTTGATGAAATAAGCACTATTTAAGTTAGGATTATGCCTACATTTTACTTTTTGTGCTTAAACGCTGTAAGCATAATTTAAAACACGGTTTTCCTACACACACTCTAAAGCAGCTTTATCTAGGTTCGTAAATCTTAATACTAAAACCTTATGGGTAGAGGCTATTTTGACGAATAAGTGATTTTGGTATTTTTATGAGTAAAAAGTCACCAAAAGAAACTGGTTATTACCTGGCTACCCTGTTGAATCTTTTTTTGTTTCAAGCTGTTGCCTAACTCTTTCAGCTTCTATTTGGCTTGCGTCTTTCAAGTCCTATCTGATTAGCGTTGCTTTATAATGGGCAGTATTATGATGTTCTATTTACTTAACCGTAGCTGCGGTTACAGGGTTGAATGACAAGTGTGAATGTTCCATCATTCATTTTGAGAGTCGATTCACAGAGGCACATTGACGTTTCATTCACAAGTCCCTTCGGAGGTGGCAGACCTGCAGAGTGAAGCCAAATAACCAAAAGGCCCCTGCTAAGAATTTCTCAATGTGATAACCAAAAGGCCCCTGCATCTAATTTTATTTGGTAAGGTGGGCAGGCTGCGTGATAGATTTAAACGTTTACAAATTTGCTGGTAGGTCGACAGGGGTATTGCTTCGACACCGGCTTTCATTTACAAAGAGTATTTGTTGGTTGTGTAATTAGTTTTGCGACGTTTCAGAATCTTTACTATGATTTCGAAGTCACACATTAGCGTTTGGATTTTTGGCGACCGACGAGTTTCTTAAAGCTGTAAGAAAGAATGAGACCAAGGTGCTCATTTCGCCTACAAGCTTGTATTATCAAAACCAGTTGGAGTAATTGAAAACACAAAATCTTCTTCCAAGACACTACTATGTTAGGTGCAAAATTTTGAAAAGTTTTTTGTGGTCATTTCCGACCAGATTTGAAATCGATACGAGAATAACAGGTTTAGTCGAGTCTAAATAGAGTTTGGGTTGTATTCGGTTCGGCCTATCTAACGTTATATCAAACATGTCGGGTTGTATATATACGTGTCAAACAGGTCTTGTTTGAGTTATGTGTAAACATGTTAGGTTATACAAACCACATTATTTTGACAAGTCGTGTACGGATAGAGTTTTTTGACCTGTTAATCTGCCAACTCGAACTCGACTTGAAAGCTAATGGGAATAACGTATATATAGGAATAACAAAACGTAAACCTTAAAAGCTAATGGGCCGCGGGCCTCTTATGGGCTACGTGCTAACAGTTATGATGTGTTGAAATAGTGTGGTGCTTCTTGTTTGTTTTGTCACTGGGTGTAATGTAAATGGGCCAAGTTGAGGACTATCAAATTCAAGCTCGACTTAAATATTACTCCCTCCGTCCCATAATAAGTGTCTACTTTGACTTTTTTCGGTCTTCTTTATTCAACTTTGACCATAAATATCTTCATTTGTGTTATATAATACCGGATTAAAATTATATGTAATGAAAATGCATTTAAATATCAATTCATACATATATTTTTCATCAAATATTGTATGACACAAATAAATATATTTATAGTTAAAGTTGAATAGGAAAGACCGAGAAAAGTCAAAGTGGACACTTATTAAGGGACGGAGGTAGTAAAACTCAAGCTCGAAACTCAAGTTTCATCAAACCTTATATTTCGAGTTTGGTCGTCTTACAAAATTCGAGCTCGAAATTCGACTCTAGCTCAATTGTTATCACTTGTTATGCTACAACTCGATAAATACTCGGTATATCGAGCTCGATTCGATTTGATTTATCTATGTAAATAAGTAAAAAGACAATTTAATTAAACCTCGATAAGCCCGTGACCTTCTAGAGCCGAGTATATTAAAGCTCGAACTCAATTTAAATATATACTCGAATAGCTTGAACTTCAGCTTGACTCGTTTAATTCAAATCGATTTCAACTAAATAACTCGTGAGTTATCTCGTCTCGTTTCACCTTGCTTAAGTAACTCGCGAGTTGTCTCGTCTCGTTTCTTTCCCGTAATAAGATAAGAGACAGATAATGACTTTTAATTTGAAATAATATAATGTCTAAGTCGTAATCATGACTATTTGTTGATTACACGTTTAAAAAAATAATAGCAAGTGAGTGAGTGACATCGTTTATTATTTATCAAATAAATCAAATCATTCATTAGGCTTTGTTATCAACTTTCAACTTTGCAATTTTCCTATGTGACTTCAAAATAAAAATTGATCTGTTGATTTCTATACAAAGTTTAGACACATGCTTTTGCCAACAATTGTTTCGACTATTTTTTGTTTTTTACGTTAGATATGCGACTCGAGATAATCACCCGACGCGTACATAGCTTTCGATCGAGAATGTTTCTGAGTTTACCCGAAAAAAAATAGATCATTTCTAGAGTAGTTTTTAGTTGAGCCTCACTTTGTAATCTCAATCTTCTATATGTTTTGTTCTTTGTCAAAAAAATTTAATTTAATTTGACACAAATAAATGATTATTTGTTGATAAAAAGTTTCTATTATAATCCACTCAAGGTTCAAATCATTGCTGATATTAAGTTTTGGTCCCCATGTGAATATAAAATATGATGGATGTCGTAATACAAATAGGACGTGTTTGATTGGAGGCTCATAGAGGATTTTGAAGGCGTGAGCTTTTAAAATAAGTCGATTTGTATAAAATTTGTTTAACATAAAAGCTTATGAGAGCTTTTAAAATTAGAAGCCGAAGCCTCGTAAAAGATGGCTAAAATTTTAGCTCGAAGTTTTTGAAGTATAAAATATTTATTTACTCACATAATTATTTAATTTATATTAAAAAATTATTTTTTTCTTTTCACTAATTTTGCAATAATAAAACGTAACCTCAGCTCGGGTCTTAATCTTAACTCTAACGCCCTGTTTGGTTCACTTAATTGGTCGTAATGTGATGTAATGTAATTACGATTCTAATTACATTAGGTGTTTGCTTGAATAAATGGTGTAATTGTAATTTTTTATATTACATTGGGCCCACAATATTGATGTAATGTCAATTACATATATATATTGAAGGAAAGTTTAAAATTACAAAAGAATTGTCCACTTGTATTAATAAACCAATCAACAACAAACACATGACATTTTTTTTAGTTATTACAAAAATATATAAATGAAGTTGTAACTAATTACATTACATCTTGTCAAACAAACATATAACAAAATTACATTACATTACATTACAATTCATTAACATTATAATTCCTTTAATAAATTACAATTACATCACAAACATTCAACGAACCAAACGGGGCCTAACTTTAACTCCAGTCTCAGAGCACCCACATTGGTATCAAGTCTTATGACTTGATGCATTAAATGTAATTAATGCATGATGAACAAATAGCTAAAACTTGAGCGAATGACTTGAGGTTTCTCAAGTTATTGACAAAAAGTCCATCAAAAAGTTACAAACAAAACGCTAAAAAGTCTTATCAATAGTTTTTCTAAACATCAAAAAACTTTACACAACTTTAACCATTATAGATGCTCTCAATACAAGACTTATTTCGTCAAACATACTAGAGTAAAATTTGTTAGACGAGACCTAACAATATAGGCTATTTACAAAGGTATGTGTTTATTATAAATACATATGCAATCTTTTTATGTAATGACACAAACCACAAATTAATATATCTTTGATATTTTACAAAATTTTGTTCACGAAGAATTAATATATCTTTGATATTTTACAAAATTTTGTTCACGAAGACTTTATATATTGGCAATGATTGTATCCTTGACAAAATTTGGTATGAATAATTTTTCTAAGATGAAAAAAGTTTTTCACAATAAGTTTCATTTATATCATGGATGATTATTGCTACTATTTTCATTTTGACTTTACTTTTCATTTTATCATAACGTTAGTTTTGATAACCTTAATATCCATTATTCAGATTGCCTTTTTAAAAAGAAAATATGCATATTCAAGTTGTGTACTGTAGATAGACTACAATTTTTGAATTTTATAATGCAACTTGAACTTAGCAAATCATGAGAAATTGAGTAGCACGACCAAGACAGCGAGAGTTTCTTCTATCTTTCCTTTTTCCTATGAGCAAGGCTATAAACACCCCTTTTTTTACCGTCTATACCCTTTACTTTTTATATTTCTTTTTTTTTATAATTTTATATATGTTATAAAACTATAAAATTAAAAATGCAAAAAAAATAATAAGTTTTTGTGACTCAAAAATATTAAAAAGATAAAAAACACGGAACAGAAACTGATAAAAACTGTATCTTAGAAAAACAAGAAGAGGGAAACAGAAATCTTTTGTAAATTATCGGTACTTTTTAGTGAAATAGAAGGGATATTAATAGTAGAATCCTTTTCCTATTAGAGTTAAACTTGGTGTACTTGCCATCAACATGACTACCATCAAACTCAGCGACACATTAACATTTGGGTCATGTTATAAAGACCCCCCCCCCCCCCCCCCAAAACCTCTATATATATTCCTCCTGATTTTTAATTTTTTTTTAATTTTTATAATTTTGGTTTTGTTATAAAACTGTGAATCGGAAAATACAGAATCAAAAAAATAAAGTTTAACAGGTTAAAACTGTTAAACAGTAAAAAATACAGAACAAAAACTGATAAAAAACTGTCCAAAAAAACTGGAAGACAAAAATTACATAAATAGTGTACTTTTTATACTTTTTTTGTGAGGTAAGGGGATACCAATAAGGGTACCTTAACATTTTTCATTAGGCTACCCGCAACAAAATAAAGGATATCTTCATCATCAAAAAATATCATGCTTAAACATAAAGGTATCCTTGAAAAAAAAACAAAATTACATACGTATTTACTTTCAAAAACACAAACAATCACTACACTGACTTTTTTTTTCTTGCGACAAAGAGACGCGTTATATAGAGGAGGACACGTGTCTATTTAGTCTCACATACGTGTAAGGAGGTCTCGAATAAGTGTGTAACATGTGCAGTTGGCTCCACTTTAAAAATGACATATTATTATTAATTTTGTCAATAAATACATATAGTATTAAGCTCAAATAAGGGTAATATGCAATGTTTTGGAACCTGATTTAATCCGTCGGGTCAATCGATTTAATCAGTTTCAGTCAGAAAAACGGGTCATGATAAACCGGTTTAACATATTCGAAACCCAACTAAAAACACTGAGTTTGGGGTAACTTCGGACAACCCAGTTCTCGATACCTGGTCGAATTTTGATTTTTTCGTGTTTTTAGTTACTAAACATGTAAATAATGCGTATTTGCAGCGTTATGCTATTTTTTTCATATAATATTTGTCAATAAATAGATAATCTATACTATTATATAAAAACGCAAACTCTAAACCTAACTCCGATCTTAATCCCGAACTTAACATTACCAAACCTAACTCCAAGCAAAAAAATTTAGATTTAAGCCATTAGATCATATTTGGTAAATTAATCTCATTTATTCATTTTTTAAAACAAAATTTTGTAACAACATTTGTAACAAATTAAAAAAATTTATTTTTAAATTAAAATATCTTTTTATTTATTTATTTTTTTATAATTTAATTTCGTCATATTTTTTAGAATTTCGTGTTTTTCAATTTAACATCCATTTTAATATATTTTTGTTAAATTTTAGTTTTTCATTCATATTGAATTTGTTTTAATTTGATTTGATATTTTTATAACTTTCATTTTACTTTGAATACACATTTGATGAGTTAAAGTGTAACATATGTTTCCTAAAAAATAGTTATCGGGTACTCGCCGCTGCATTGCGCGGGTACTATACTAGTATGTTTAATATATATGCGAGATTTCATGACTTATATATATAATTTTCTTATACTTCATTCATCCTTAAATAAATGTCCACTATTAACTTTTGAAATCAATTATTTTCAACTTTTACTTTAAATAATTTTGCTTGTGTTGTATAATAGTTGATCAAAATTATATGAATGAAGTGAGATTTAAATGTGTTTTCATTGGTATAATTTTCAACAAGTATTATATAAAACAAACAAAATAATTTGAAGTTAAAGTTGAAAAATAATGACTCTGAAAGTTAAAAATAAATATTTATTTAGGGACGAATGGAGTAATTATTGCAAATAATTTTTTAATGTTTTTTTAAAAGTAGGTGTTTGAGATTGCGTTTCCAAACAAATTATTTACTTATTTCATTTTGAAAATTGAGATAAGGTAAAATGAGTGTTTGAGATTATGTTTAAAAGCTTTCAAAATATAGTTTTAAAAAAGTAAGTGGGGATATTTATTTCATTTTCAAAATAAAGAAAAGCTAAAATAATTTTATTTTATTTAAAAAACTGATTATCTGATTATTTCGATTTCAAACAGAATAATCAAATCTAAATATTATTTTCTAGAATAACGTTTTCAAAATGATGATTATCTAAAAATAAATAATATGTTTTCAATAAGCAATTCCAAACACCCTTGAGTTGCTTAGATCAGTTAAAAATCGGTTTTTAAAACATCGGTAATATAGTAGTAAACTCTAACTAAATTTCTTATATATATAAAAAATAATTATTTTAAAATAACTTAAAATAAATTAGTGCAAAATAATTTTAAATGTTTGATTAAAAATTAGATTCTATTTTAAAGAAGTGTGTGACAGTAGTTAAAGTAATTCTTGATGTATTATTGTACTGTGTTTTATTTACCTTTATGAAAAACTATACTACTCCACTTTTTGCATCTCAAAATAGATGCCGTTTGTTAGGGATGTGCAAGAAATCAAAAAATCGAACTTAAACAGAAGCTTTTGGTTTTTGAATTTTGGAAAAACCGAAGCTTTTTGTTCGGTTTGGTTTTAGCATTAAGAAAATCGATATAAACCGAACCGATCTTTATAAATATGAAAATATATATATAAGTTCACGTCGAAGCTAATGGACGATGAATACGTTACGCTATATTAATTCTGTCATGTTTAATAACTAATCATTGTTTCATATACTTATTGAACATTACTAAATAATAAGTTTTCTTCTTGATTGTTTTTTTAATTAGGTTTTTATCGTTGCTATTGTGTTGATATATACACATAAATGATTTTTTAGGATTTTATTTGATATTTTTTCTTTATTGTTAATTTTGTGTTTCTTGTTGTTATTGTTTATTTAAAACTTTTAACGTGTCGGTTTATGGTATATTTAAAATCAACTTGTAAAAGCGAAGCTCGATAAATCATATAGAAACCGAAAAAAACAGAAAAACCAAACCGAAAGTAAATCGAAAACCAAAAAACCAAACCGACACAAAACCGAACCAAACCGAACCATGCTCACCCCTACCGTTTGTATTACTCCGTTAATAGAATTTGTAGAGGGGTTCGACCCTTCCTACCCGCTAAAAAATACATAAAATATATGATTTGTGTACTTTTTTTTTCTTGACAATTTTTTTACCGTATTTTTGATAATTTAACAGTTTTGATTTATTAAACTGTATATTTTTTATTCCGTAGTTTTCGATTCACCGTTTTATAACGAAACCAAAATATAAAAAATAAAAAATAATAAAAATGTAAAATTCAAAGGATTACATATGGGACTTTAAAGGGTCTTAATAGCCTTTTCCTTTGTGGAAGTGTAATAATCTGTGTTGTTAGTATTTTTTAGATTAAGATGATTTACATACCCTATTAATTTATTTGTGCACTTTTTAAAATATGTACATTATGACTAGGGATGAGTATTTCGACCTGAATCCTGAAGTCGAATCGGAACCGTACTAATTCCTGATACTTGAATCTCGTTCGGCACGGTACCGGGATTACAAAATAAGGTGAAAAAAAATTCGGGACTACTAATTCGGGACGGGACCGGTACCAAATCGGGAAATTCCTAAAAAACGGGAAAAACCCGATTTTCCGGTACCGGTACCGATACCCGTCCCGGTACCGATATCCGAATCCCGTTCGGTACGGTACCAGTACCACTAATTTATGCTCCGGAAATATTCGATACCACTTATTCGGGACGGGATCGGTATCGTGCTCATCCCTAATATTATGCCTTTAATATATATATACACATACCATTAAATGATTTAGAGATAAATATCTAAATAAAGATAATTTGAGTGTCTAATTAAATATGTAGAGTGTGTAAATCAACACTCTTTTAGATTGTAAGACTAATTTTAATACAAATTTTAACTTAAAGTTATAATATAAGCTTTAGGTTATGTTTGATAAAGATTTAAAGAGTTTTAATTAAAAAACTAGATAATAAATTAAGCTATCAAAAACTTATTTGCTTTGTGTTTAAAATTAAAACATGATTTGTTAGAAAAAATCTTCGAAAAAGAAGGTCATTATATTATGTCCATGACTTAATCTATAAGTTTTCATATTTATCCTCCAATTTTTTCACATATAATTTCATGTATTTACTGTTTAGTATATAAAAGTAATATATTTTAATTCACACAATTAATTTAGCACATAAAACAAATAATCGTATATCTATCTTGAATCAGATATCATACATCCAATCAACCATTTTAACTTTACAAGATTTAATAAAAAAACTAAACAAACATGCTCTTAGGGTGTGTTTGAGATTGTGTTTATAACTAAATTATTTATTTATTTCATTTTTAAAATAGAGATAATTAAAATGAGTGTTTTGATAATAAAAGAAGAAAAAATGATTATTTGCGTTTATAAGCTTCTAAAATATAGTTTTGAATAAGTAAGTGATTAAATACTTATTTTATTTTGAAAATAGAAAGAATATAAAATAAGTATATTTTAGTTATTTTTACTTAATAACTGAACAAATAATCTGATTTGTAAAACAATAAAAAAATTGATAATTTGATTATTGCAATTCAAAAAACATAATCAAAACTAAATATTATATCTCAAAATCACGTTTTTTAATTATCTGATTAGTATTAATTTTCAAAACAAATAATTTATTTTCAACAAACAGTTTCAAACACTCTTAGAGGGTGTTTGTTTTAGCTTATATAGTGGGTTTATAAGCTTATTAGCTTATATAAGCTTATAAGACAAAACCAAATGTTTGGTTAAGCTTATATAAATGGGTTTATAAGCTTATATGTGGGTGTTTTGGTAAGACATAAAACTGTGGCTTTTATAACAAATGGTTGACTTATATAACAATAGTATATAAAAAGACTTTTATACCCCAAATTTAATAACTACATTATTTAATACTCATGAAATTTTTTATAATTTACCATTTTAATTTTAATAAGTTAAACCAAACACTAAATATAAACTTATAAGCTTATTATATATAAGCCATAAATGGCATATATAATATAAGTCTAACTCTAATCATAAGCTTTACCAAACACCTCCTTAGTCTGAGTTCTAGCCAAGCCAACTTAGATTCTACAAGGTTAAGTTTGCAAATGTTAAAAAGGTACAAGGGGGATCTAGTGAAAATATTTTGCATAGATGCAGTGGGGCCCATGTGTTGAGCCTGTCTATGTTAAAGTAGGTCCCATGTAGTAATCAATTAAAGGTGGGTCCCATGTTGGATGACTACAAAAGCAAGTGGGTGGGGTGTGCAGAACGCCAACGGCGTATTTTAGCGACCTGCACTGCACGCTGTATTCCTACCTAGTTCCGTATTCTTCTTGCGTACCTTCATTTATTTAGTCAATAATTGAATGTAAAATAAAAGTAATTTCGTATTCTTACTTTTATGATTCTTTTAATTATTGCATGTATTTAAGAAAAAAAATGTGTAATTAGATGTATTTTTTTTTAAAAGTACAAGATATTATAAGCCACGCGGCAAGAAGAGCAAAAGAAACATAGGGGCTTAAGGAGGAGAACCCGAATAAAACAAAACACCAAAACGGAAAAAATACACACCCTTAAATGTGATGATTTAAGGGTGTGTTTAGTTGTGGAAATTTTTTTATTTTTTTCTGTTTACAAATTTCTAGAAAAGATGAGAGTTTTTTTTTTATAGAAAAGAGTTGAAAATTTAGAAAAGGGTAACATGGGGTTTTCCAATTTTCTATATAAATTTGGAAAATGAAAATTTTAGAATTTTTGAAAATTTTTAGAAAATGATGCTACTAAACAGCTTTACTGTTTTTCAGTTATCAAATGAAAAATTTTCTGAAAAAATAGGAAAATTTTTACCAACTAAACAGGGTCTAAGTATCTAAAAGCGCATTTGGGGGAAGAATCCAATTGGCCCATGAAAAACAATTCTTTGGAGCCTTATTCGAAGTCCAAAAAAACACCATTCTTTGAACCGAGGGAAAAATATCTTCATGCAAAGCACGCGATCTCTCATCATCTGACGAAGCATGTAAAATACGATTTCTCCAAGCCCAAACACTCCATATGCATTCCAAACAAATCGCATGAAATAACTTATTTTTCCATTTTCTTAAAGACAGGCCAAGGATTCCATGCAATATATCTCTAAGGAAGTTTTCAACCAAATAAGCTTTACCTTTGGACAAGTAAGAAAGCAGTGGTCTTTTGTTTCTAACCCTGAACCATAAAAAATACAAGATGACGAGTCTAAGTGAATATGACCACGACGTAATAAATTTTCTCTAGTTGAGAGGCGATCCATAGCTAACCTCCAAGGACAAACATTAACTTTACTCAATTTATTATCAAGGAAAGACAGCTAATAACTCAGTATTTTTCTTGTTTTACTATTTTTAACTAATCAAATTTTATATTTTCTATTCAATTTTTTTATTTCATTATTTTATAATTATAAAAATTAAAAACAATTAAAGGGCATTACTTGTAAGAAAAATATTATCAACCAACCTCATTTTTAATACAATATTTTCTAACATATTTGAAAATATACAAAATCATCTTCTTACACCTCTTTATGTGGATATTTTTTTTACAACTTGTGTGATTCTAATATTTCTTATAAAAAATTATGAAGAGTTGTTTGAGTTATCAAAGGATAAAATGATAACCCAACTAGATTTTAAAACATTTATTCATCAGTTGCGTTATAATACATACTGTACAATTTATTAGATAGGTTGGTACCGTAAAAACACATTATGTTACATTTAAAATGATAAAAGTACGTCTAATATAAGTCGATGCATATCAAATATATGATTTTAATTACGTTTTACTTTTCTTATTTTAAAAATATTTTTTTATTAGGTTCTAACTCCGTCATTTTAACATACGGTATTATTATAATTAAAGTAGCACTTTCTACAGGGAATTTTTATGAGTTAGCAAATTATGCAACTTTTTAGTCATAGAATAAGGAAAACGTAACCACTAAAGGCCTCTTGGTCTAGCGGTATGTGAGTTGCCCTCTAACCTTAAGGTTGTGGGTTCAAGTCTCGGTGGAGACATGTGAGATAGTTGTATGAGTTATAAAAAATGCCGTGCAACCATCCAAAGACAAATGGAGTTGTTTTAATCGTTTGAAAGTTTCTAAGAAAAAGAAAACTAAATTATTATTATGTAGTAGCATGTTTGAAAGTTGATTCATCCAATGACTTCGCTCATGTTTCAAGTCATTATTTCAAGTTACTCGATTGATAACACGATTTTAAATAAAGTAGTAACATGTTGAATTAGTAAACCGAAGGTTGTTGAGATCCGTTCTTGTTTTAGATCATTTTTGTCTTCATAAAATCATAATTATAAGATCGAATCAAGATCGTAAAATTCTAAAAAGTATTAATTATGTAGCAAGAGTTATAGTTTTAATGAAGTTTAATGAAATGATGCAATGAGTTCATGTTTCAATTTAAACAACTAAATAAAAAAGATTTGGATACGAAAAAAATATGTCACGAGTCGTATATGATATAAGTCAAGATTATTAAGATCACGATCTTAACCGTACGATCATTCTGTCCTACAACATAAAACCTTACAAGAATGTAATAGGATCAGATATATCATATGATATAGTAAATAAGACCGTAAGGTTGTAGTAAGATCATAGGATTCAGCTGGTAGTCAGAATGTACATTCGGATGATCCTTTTCAGATTTACGATCATTTGAATAAGATGAAAGAGCAAGAACAGAAGAAGGGGGAGGAGGAGGATAGCAGAACTAGGGAGTGTCCGCCGGGGTTGACACCAAAAGAGACGAGTAAAGAGAGTGAGCAGAACGAAGGAGTTTATTCACCATTAAAAGAGGACATACAAGGGGAAGAACGAAATAGACAGAGTGACACAGTATCAAAGAGTGAAAACTCGAGATGTTCCGGGCAATTTAAAGCATCCACTGTCCCGAAAACAGGAGGTTCTATTATACATTGTTTGGAAGAGATGGTGAAAGTAGGCCAAACAATGGGATACGATATGGAAGGGGTTGAAAAGGACATCATGAAAATCATTACACAACAGGGAGAAGACGCGGGTGTTAAATGAATTGCTTATCCTTAAATGTTCAGGGCCTTGCCCAAAAGGACAAAAAGGATTGGGTTAGGGAGTTGTGTGTTAAACATAAAGTTACTTTTTTGGCATTACAAGAAACAAAAATGGAGAAAATGGAAGTGGTCACCGTTAAGTCGTGTTGGGGAAATTTTGGGTTCGATTTCATTCATAGTGATTCTGTTGGTTATTCGAGAGGTATTTTATGCGCTTGGGATACGAATTATTTTAAGAAATCTGGTAGTACAGTTTCTGATTACTTCACTATAGTTCGTGGCATTTGGTTGAAGTCTAATACCAATTTCCTTATGATGGTGGTGTATGCTCCTCAAGATAGGAAGGATAAATTAATGTTATGGGATTACTTATCATCTGTGGTTAATAACTGGGTCGGGGAAGTCATAATGATGGGGGATTTTAACGAGGTTCGTATGCAATCAGAGAGATACGGTTCAACGTTTCATGCTAGAGAGGCTGATGTTTTCAATTCCTTCATTTATAATTCAAGTTTGGTGGAGGTCCCTTTAGGTGGTAGCGCGTTCACGTGGTGCCACAAATCGGCAACAAAAATGAGTAAACTAGATCGGTTTTTAGTCTCGGAGAGTTTGTGGAATTCGAATCCTAATTTTAACGCCATTACATCGGATCGATATCTTTCTGATGATCGCCCAATTCTGTTAAGGGAAGTTTCCACAGATTATGGGCCGAGCCCGTTTCGGTTCTATAATTCTTGGATTGATACCACCGGGTTTAAAGAGTTAGTGGATGATAGCTGGAGAGTGGCTCCTGTGGATAATCAGAATGCTATAAGGAGTTTCATGAACAAATTAAAATTTCTTAAAAACAAAATAAAAGAATGGAATGTGCGACACCTTACGACGATGAAGATGGACTTGACTCGTTTACAAGAGGAGTTGAAGCGGTTAGATGCGGATATCGGTAGTGGTAAGGGGAGCGACATCACTGTCAGTAGAAGATTGGACGTTATGAATTCCATTCATAGCATCATCAAGACTCAAGCTAGTCAAGCTGCACAAAAAGCTAAGATCAAATGGTCCGTTGAAGGAGATAAGAACTCACGATTCTTTCATGGTATTATTAATAAAAGAAGGAAACAAAATAGCATTATGGGCGTTATGAATGATGGAGTTTGGCTTGAAAAACCGGAGGACGTTAAAACTGAATTTTTATCCCATTTTCGAGATAGATTTACCTTAAATGATTCAATCCGGGTTCCAATTAACATTGATTTCCCTAATTCCATTCACAGGTTTCAACAGGAGGAGCTAGATTCTGATGTTACTGTACCAGAGATAAAAAGGGCGGTGTGGGGTTGTGGGGTTGATAAATCCCCGGGCCGGGATGGCTTTACATTTTGTTTTTTTTGCCACTTTTGGGTGATGCTTGAGACGGATGTGGTTTTGGCTGTTAAACAATTTTTTAAAGATGGTACATTATTAAAAGGGTGTAATTCATCTTTTATAGCGCTTATCCCCAAAATCACTAATGCTACTATGGTTAAGGATTTTCGTCCGATCAGTCTTATAGGGAGTTTGTACAAGATTATTACGAAGATTTTGGCGAATAGACTTATTCCTGTTCTTGGTGATTTGGTGCATGACGTTCAATCTGCATTTGTAGCGGGGAGACAGATTATGGATGGTCCATTTATCCTAAACGAACTCATGCAGTGGTGTTCGATGAAAAAGGCGAAAGCTATCATGTTTAAGGTGGATTTTGAAAAAGCGTATGATTCGGTTAGATGGGATTTCCTTGATGAAGTCCTTAGAAAATTCGGATTTGGGAGCAAATGGCGTGGTTGGATTCAAGGATGTCTTGGTTCGTCGAGAGGCTCTATCCTTATCAATGGTAGTCCGACTACGGAATTCGAGTTTGGGCGCGGCTTGAAACAAGGTGATTCGCTTTCTCCTTTTTTATTTATTCTTATAATGGAATCATTACACATTTCATTCCAACGAGTGGTAGACGCAGGTTTGTTCACGGGGATCAATATTAACAATGAGGTATGCATTTCTCATATGTTCTTTGCGGACGACGCTATGTTCATTGGGAAATGGTGTGATTCTAATCTTGCTGCTCTTACTAGTGTTTTAGATTGTTTTCACCGGGCATCCGGTCTCAAAATTAATATGAGCAAAAGCAAAATTTTAGGGATACAGGTGGACAATGACAAAATTGTAGAAGCTGCTTAGAAACTTGGGTGTCGTATTCTCCATACTCCTTTCACGTATTTGGGTACGAAGGTGGGAGGTAATATGAATAGGGTTGTGGCTTGGCAGGAGGTTATTGTTAAGGTAAGAAATCGATTGTCAAATTGGAAGATGAATGCGCTCTCTATAGGAGGAAGATATACTTTGTTGAAATCGGTCCTCGGGTCCATTCCGTTGTTTTATATGTCCATCTATAAAGTTCCCATGGCCGTGCTTAACGAGTTGGAGGCTATTAGAAGACGTTTTTTTAATGGCATCGAACAAAACAGTAACAAAACTACTTGGGCTAAGTGGACCGCTGTTATGAATGCGAAGGAAACAGGGGGGGCTCAGGATAGCGAGTTTTTATGCGCTTAATAGGGGTCTTATCCTTAATTGGCTGTGGAAGTTTTTTGTCAATCAAGATTCGTTATGGTCGAGGGTCATTCGTGCCATACATGGGGAGGACGGGAAGATAGGCAGTGAGGTACGTACTCCCTGTCGCTCTAATTAGTTGGTTATTGTTAATGAGGCTGCTGTTTTAAAGAATAAAGGAGTCGATTTTTTCGAGCATCTTAAATTAGTCGTGGGGGACGGTCGGAATATCAAATTTTAGATAGATAAGTGGCATAACGCAGGTATTCTTAGAGATGTATATCCAAGGATGTTTGCTTTAGAGACGAATAAAGAGGCAAGCATTTTGGATAAGTTTTAGGCTCCTAGTCTGGATTCTACGTTTCGTCGCCCAGTGAGGGGAGGAGTCGAGCAAACACAACTTGCTGCTCTCATTCTTGCAACTGCTAGTATAAACCCTGTTCCTCAGAAAGATCGATATAAGTGGGACTTATCTAATGGTGGTGAGTATTCAGTAGCTTCTTTAAGGAAACTTATTGATAACTGCAGATCTTCGGCAGGAGCGCCTAGGACTAGATGGGTGAAGTCGGTTCCGATTAAAGTGAACATTATTGCTTGGAAGATTAAACACAACGCTTTGCCTACACGTTTTAATCTTTCTGGCAGGGGCATTGAAATTGATTCTCTCACCTGTCCTACTTGTGAAGACGGCATTGAATCTACGTCTCACCCTTTTTTCAGTTGTCGTGTGGCGGACCAGTTGTATACGAAGATTACTCGATGGTGGAACATTCCACTGATTGATTTTAATTCTTATTCGACATGGCTGGAGTGGATGTTAACTATTCGTCTACCTAGTAAATTAAAAGCTGTTTTGGAGGGAGTCTTCTACACGACGTGGTGGTTCTTGTGGAGGTTCCGGAACAAGGTTCTATTTGATAACTCTCGTCCTTCGAAAGAGATTCTATTTGATAGTATTTTGTCTAGTTCTTTTATGTGGTGTAATTCTAGAAGTAAAGCCTCATTCATTTAGAATGACTGGCTAAAGAATCCGTATCTCGTTAATTTGTAATCTAGTTTCTTGCTAGGTTTCTCAATAAAATCGCCGTTCAAACAAAAAAAAAAAATCATAGGATTGCTAGAGCAATCATAACCCTCCAGAGCAGTTGATCAACTGTATTCTCCCATTTAAAAAAATAAATAAACCCACTTAACTCATTTTCTCATATACATGGTCTAACATCACATTTACAATGACTGAAATTGTTTATCAACTTATATCATATACGATTTGTGTCATATTTTTTTTCCCAAATTTTTGAGTGGTTCGAACATAAACTCATTGCATGCATTGCATTATATTATCACGATATTTGATTTTTTTAAAGTTTTTTTCATTCGTACCCATTTAAAATGGTCATTCTAGTCGACTTATTATGTTGATTTTCGTAAAGTTACAACTCCTATTACAAAAATCACATTTTTTATGATCTTTCTATTTCGGTTTAGTTTTACGATTTTAATTTTGCAAAAACAAAAATGATCTCAAAGATGATCGCGATATTGATAACCTCAATTCAAGGTGATCAGAGATAATTTTATTGATTTTATATGTGACGTTAGATCGTATATTTGAGATAAAAGGGTCTATCGTATCATGTGTAAAGGGCGGAGGCAATGGATGGCTAGTCCGACAAAATGTGATTTTAGCATTTCTCGCAATTTGTTTTCATGTGTCTGTCGTTGTCATACGTTATATCCGATCCTACCACAATCATACAAGTTTTTATTATGTAGGATCGTATGATTAAATGATCTTACAATCAAAATCTCGATCTGAATAACCATGGGTAAGACGTTATGGGACTTATGGCAACGTTGTCCAAAAATTTGTTGTGGTTCTTACCTTGAAAAATTATGTTGCTATGTGTTTTGTAATTGTGAAGATTTATTACTCTTTTTTTTATACGATTTTGGCTGTGTTTGATAGCGAGCGTTTTGGAGCATTTTGAAGCGACAAGCGATAAACAGATTACATAAAAAGCTTGTTTGGTAACACTTCAACAAACAGTTCATTATTGTTTAATTGCTTCAATTTCAAATGATGGTTGGATAATTTTAGAACTGCTTCAAGCAGTTTGATAATAAAATTACATTTATACCCTTAAATATAATATTTATTATTTATTTAATTAAGTTACGATTCCTTTTAAGTAATTTTACACTTTCTAAATCTTACAGTTACATTACCAAACATCTTTTTAAAACAAACAATTACTACGTTTTGCTCTTACTAACAGTTATACTGCTTACTATTGCTGCTTACTGCTACGTATCACCAAACACTCTTTGAGTATTTAAAAACAAGTCAGCCCAACCTCAATGAAGATACTAGTTTCTTTTTTCTTAGATCAAAATCATAAAAAGTAATCGATTAACCAAAAACTTTTACCTCAATTTTTTTTTTGAGTTTGACCAGTCTCGTGCGAAAACATCCTAAATCAAGATACTCTCGTCAATCGATACTTTTTTATAGATAACCAAATCGATTATCATTATTTAAATACTTTAATTACGTTCTGAACTTCTTACTCCTATATCTTTAAGAGAAATACTAGAACCACATAAATTTCACATAAAAACTTCCACATAATGATGTGGCATGTGACTTGGACCAATGGTTACTTTCTTTTTCCACTAATTTTTTATTTGTTGACAAATCATTTAGTTACACATCATTATGTAAATATTTTTATGTAAAATTTATGTGGTTCCTCTATCTTTAAAGTTTAAACCGACACCAAAGTTTGACATGGATTACTGGCATAGCAAAAACTTTATATAATGAGACATAAAATAATCCAATTTGGCAACAAGATGATGATGCATGTTTCATCATTTGTGGGGTGCATCTTTTTTCTTCTACATATTATCACTATTAATTAACATGAACAACGCTTATTTCATTTGACCACTAAAAATCTATTAATTGGTTTTATTGGAAAGACTTTTTAAAAATCTTGGATTCAAGACCTGTCAAAAATCTTTCAGGCAAAGCGAATAAAAAGTCTAATATAATTAGGCGAAAATTTGAATAAGATATTTTTCCGTTTGTATGTCATTGCACGACTTAACCCACTAACTAATAACATTTGCAGTTCTAAAAAAAATTATAAAATAAAATATTACTATCTCCGTCCCTAATTTAGAGTCTTGTATATCATTTCGAAACGTCCCAAAATTATAGTCCTTTCCAAAAATAAATGTAAGTAATGTAACAAGTTTATCATATTACACTTAATGGTACTAGAAATTACAAAGTATAGATAAAGTTTTAATTAACTACACTAGACGAGTACCAGCGCATAGCGGCGAAAATTGTCTAGCAACAGATAATTAACACGATGCGATATTGTGGTAAGTGTTTCGGTGACGTTCAAAATATAACGTCAAAAGATTAAACTTTTATTGCAAAGCGTTGGTAACATGTTATAATTCAAAATATCTTATAAGTATGTTTCAATTGGATGAAAGGGTGTCATTTGTTTAATTAACCAAAGTTTATATCTTTTTTAATGAATAAGATTTGCATGTAGTAGTTTTTAGTGGGACCCACATTTTTCAAGCATTCAACATTTTCAACTTTCAACCAAAGGGATACACCCTTTATAATATAGTATAGATATAGATTAGTGGGACCCACATTTTTCAACCATTTAACATTTTCAACTTTCAACCAATGTTTTCAGACCCGGGTCGACCCGGCCGGGTCAACCGGTTGAACCGGTTCCGGCCGAAAAAACTTTTCGAAACCCGGCTTGACCCGGCGGGTTTGGGGTGACCCGGGTCAACCCGGTTCTCAAGACCCGGCCGGGTTTCGAATTTTCGGGGTATTTTTTAATTTTTTTTTTGATTTTACGTATTTGCGACGAAATTTTATTTTTACATATTATATTGATTGGTAAACAATTTATATTTTCAATATACGTAAGTTTTTAGGGTTTTTAAAAGTATAATTTTGTTAATTATTAAAAATATAAAAAAAAAAAAAATTTTAGAAAACCGGGTTGACCCGGGTCGACCCGGGTTGACCCGGACCCGGCGACTCGACCGGGTCGATTTAAGACCCGGGTTTTAAAACATTGCTTTCAACCAAAGGGATACACCTTTATAATGTAGTATAGATATAGATTAGTGGGACCCACATTTTTCAACCATTCAACATTTTCAAATTTCAACCAAAGGGATACACCCTTTATAATGTAGTATAGAAGTATAGATATAGATTAGTGGGACCCATATTTTTCAACCATTCAACATTTTCAACTTTCAACCAAAAGGATACACCCTTTATAATGTAGTATAGATATAGATTAGTGGGACCTACATTTTTCAACCATTCAACATTTTCAAATTTCAACCAAAGGGATACACCCTTTATAATGTAGTATAGAAGTATAGATATATATTAGTGGGACCCATATTTTTCAACCATTCAACATTTTCAACTTTCAACCAAAAGGATACACCCTTTATAATGTAGTATAGATATAGATTAGTGGGACCTACATTTTTCAACCATTCAACATTTTCAAATTTCAACCAAAGGGATACACCCTTTATAATGTAATATAGAAGTATAGATATATATTAGTGGGACCCATATTTTTCAACTATTCAACATTTTCAACTTTCAACCAAAAGGATACACCCTTTATAATGTAGTATAAATATTGATTAGTGAGACCCACATTTTTCAACCATTCAACATTTTCAACTTTCAACCAAATGGATACACCCTTTATAATGTAGTATAGATAAGTGTAAGAACGTTATTTTGCAAGAAAGTAAGTAAGAAAGCAATGTTAATAATATTTTATAAAATAATGTGTTTTTTGTCAGAGGATTACTAATTGGGGATGGAGAGACTTATAGTTTACATGAATCATGACACAACAAAAGGGCAAACACAACATGATAAATCAATTTTTAAATATCAACAAGTTATTGCAATATATCTTGTGGAACCAACAAGTGGGGGAGGTGTCATGTGACAAATTTCCTTTATTAGATTTTATTTCGCCAAATTTAATATAGATTTCGCTAATAAACACATTTGCTAAAAAAAACTAAGAGCACATCTAGTGCACAACTTTTCAAAACGTTTTATCAGCTACAATATTTACTCGGAAAAGATTTATTACCCGAGCCAAAATCAAAGGACTATGCCCTCATAAAGATCAAAATGAAAGAAAAAGGTGAAAAGGATAGTGTTAGGTGAGTAGTAGTAGTTTTTTTTTTTACCAACTTTTTAAAGCATATTTAATTTATAAACTACTAAAAAATATTATTATTTGAAAAGGTATTTTCATGTAGTTTTTAGTATTGGAGTGAAAATTTAAAAAAAACTTTTTAATTAACTTTGAAAATAAAAAGTCATTCTTCAAACTTTTAAGGCGTTCAATTTTTAAAAAACTTTTTAAATAACTTTGAAAATTAAAAGTCATTCTTCAAACTTTTTAGGCGTTCTTATGATATGATATGCATTTAATGTAAATGTGTCAAATCTTGCTTATTTTAATAAAAATTAATATTTTTTTATACTTTTTAAAAAGGGTGCTGTATTTTTTGTCCATTCTTTATTATTAATGGGTTAAACAGGTGTACATATAAGAAATTGTCCTTAATGGACGCACATTTAAAATACTAATTAGGCTATCCGGGGTATTTTAAATTATTTTTTTTATTCCCGGCTTACAAACAAATATAATTATTTTGTATTTCTACGTTTTTATATGTTTTTTTCTGTTTTAACTTGTGCCCGTTTAGCCCACCCGTTCGCCCGCTTGGCCCGCCGCCCGTTTAGCCTGTCTGCCCCGTTTCGCCCGTGCACGTTTAGCCGCGTCTGTTTAACCCACGCCCGTTTGGCTCGCTGCCCGTTTATCTCGTCGCCCGTTTAGCCCGCCGCCTACCCGCTCGTTTTGCCACTTCTAATTCAACGCAAAAAATTATTAAAAAGTTTTTGTAGTATAGATCTCTTAATACTGTGCTTGCAGTATATTTGATTTTACAAAACAAAGACACGAATCAAGAATGATTTCACCAACCTCCCCTTTATTTTTATTAAACTGCGTTAGGCTATCACTTCATATGTGATACCTAACTTTTTGATCGTACTTACAAAGCAGAAAGAAAGAAACAAGTGTATCAGTGATCTTACAAACCAAGATCAATATACACATACAACATCAAGAACAAAACTCTGAGTATCAACAATGGCGGAACAAACAAGAGAGACGAAAAATAACAGAATGACCTAAACTATGTGTAAGCGAAGTATATAAAGATGTTTGACTAGGGCAGCTCCAAAGTTTCACAACTTGGCACACAAAGTCCCTCAACTTTCAATACCTGCACACAAAAAGAAAAACACAAAACCAAAAGAAATAATAAAAGATAAATATTACCTTTCTTACCCTCCAACTATACTCACATGTCAACTTAAACTTAATACCCCCTCTTAAGTTGACTTGTGATATAGGTTAACAAGATTAATCTTATCACCCAAAAACTTGTGATCTTTGATTGATAAACACTTTGTAAACATATCAGTCACATTGTCTTCAGATTTGATCTTCAATGTCTTAATCAAACCTGCTGACACTTTTTCCCTCAGAAAATATAAGCCAATTTCAAAATGTTTTGTTCTTTCATGAAACACAGGATTAGCAACAATCTGAATAGCAGAACTGCTATCACAATTGATAGGAACTGGTAAACAAATATCAACTTTAAGATCCTTCATGATCTTAATTATCCACATTATCTCACAAGCAACACTATTCATAGCTCTATATTCAGATTCAGCTGAAGATTTAGCTAAAACAGATTGCTTTTTACTTTTCCAGGAAACAAGATTATTTCCAAGATAAACTGTATATCCTGTCACAGACTTTCTAGTAATCTTACATTTAGCCCAATCAGAATCAACAAATGCAGCAAGACTTAAATCATTGTTTTTCATGAATGAAATACCATTACCAGGAGAACCCTTGAGATATCTAAGAACATGAAAAGCAAGCTTTAAGTGAGACTTATAAGGATCATGCATAAATTGACTAAGACTGTGAACAACATATGAAATATCAGGCCTAGTTAATGTAAGATAGATTAATTTTCCCACAATCTTTTGATAACATGTTTTGTTATCAATAGGAACATCTTGTTCTATAGCACTTTGTTCCTTTTTCTTCTTAGAATAATTAGGAATAGGTGCTTTAGCTGGCTTACATGCCAACATACCATACTCAACAAGTAATTCAAGACAATACTTTATTTGATTAAGCACCAGACTATTGTTAGCATCAAGTACTTCAATTCCTAAGAAGTACTTAAGCTTTCCAAGATCTTTAATTTTGAATGTAGAACTCAAGTATTTCTTAAAGTCATTAATAACATATTCATTGTTGCCAGTTATGATAATATCATCAACATAGACCAATAAAGCAACAAATGAATCATTCTCATTTTTAGTGAAAAGAGAAACATCACTTTTACTTTGTATAAACACATTTTCAACAAGCACACTTGTCAATTTTTCATTACATTTTCTAGGAGCTTGCTTAAGACCATACAAGGATTTAGTGAGTCTACAAACTTTATTATCATTAGACCCATATCCCTCAGGAAGAGTCATATAGATCTCTTCATCTAACTCACCATATAAGAATGCATTATTAACATCAAGTTGATACACAGACCAAGCATAATGAACAGCAACAGAAATAAGGCATCTAACAGTAACAATTTTCACAACTGGTGAAAAAGTTTCTTCATAGTCAATGCCCTCTTTCTGACTAAAACCTTTTGCCACAACTCTAACTTTAAACCTTTCAACCTCACCACTAGACTTATACTTAACCTTCCACAACCACTTACAAGCAACAGCTTTTCTACCTGGAGGTAGATCCACTATTACCCAAGTATTGTTTCTGTTAAGTGCATCCATTTCTTCATTCATAGTCAATCCATTTAGGATTTTTAACAGCTTCTGAATAAGATTTGGGCTCATGAATCTTGTTCAAATTATTGGCAAAGACAAAGTTATGCATAGACAAATTAACATAACTAATCACACTATTTATGTCATATTTTTGAATCTTTTATCCATCTCATAATTGTCAAACTTAGCAGGTGTTTTAACAGATCTACTAAACCTTCTTAACTCTGGCCTTTCTGGACTATTAACATTTTCAGATTCAAACATTTGTTTAAACTCTACAAAGTCATCACCCTCAGACTCATAATCATCATCAGTATTGATAATGTCATCTCCCTCATGACTTCCTATTCTACCACCTAGACCATTCTGGTTGTTGTCATTTTTGTCTATACTAGACTCTTTGACTACCCCCTAGAATGCCTGGCAACATCAGGAGATGCATCACTAGACACATCTACTAAGTCAGGAGTCACACTATTATCCATATCACTTTTATTGTCTCTCTTATCATCATAGTGTTCACTTGACTTTGATTCTACTAGGTCAAAAAAGTTTTGACTGTTAACACCATTTTCCTCAAAGACAAACTCTTTTACTAACACATCATTTTTAAAAGGATAAACAGTCTCATAGAACTTCACATCTCTAGAAAAGAAAAAACTCTTTGTTTCAAGATTATAGAGCTTATAACCTTTTTTAGTATTAGAATACCCCATAAAAACACATTTATCAGACCTAGCAGAAAATTTATCTGAATTATTTAAAACAGTTGCAAAACACAAACACCCAAAACTTTTAAGTAAAGAGAGACTAGGTGACACATTGTAAATCATTTCATAAGGACTTTTTCCAGAAAGCACAGAGGTAGGAAGCCTGTTAATAAGGTACACAGATGTTAAAATACATTCAGACCACATGTTTAAAGGAATGCCCCCTGAAACATGAGGGCTCTAGCAACATTAAGAAGATGCCTATGTTTTCTTTCAACTACACCATTTTGCTATGGTGTATATACAGAAGAGGTCTGATGAATGATGCCTTTAGATATAACAAAATTTTCAAACATATGATTGATAAACTCAGTTCCATTATCACTTCTAAACACTTAAACAGAAACATCAAACTGATTTTTAATAAGATTATAAAATTCAACCACTTTTTCAAAAACCTCATCCTTCCCCTTAAGCAAATACAACCAGACAGCTCTAGTGTAGTCATCAACAATAGTATGAATGAATACAAATCCTTCCCTACTCTTAACCCTATAAGGACCCCAAACATCCAAATGAATAATATCACCCAAATGCTTAGTCTTATGATCACTAAGTGGGAAAGGTTCTCCGGTCTGCTTAGCCTTGTGACACACATCACAAGGCTGAGTGTCAACCAGATCATCAATCTGAAGTGTATCTTTTAACACACTCAAAACTTGATCAGATGGGTGACCAAGCCTATTGTGCCAGATGCACTTAGATAACAAACAAGAAGTAATTTTACTATTAAAAATTTTCCTACCTGAATCAAACAAATACAAGCCATTATTCTCACTACCAGTCCCCATGAGGGACTTTTGAAGAGAATCCTGAACAAAACACTTAGATTCAGTGAAAGAAACAACAAACTTGTTATCCTTAGCAAGTTTATGAACATATATAAGACTGACTTTGTATCCAGGTACCACTAACACATTTTTCAAATTAATTTTATCAGTAAGTTTATAATTTCCAACATATTTTACCAATTCAATAGTCCCATTAGGATGAGATACAGTTATATTCAAATGAGAGACATTTATGACATCAGTAAAACGGTCAACAGAAATAGTCATGTGTTGAGAGGCACCAGAATCAAAAATCCAGCCAACATAGGTACTATAAGTACTAATATTAGAGTTGTAATTAAAAAACTTGCATGCAAAAAAATTTATCACATGATTAGAGAAAGTTATAGTACCAGCAGCACCAGACTGCAACTCACTATTGTCTGGCTTAGAACCAATCAAAGCCATCAATCTGTTAATATGATCTTGAGTAAAAGGCATAGAGTTTCCTGTACTTAGATCATTCTTAACATAAGCAGAACTAGAATTGACACCACCAGAAGAAGTATTAGAATTAACACCACCAGAAGTTCTTTTCTTGAATCCTGGTAGATATCCATTAAGATCAAAACACCAATCAATGGTGTGACCAGTCATATTACAATGTTTGCAAACCAAGCTATTATTCCTAGTAGACCCTCTCCCTTGAGAGGATCTGTTATTGTTATTATTGTTATTGTTAGACCAATTATTATTGTTGTTAGACCAATTAGACGGTCTAGCCGCAAATGCAAAAGAGTTTGGTCTAACAGAAGAATTATGAACTAAGTTATTCTTATGAGATACAACCCTAGATAGGATAGCAAAAGCAGATTTCACATCTGGTAAAGGATCATAAGTCAGTAATTGACTTCTTACAACACTGTAAGTGTCATCCAATCCCATAAGGAACTGCATCAATCTCAATAGACTACTATGACTTTTAAGCTGAGGAGCACCCCTCACAAGTACAATTAGGCAAGTTAACCAGAGAGTCAAATTGCCTCCATAAACTATTGTAATTGTGATAGTACTCAGACAAAGAAGACCCAGATTGAGTAAGAGAACATATTTTAAAGTGCAAATTATATATCACAGAACCATCAATTTTATCATATGTTTCCTTAAACTCATCCCAAACATCTTTAGCATTTTTAGAAAAGATTTGCCCTTGATATAACTCAGAAGATATACAACCAAGAATTCATGACAACACAACAGCATTACATTTATCCCATTGTTCCTGTAAAAACTCATCTTCTTATCTTTAACACATGTACCATCAATAAACCCCAACTTATTTTTAGTATGCAAAGCAAGTTTGAAAGCAGCAGCCCAAACTTTATAATTTTCAGGACCAGAAAGTTTAGTTGTCACAATTGGGTGACCATTAGTATTAGATGGGTGCAAATAAAGAGGGTCATTAGGGTGTGACATTAGTATTCTCATCATCAGTATCACTGACATCCTTATCACTTTTCTTGTCCTCAGACATGATGAAAAACACAAAAAACTAACAAACACAAAGAACAAAAAACCCCTTGTAACTCCTCTACACAGAACTACCAAGAAACCAAGCAAAAAACTCAATCAACCAAACCACCAAGAACTACCTAGATCCCTTCGACACCTAATCACCCACTAACAAACAAAACAAACCTAAAGATAAAAGAGAAGAGTGGTATTACAACGCACGCGCAACAACAAGCCACCAATCAGAGAACAAGATTAATGAGATCAAGCGGATCTCACAAATCAAACCAGCACAGCGGAAAACTCACCTGACAAATTAGTTATAACAACAAGAAATAACAGATAAACCACCTCAATACCTCCAATCAAAGAAACCCTAATTTCTGAAATTTAGGGTTTTTTTATTAAACTTACCAGATAAGCAATTAAACCCAATTAATTGCTTAAGAACCCAAATAAACACCACAGAACACCAAGAATCAGAAAACCCCCAATTTTTTAGAAACCCAAAAAAATTAATTGATCAAATCCTGTAATTAAACTCAATTAAAACACGATTAACCACTAGATTAATCAAGATCTTTAATAAAAGTAGTTTTAAAACCAGATATCAAGAACCAATGGCTCTGATACCATATTTGATTTTACAAAACAAAGACACGAATCAAGAATGATTCAACCAACCTCCCCTTTATTTTTATTAAACTGCGTTAGGCTATCACTTCAAATATGATACCTATCTTTTTGATCGTACTTACAAAGCAGAAAGAAAGAAACAAGTGTATCAGTGATCTTACAAACCAAGATCAATATACACATACAACATCAAGAACAAAACTCTGAGTATCAACAATGGCGGAACAAACAAGAGAGACGAAAAATAATAGAATGACCTAAACTATGTGTAAGCGAAGTATATAAAGATGTTTGACTAGGGCAGCTCCAAAGTTTCACAACTTGGCACACAAAGTCCCTCAACTTTCAATACCTGCACACAAAAAGAAAAACACAAAACCAAAAGAAATAACAAAGGATAAATATTACCTTTCTTACCCTCCAACTATACTCACATGTCAACTTAAACTTAATACAGTAATATTCAATAATTTAATACATAAACTTTGAATTTTCCGTTTTAAAAGATAAACTTCACTCATGTTTTATTTTATTTCGTCCATAATTTTTTATAGTAAAACTCGTATCCAAAACTTCTCTAAACATACTTATTCAAAGTTATTTTGGTGATCAACTTTGCTAGCACTTTTGGTTTGATAGTTTAGTAATTTAACTTTAATAAATTATAAATGGTGTATTTATAAATTCCTCGCATGGATGACGAGTACATTTCGAACCAACAAGGACGACTTTTGCAATTTACTTTACAGTTTATACAATTTATGGGCGTTATATACTTTAGGAGAAAGATGGTTATGTCTCCCGTTATATCTATGATAATTTTATGAAAGTTTTGGACTTAAACATAAATGTTTCACTTACTCGTTATAAACTTTGTCTCTGTGTGAAAATTTTTACAGACTTTCCTAGTTTAAACTTCAAACCAAGGTGAAATGTTATTTTATCATGACAAGTATCAAAATGAATAATAAAATATGAGACGTGGAGAAATTTACATCCACCAACTCCCAAAAGGATAACTAAGAAAGAATTCATACGATCAGGTGGTTGTTGATTTGTGGATTCATACGAAAAAGGTTTTTAAAATCGATAAATACATTACAAAATTAATAATATTTGTTACTCTCTGTCTCATAATTATTGTTTTGACAAAAACATATATTTAATAAAATTATCATTTTTTGAGTTTTCTCTCTATTACTATTTATACAATGAAAATTTTACCCTTAATAAATTTATTTACCATTTCTTTATTATTTGTAATAATACTTTTAAATGAATATGATGTATTAAACTTAATCTATATTCTTTATATATTTTTGAAATTAGACAATTAATAGGAGACGTTCCGAAATAATAACGTGGAATATAATTTTGAGACGAACATAATAACTAAATTAAATATGACAAAAGAAAATAGTAAGAGATTATTAAAAAACATATTTCTATTAATTTTTACTAAAAATCATTAAAAATTATTTTTATCAAATTTTATTATAAAACAATAAAGCAAGTAATATAAAAGAGTACTAAAAACATATCTTACTCGATATTTAATAAAAAATAGTAAAACTTTTTAACTATTTTTTTCCATATGCAAAATATATGAATTTTTTTTATTATTTTTATATTTAATATGTTTTAGTAAGAAACTATTATAATAATTCAAATTATTGTGTATTACGTAATAAGTAAAAATTTTAATAAATAAATATTCTTTTTATTTATAGTGACCATATATATGAGTAATGAGGCAACTTTATATCTCCTCTTCCTATTTTTATGGATTAATTTTTTAATATGAATGTAGAACTAAAGTTGAGATTCATATAAAACCTTACCTCAAAAAAGATCAAATGATCAAATCCAAGTCATTCAATCCTAACTTCATCCAATGGCTAGAATTCATTCACTAATCATATATAAAATACAAAAACGTACAAATCACCTTTCGTTTATCATTTCATTTTCTCTCTCTAAAAGATACACATTTTCACTTTCTCTCTCTACCACCTACATCCAACCCAACCACCTACATCTTCCCCAACCACCACTCCCGACCACCACCCTCGACCACCACCTCGAACCACTACACCACCCCCGACAACCACACCACTACCACCACCACTGGATCCTCTTCGTCAGAAATCAACGAACCACCACCTGCATCAACACCAAATAGATCTAATTTTGATATGTGATTTGAACAAACAGATCTGATTTTGACATGTGATTTTGAATAAACGGATCTAGTTTTGAAAAATAGATCTGATTATGACATGTGATCTGAACATTGCTTAGTATTTGTTTGATTATTAATAGGCGAAATCACAAGTGATTATGACATAATTACATGTAATATGTATGGAATGAGTTCATATTGTTGAAGAGGTAGCAAGGGTATTAATATTGATGATGTTGGAAGAGTTTAGGTAATCGAAGAAGGAATACTCGCAATGAAGTTGTTGAGGAAAATTACATGTGATTTTACCTCAAAGAGAAAATGCGAAGAATCTGGTGTGTACCAATGCACATACCAAAAAGACTTGTCGGCTATGTCCAAATGCAATAACGATTGTAATGAATAACATTATTTAAAGTGAAATATTTTTTACTTCATAAATATTTTTCATGTTTTATTTCATTTCAAATATATGTGGATTGTACTTGAGCTATGACTCAGAGATGTTGATTGTTACTTTTAAATGTCCATTAAAACATGAATAATAAGATTACATGGATTTTCATTTTCATTTTTACTAAGTTACTTTGTTATAATTACAAGTTTGTTAAACAAAATATGATAATCAAGCGAAACCGCAACAAATATGGCCAAAATCACAAGTAACTTGGCACAAATCACATGTGATTTGGCATAAATCACAAGTCATTTGACATAAGCCACAAGTGATTGACACAAGTCACAAGTGTTCGAAAACATCACTTGCAGTTTAGCCAAGATTGTGATCTTGAATTTGGTATAAATCACTTGTTGGTTTGGCCTAAATCACTTGTGATTTAGACCAAATCACATATAATTCATGTATGAATTACATGTGATTTATGTAATAATCACATGTAATTTATCTCAGCATCCATACATGTATGAAAAAAATAAGAAACTAAAATAGTTATAATAACACATTTGTTTTACTGAATATGTCCTTTGATCAACTTGTTTTAACTACTCCACAATCATAAAATTAGGTATCAACACATTAATTCATCTAACACATGTGATATTGCGATGGAATTGGCTTGTTATTGATAAATGAAATCGATTTGTTATGAAAATAGGGAAATCACATGTGATTCTGCCTGAAACACATGTGATTTTGCTTTGTTTTTATTTGGTTGTAATAATATTTTCATGAAACACATGTGATTCTATATGAAACACATGTGATTCAGTCTGAAATACACGCGGTTTTGTTAAAAAAAACTTATTGTGTTTGTGAAAAAGTTATAAATAAAGGAAGAACTGAAGACTCATATTCACATGTAATTATCACTGAATCAAATGTAATTCAGACATAATTACATGTGATTCAAACAAAATCACATGTAATTCAGAAACCAATTTATATTATATATTTAACATGAATGACAACAAACATGTAATATAGTGACAAAATTACATATGATTCAAACAAAATCACATGTGATTAATCTAAAGTAGGTTTGTTAGAATAAGTTAACATTTTGAAATGTTTGAGTCACATGTAATGCAAGAAAAATTACATCTAATTATCAGTGATCACATGCTAACAAAAATACATATGATTCAAACAAAATCACATGTAATTTAGAATGCAATTTGTTTTCAATATTTAACACGAATGACAATAAATATTTTTTATATTGATAGAATTACAAGTGATCCAAAAAAATCACATGTGATTTATCACCGAATCACATGTAATTCAAGAAAATTACATGTGATTAGAACAAAATCACATGTACGACTATAGGATGTATGAAACTTTAAAGCTTTCACAATGCTACATGTACCTCTAGTCCCAATGCTTGATCAGTTGATGTTGATCATTTTCAATTTTTAGACTACTGAGACACTATTAATATAGTACTATACACTTCCTCAAGACTTACGGTGATTAAAGGATTAAAGTTGTTAACTCATTTATATAAGATTAATCTGAGAACAAGAGTCACTAAGAAATATGTCATTTTGAAGGCAACAAAAATATGAATACGAAAACAGAATCTAAAATATCACCACCAGACAATATAAATAAACCATATCGAACCAATTAAGTTTTGAAACATAAAATCCGTACACTATTACAAAAACAACTTGCTATTCGCCATATGAAATTAATTATAAACTTAAATTATCAATACATATGAGTTATGAAGCCACACAATTTAAACCTTTCACCAAAAGTTGAGGAAAATCCCTAACAACTTATCATCATTTCCTTGCTTGTAGAATCTTGAAAATTACAAGGCCATGTGACAACATATCCGTTATATTTCATCCTCTTTGCAATCATGCCCCGAACCCATACAATAAGATTATCACCTTCAGCACCACCAGCATGACCTGTTGGATTTCTGTCAATCAAGAACTCTAACATCACCACCCCAAAACTATAAACATAACCTTTTGTAGTCGCCACCATTTTCTAACCATATTCAGGAAGGATATATCAAAATGTACCTTCTAATAGTGTACTCACATGGCTTTCACATGATGATGACCTGGTAGCATCAAATCAAAAACCAACATTACTTTTAGATCATGATGTTCATTAAGATTATCATCATGTTGGTGATGATTGTTGAGTGCGACGACACTGGGGTATGATGGGGGTGTTGCGACGGTGGGGTGTGGCGGTGGATGTGACGGTGGGGGTGTGGCAGTGGGTGGCCAAGATTTGGAGTGTGTGTAGCAGGGTAGGGTGAGAGATATTAAATGAATGGATTAAATCTAAGCCGTACAATTTGTGTGGAAATGAAAGGTTGAGATCAATTCTTTTTACCTTTTTTGAATGCCTATTCCCTACTGAACTTCTCTCTATAGAACTAACGTTTATATTGCATAAACGAGAATCATTAAATTTGATCACAATGTGAATTTTTTTAACCCCAATTGATTAATGAAATATCATACTATAATTAACAAACTAGTTTTAATGTTTGCGTACGTACGAGGTTTAAACCCACAGAATAAATCATATAATAACTTCGTTATTGTGTTTTTGTGTATGTTATATATGTTTTTTAAAACATATAATGTTTATATATCTTGATTATGTTGTTGTTTTATTGCCCATGGAGTAAATTAATATAAATGCATCTCAATTTTAAGTTTTTAAATTTCATACTCTTTTTATATCTAAATTATTAATCAATAAAAAATTTACATCAACCTTACACGTAGATGATTTATAAAATTATGATTATGTAATGTTTAATATTATTCTATAAACGAATATAAAATTTTTAATACTTAAATAGTTATGATGCTAATGAACCCATGAATTTTACATGAATTAATTATGTAATAATATTAACTGATATTTTGTATAAATATTTGTTGCATAAAAGATTTGAATTTGTTTGACTGAAATGTTAGTTATCCTTTCTAGACATTGTGTGTTTAGTAACACATAACGACCTTGAAAAAATATATATATTGTTGTAATATGTAGAATCCCGTATATTTATTTTCATCTCACACCGATGTCTGAGGTCCTGCATTCATTTTGATATTTATATTCTTGTTAATAATAATTTACGTATATCACATAGTTTGATATTGTTAAGCGTTAAAGTAGAAATAGATAATAATTTGTGTTTTTATTTCAATATTTATAATCATGTTTTCTTTGGAACGGAAAATGTTAGTGGTTAGTGGGTCGAGTCGTGCAATGAAATCCAAGCGGGCAGCATGTCTTCTTCGAACACTTGCCTAGTTAAGTTAACTTCTTATCCGCTTCTCGTGAGAGGAAAAGCCATTGGCATGTCTTGAACCCAAGACCTCCAAAAAAACTCATTTAGTGGAACCTTGGTGGCCAACTGAGCTAGGTCACTTGGTTTAAATATCTATAATCATGTAATTTTTATAACATATATATTATATTTTTAAAATATAAAGTTTAGAGGGTATAATGTTTAAAGGGGTATTTTGTTTATTATAAAGTTACTAAAAATATGAAAAATTATAAGTTTACATTTCAATCTATCTGATTATTTAAAATTCAACCACTAAAGTTTTATTAATCCCCTCATCCTTTCTAAGTTCTAATTTTCACAAATTTGACACATATATTTTTGTGTGTTTTTATCAAAAATTATTCCATTAAAATTTTAATTTTAACTAAACTGAATTGAATTTTGATTTTTTTCGACCAATCACATCGCACGATTTTGATTATGTGTCAAAATCAAGTCATTTGATTGGTCCAATTTTTTTCTACAATCTTCACTTTCCGCTAAAATGATACAAATCTAATTGACTAATCTTGAATTAATAAAAAGAACAAACAGACCTCCTGCGCCAGAGAAGTAGGTTTCTCCCTAGTCTAATGACTCCCAATAATTACCTAGCTAAACAGATAATCTGGGTGACTATATATATACACCCGACTCCAAGTCCTAATAAGACTCAAATACGTAAATAATAAACAAAAGATAACTACCGGATGACTTCCAGAATTTCCAGTTTACTCCCTAGTCTAATGACTCCCAACTCTTTTCTTTTTGCACCTCTAGAAAACTTGACCGAATCTTTTACTTGTATTCATATCAATACCCCTGTCCCAAAAAAGCACCTTGTCCTCAAGGTGGAAGTTTAGAAACTGGTTCTGTATGAGTTGAAAAGGTTCCTATGTAGATTCATATTTTGTTAAATTTTTACAACGGATAAGAACCTCACGATCTTCTTTAGAATTACTTTTCCCTTATCGAACACCAATCACTTCTTGTGGTTGCACCATCATCTCCATATCACCTGATAACTCTTGTGGAAAATCAGCTTCAGCAAGTTGGTTACTAGTCACCTTTTTTAGTAGACCACAAAACGCGTTATGTCATGGTAAGGCGAATGTTGTCTTATGAACCAAGATCTCTCCTGGCCACAGCCGATGTGGGATTTGCCTAGGGTGTCGTAATCACCCCTCTTAGGGACTCATCGTCCTCGATGAGGTTTGCCCCACCATCCCGAACGGCTCAGGAGTGGCTCTGATACCACCTGTGACATCCCGCCTACTTAGACTACAATATTATCCGCTTTGCCTCCAGGCTCACGGCTTTGCTTTGTGGCCCTCATGTGAGTACTTCCCGCCATGTCACCCAAGCTAGTACTACTCTCACATGAGCACGCTTAACTGCCAGTTCCTGAGAACCCCACTTGCAGTAGACCACAAAACGCATTGTGTCATGGTAAGGCGAATGTTATCTTAAGAACCAAGATCTCTCCTGGCCACAGACGATGTGGGATTTGCCTAGGGTGTCCCAATTACCCCTCCTTGAGGACTCATCGTCCTCGATGAGGTTTTCCCCACCATCCCGAACGGCTCAGGAGTGGCTTTGATACCACCTGTAACATCCCGCCTACTCAGACCATAATATTGTTCGCTTTGCCCGCAGGCTCACAGCTTTGCTTTGTGGCCCTCATGTGAGTACTTCCCGCCAGTTCACCCAAGCTAGTACTACTCTCACAAGAGCACGCTTAACTGGCAGTTCCTAAGAACCTCACTTGTAGTAGACCACAAAACGTGTTGTGTCATGGTAAGACGAATGTTATCTTATGAACCAAGGTCTCTCCTCGCCACAGCCGATGTGGGATTTGCCTAGGGTGTCACATAAAACGTTATGAATAAGTTTCAAGGCTTCTATTGACCACTTCCGTCTGCCCATTTGTTTGAGGCTGGTAGGCTGTGCTACGCTTTAGCGTGGTCCCCTACCACTTGAAGATTTCTTTCCAGAATTTACTCATGAATACCTTGTCTCGATCAGTTACCATAGATTTCGGCACTCCATGTAATTGTACCACCTCCCGCATAAAGGTTGCAGCCAGTGTTAACGCCGTATAAGGGTGTCTTAATGGAACAAAATGTGCATACTTGCTTAGTCGTCTAACACTTCTAATATGACCGTGAAACCTTTAGATTTAGACAACCTCTCAATAAAGTCCATAGTGACCTCATCCCATACTTTGTCAGGAACTCTAATGGTTGAAGTAACCCACTTGTTGCTAGCGTTGAATACTTATGGCGTTGGCATACCACACACTCTGAGACCATCTTTGCTATATCCCTTATCATTCCCGACCAATAGAGTTCAGAATCCATGTGATGATAAGTTTTTATGTTGCCCTCATGCCCCCGGTTGGAGTGCTATGGAATTTAAAAAATAGTTTAGGAATCCATTTGGACGTCCTTGGCAAGACTAGCCTACTCTTGTACAACAAACTCCCCTCTTCTATAGTATACCTGTCGCACGACTCATCCTTTTTGTTAATGTAATAATGCCTAAAAACGTTACTTCCATTTTTTGTCTCGCTTAGTTTTGATTACGACAATATGTAAAAACAACCATTTACGAAAACAACGAAAAACGAATTCTTGAGTTCAAGTATTTTTCATTTTACCCATTTTCACTTAGGGGTATGAATAAACAAGTAATAACCTTAATCAAGTGATCAAGTGATTTAATCTTTTCTTAAAACTCACTTTTTATTAAGTGTGACAAGTTTTTTATTAAACTTTCTTTTTAAGAAAATATTTTATTAAATTAAATATTTGAAAATTTGAAAATGGCATATTCTTTTTTGATTTGGAATGTTCTTTCAGGATATTTTATAATCAGATAAGACCTCCACCACTAAAGGACAAAAAGGGAGCGGAGTCTACTCCGGCGGTTATATGTGTCATGACACACTAATTTTGAGTGTCCCAATCAATATGAGGAGTGTGCAAATCACCTCTCTTGGTAATAACATACCAAAGATCTAAATCTTTTGATTTCACATAAGTCTTAAATCTATTTTTCCAATAAATAAAACTATCGGTTTTAAAAAGTGGTGGTCTTTGCATAGATTGCCCTTCCAGGTACTTGTTGGAATCCATAGATCGATTCAAGTTTTAAAATGCAATATACTTTAAAAATTCTTGAGCAACCTCGCTCTGATACCAATTGTAGAAACTAGAAGGGGGGGTTGAATAGTTTCGTATATTTACTTGTTAAAAGATGGTTTTCAAAAAAATCCTTTTTCAAGAACTTAGGCTTGAGGAAATATGTGAAATCTTCTTATGCACAATATGAATAATGCTAGTGTAAATAAACTAATACTAACTAATGTATATGCACAAAGAATAAATAATGTAAAGAGTTAATGGTAAAGAAAGATCAAACCAAACACCAAGGATTTATAGTGGTTCCGCAACGAAGCTCACTCCTCGTTCCTACTCCACTCCTCGAGTAATCCTTACTCGGGAGTTCACTACACAACAAGCTCCTTATGGTGGACAAAACCGTATACGTTGCTTAACCAATTTCCGACTCTAAGCTAAAAGTCGAGCCCTAATCGTAGCTAGGACCAATCTACACAACTATTCACAGCATAAGTATGCACACATAAGTCCATTACCAACGCCAAACCATTCACAGCATAATTTATAAATAACAAAACAAAACAGTGTCTCTTCCATCCCATCTGGAAGTCTTAAACATTAGAAAACATAGGACTATGAAACTCACCTGATTGAGCTTCCCCAAACATCCGCGCACTAGCAATAAGCTAACAACCAAAAACACATAATCAAAACATGAACCAAACACTAAAATGGCTCATCAACCTATGACGGACATCTAAGCTTCTACCATATATATACCTCATATATATGCTCTAAGCATCTCATTACACCCTTCTATAAAGCCCATAACTCATTATACTTCATAACCCGTCCCGTTAACATTTTACCCAAAACAGTCCCGGTTTTAGGTCTCCAAACTATAAGCCAAACGCCCACTTAAACATACCCATGATCTATGTAAAGAGAATATTTATGCCCTTACATATGTTATCTAAAACTTCCCATTTGCCCCAACCTTAAAGCTACTGTTAAGGCCCCGATAGATATATATATACTTTTGTCATTCCAGTTTTACTGATTTCAAACATACAAAAAGTTTGTTATGATTAGGGGGTCTTACCCTAAAACAAAACCTTAGCCCAAGTGCAGATACTTACTACAATATATAAACCATCTCTCATGTTCGTTAGAATATCCCAATGCAACCCTAAGTACCCTAAACAACCCAATACTTAAAAAGAAAACAGGCTGACTTCAAAACTGTTTTGACCTTCGACTGTTGTAACATGTTTTTGACCCACTTCCCGACCTCCAATTTAGTTCTAGTTTCTTGCATTGGAAAGCCACTTCAATTACCTTTTCAGGGATACTTGGATCGTAAAATAAGAGTTTGTAGAACTCCCAATATGATCAAAACAATTGACTCAAAATTCTGCCCAGTTTTTTAAAAAGGGTTTAATCAAATTAACCTAATTAATTACCCATAACCCCATTAAATACAAGCCCTAGTTTATGTAATCATCATGATATCATTAATATAACATTAATTTACTGTTTTTACATTAAACCCTAACCTAAATCCATCATAAGTTCATTTGGATTGGAAGAACTAATGGATATGTGGAAGACCGTCATAGGTCACTTTGTAAGGAAATTGGAATTTTTAAGTAGTTTGGGGTACGGACTGAAGGGAGTTGATGAACATGATTGGATATGAGTATATCCAGCTAACTGGGAAAAGGATAGGCAAGTGAGATATTTATACAACCTTAGGAGTTACACTGAGGGCATGAGTGATTGATTTAGAGGGAGTTAGGAAACTCATTAGCGATGGCTGAGTTTTCATATAATGATGATTATCATACTTGAAGTCGATAAACGCCATTTGAGGCACTATATGAAAGGATAGGATGAGTTGTCCCCATTGTGGACTAGAATTGGTAAAAGAGGCTACTAATGTGGTAATGGTGTGTTGTGGACAGAATGAGAGCAACAAGGGATGCTATGTAGAAAAGGAGGAAACCACTAGATTTAGTGACAAAGTTATGTAGGGAGTTTCACCCATTGTAACGGGTGGTATGATTTGGTAAAATGGAAGTGTTGATGTGGAGTTTTGTAGGTCCATTTATGATCTTTGGAAAGATCGGACCAGTAGCATATGAGCATAGAATTACCTGGGGGAAATGAGTTGTATACATGATACATTTCATGTATTGAGATTGGTAAAGGTTGTTTGAGAATGCATTTTGCATGTACGGTTATTCGGGACTTGTATTAATAAGAGTCTTTGTTTTATCAAAGAGTCCTCTGTGAGATTTATTGACTGTGAGGTCAAGAGTTTGGCAATGAGTTTAATTATTTTTGGTTTGTATATGTGGTATTTTGAAACTTGAACTAAAGTTTACGTGGAAATGAGAGGAGTTCATTTAGAACAAGTATCCTCGTGTGATTTGTTGTTTGTGTGTTTGATCCTAAGGAGTAAATCTCGGGACGAGATTTCTATTAGGAGGGAGTGATGTGACAACCTTGGTTTTGAGGTTCGTCACTTAGTTTCATTTTGTGCTAGTTACGTGTCTTTACGTGTTTATGTGCTTATTGGTGTGTATAGATTGTGGTTTGGATATCGATTCCGGTACGGGGTACCTTGTGAGTGAAACGATGTGTGATGATTTCATGTTCATAAGTTCACATGGTAGTGACTATGAAATGAGATGGTTTTATTTAGTGGTTTTACGTATACGTATATGTATTCTAGAAAGTCGTATTTTTTACGATTTACGATTTAGCATTTAGAGGTCTCGGATGAGGTAATTAGTCATATGCATATTTTTCAGGATGGTTTTAAGTCATTTAGGACTTAGTTATAAAGTTTATTTAAAAATTTGAATTTTTTTTATAAAAGTGTATATTTTACGTCTTTTACGGTAAAACGCGTAAAAACTGACTAGTTTTACGGTTTTAGGGTTTTGGAGGCTTTAGGAGCTGAAATAAATTAAGTAAAATTAAGGTAATATTATTAATACATATATTATTAATAAAAAGAAAAAAAAACGAAATAAGGGGGTGTTGGGTCGGTTTGGTGGACGCAAGAAAAGAAAGGGAAAAAGGAAAAAAAGAGAAAAAGGTAAGTGGGCGATGGGTTGGACTTGGGTTCACCCATACTCTATATAAAGTCTTAATTAAAAACAAAAGTCATATTTTTTCTTCCTGGAGATCATAGTCGACGGCTTAAGGAGTTTTTTAGGGTTTTCATACTTTTTTTTCATCTTCCATTAAATTAAAGGTAAAACCTTTATAACCCTTTTCAATTAAATTGTTTTTATGTTTTCTTTAATCATCTTATGATAGATTTAGGTTAGGGTTTAATGTAAAAACAGTAAATTAATGTTATATTAATGATATCATGATGATTACATAAACTAGGGCTTGTATGTAATGGGGTTATGGGTAATTAATTAGGTTAATTTGATTAAACCCATTTTTAAAAACTGGGCAAAATTTTGAGTCAATTGTTTTGATCATATTGGGAGTTCTACAAACTCTTATTTTACGATCCAAGTATCAATGAAAAGTTAATTGAAGTGGCTTTCCAATGCAAGAAACGAGAACTAAATTGGAGGTAGGAAAGTGGGTCAAAAACAGGTTACAACATTTGGAGGTCAAAACAATTTTGAAGTCAGCCTGTTTTCTTTTTAAGTATTGGGTTGTTTGGGGTACTTAGGGTTGCATTGGGATCTTCTAACGAACATGAGAGATGGTTTATATATTGTAGTAAGTATCTGCACTTGGGCTAAGGTTGTGGTTTAGGGTAAGACCCCCTAATCATAACAAACTTTTTGTATGTTTAAAATCAGTAAAACTGGAATGACAAAAGTATATATATATATCAGGGCCTTAACAGTAGCTTTAAGGTTGGGGCAAATGGGAGGTGTTAGTTAACATACGTAAGGGCATAAATATTCCGTTTACAGAGATCATGGGTATGTTTAAGTGGGCGTTTGGCTTATAGTTTGGAGACCTAAAACCGGGACTGTTTTGGGTAAAATGTTAACGGGACGGGTTATGAAGTATAATGAGTTAAGGGCTTTATAAAAGGGTGTAATGAGATGCTTAGAGCATATATATGAGGTATATATATGGTAGAAGCTTAGATGTCTATCATAGGTTGATGATCCATTTTAGTGTTTGGTTCATGTTTTGATTACGTGCTTTTGGTTGTTAGCTTATTGCTAGTGCGCGGATGTTTGGGGAAGCTCAATCAGGTGAGTTTCATAGTCCCATGTTTTCTAATGTTTAAGACTTCCAGATGGGATAGAAGAGACACTGTTTTGTTTTGTTATTTATAAATTATGTTGTGAATGGTTTGGCGTTGGTAATGGACTTATGTGTGCATACTTATATGATTAACTGCTAGTTGATTCTTGATTGTTTATGTTTTGACTTGGTACCAAGGGGTTGTTGACAAGGAGGGGCCTTGGGGAGGTACATAGATGTGAGAGCATCTATGGGACCATGGTGTTTGGTAAGGCTGGGAGCCTTGGATTGGGATTTGGTTCATAGGTGTTTGGATGCCTATGGGAGTATGGTGTTTGGTATGGCTGGGAGCCTGAGTTTTGGTTTGATTAGTTAAATCTTGAATGTTAGTTTGTTAACGCATATTAGTATCACATTGTCCATATGTTTTTAACTTTTGGTTGTTACTTACAACTTATGGTTTGTTTTGGCTTTGGATTCTAAACCTATGACTCTCACCAACTTTATGTTGACGTGTTTTAGTGTCTCTTTCAGGTGTGAATGTGGTTAAGCTTGAGGATAGAAGTGGCTAGATTTGGATGCATTAGGATTGCATTTAGAAGGAGATCCCCGTTCCTTCTTAGTTTATTTTTATGTGTTTTGAATAGTGATACTATGAACCTATATGTTGATTGTTAGTGTTATTTGTTTGTCATGGGTAAGAGGTAGGACTGTTACCTACTTACCTAGACTCCTGCATTGTTGAGATATTGTCATGACATTTGTGTCGCCATTTATGACATTATATTTGCATTTTAGTTTTCTCTATAAAGACACCATTTGTTGTGATGATATCCATACGTCGTGCCCCATATTCCGCCATGGTGGGGTGTTACACCTAGTGCCTATGCGGTTCCTTATCGATAAGGAACCGCCAACTGAGATAAGGAACCGCGGGCAGATATAGCCGTTGGCCCTTTGTCCTATAAATAGTAGACCATTATCAGATTTTCTCTTCACCTCTTTTGCACATATATTTCCAGATTCAAACATACTTCTTAAATCACTCAAATCTTTGATCATTTGATTGATTACTACTTGTTTAGAAGTGAATCTATCCCATCCATCCCTTCCTCTCCAAGTGCAAAGAGAAGAACACTATCCTTGTGAAGTGTTGAGTCCACCACCAAAGATCCTTTGAAGATCAAATTTTATACATTTGCTGTTATGTCATAGTTGTGAAGATCCAAGTAGTTGTGTCTATTTGGAAGTTGTGTATGTACTAAGTATAGTTGTGTAGATTGGTCCTAGCTACGATTAAGGCTCGACTTTTAGCTTAGAGTCGGAAATTGGTTAAGCAACGTGTACGGTTTTGTCCACCATAAGGAGCTTGTTGTGTAGTGAACTCTCGAGTAAGGAGTACTCAAGGAGTGGAGTAGGAACGAGGAGTGAGCTTCGTTGCCGAACCACTATAAATCCTTGGTGTTTGGTTTGATCTTTCTTTACCCTTAACTCTTTACATTATTTATTCTTTGTGCATACACATTAGTTAGTATTAGTTTATTTACACTAGCATTGTTCAAATTATGCATAAGAAGATTTCACATATTTCCTCAAGCCTAAGTTTTTGAAAAAGGATTTTTTGAAAACCATCTTTTAACAAGTAAATATACGAAACTATTCAACCCCCCCCCCCCCTTCTAGTTTCTACAATTGGTATCAGAGCGAGGTTGCTCAAGAATTTTTAAAGTATATTGTATTTTAAAACTTGAATCGATCTATGGATTCCAACAAGTACCTAGAAGGGCAATCTATGCAAAGACCACCACTTTTTAAAACTGATAGTTTTATTTATTGGAAAAATAGATTTGAGACTTATGTGAAATCAAAAGATTTAGATCTTTGGCATGTTATTAACAAGAGAGGTGATTGCACACTCCTCATATTGATTGGGACACTCAAAATTAGTGTGTCATGACACATATACCCTCGGTTCACTTCTAATCATGTTTACATTTATAAGGGTATATGTGTCAAGACACACTAATTTGGAGTGTTCCAATCAATTTGAGGAGTGCGCAAATCACCTCCCTATTACTAATGGTGATCTTTTACCTTATCAATTTAATGAAGTTTCTAAAACAAAAGAATTGGTCACTTTTGATAAAGCTAATGACGATACTAAAAAGAAACTTCCGAAAAATAATGAGGCTAAAATGGTGATTTATAATGCTTTACCTAAGAAAGAGTATGAAAGGATTTTTATATGTGAAACCGCTAAAGATATTTGTGTAGAAACTAGAAGGAGGGGTTGAATAGTTTCTCTTCGATTGGTGACCAAATTAAAATTACTTTCAATTTGGTTTGTATCAAAACTATCTTTTGTTTGAAGCTAAGTTGCATAATGATTAGGTTCAATTCAAATGCACTAACAAAGATAATAGGTAAGTGTAATCATAATGAAATAAGTAAAGTGTAAGGAAGGAGACAACCTAGTGGGAAGACACAAAGATTTATAGTGGTTCGACAACGAGGCTCTATCCTCATTTCTACTCCACTCCTCGAGTACACCTACTCGAGATTTCCACTATATCCACAAGTTCCCTTCTCGGCGGAGAAAACCTTACATCGTTGCTTACATTATTTTCCGACACTAAGCTAAATGTCAAGACCTAATCTTTAGCTAGGACCAATCTACACAACGTTGCCTACTTCACAATTTAACGACACAAGGCTAGATGTCGAGTTCTAATCTTAAGGTAGAACCAATCTTCACGACGTTGCCTACTTCACCATTTTACGACACAAGGCTAGATGTCGAGTTCTAATCCAAAGCTAGAACCAATCTTCACGACTCTTCACTTTGAAGCTAAGTGAGAACTTCACACAACACAACTACTAATCACTTTCAAGTTAAGTGAGAACTCACAAGACACAACCACATCACTTTATAGTTTAGTGAGAACTATTAATCAAATCTATTACAACTCAACTAGACTTATCCAAGTACACACATGTAGCTTGGATTTACACAACACAAATCCAAGCAAACACATATGCAATGGATGTACACAACAAATCCAAGTATCCACAAATAACTTGGATGAACACAACTAGTCCAAGTATTCATAAATACAATGGATTGACCTAAAACAAAAAGGGTATGATGATGAATATGACTAGCTCATAGATTCATCTTTATCACAACACTAATGAGTGAGTGATCTTCTCATTGGACAAGGTAAAGGAGGGTATCAAGAGGATAATCATATGTAAACATCCTTAACACTTTAAGTGATCATTTACTAATGATTATGCTATAGAAAATAGAAAGAAGGCTGAGAAAAACGTCCAAGAGGCTTGCTGGAAAATGAGATTTGACCCACTATTTAAAGGAGACAAAGTATAACGGATATATAACGGATATCTGGGCGCAGTACCTTATCTAGCCCGACGGTTCCATATCGCTAAGGAACCGCGTAGCTACTTAAGGTACCGCCACTAGAGTACGCTCCGTTTTTTGTCTTTTAGTGGGGTAGGAATATCTGAGGTATTTTAAGCCTTTAAAGGATATTCTAACAGCATTTGGAATATGCTATTTTTTCATTTTCCATTTTAATAAAACATTTTCTAAAATAGAAAGTTTATTAAAAAGTCTTTTGTCATATTAACAAAAGTGAGTTTTAAGGATAATCATTTTGATGATCACTAAGTATGATTAAAAAAGGTTAGTGATGTGATTATTACCTTGATGATAGTGTTAGTTAAATAATTCGTTTTGTGTTTTACACTAAATGTGTTGTATAGTTTGTTGTGATCAAAACTAAGAAAGATTAGTTAACACTAATAATGTTTTTAGGCATCACTTGCATTAACAATCTCCCCCTTTTTGATTACGACAAACGATAAACTCATTTACGTAGAAACACAAAATATCGAATTATTAACGAGTTTATCACTATCATTTCTCCCCCTTTGTCGTAGCAAAAAGGTTAGCACAAGTCTTTGAAGAACATCGAACTTTGCTAGTAGCTCCCCCTTGGTGGTTGCTCCCCCTTGCTTGGGGCACCAAGTATATGAGCTAAGGTGACATGCTACACAAAGGTTAGTAGAAAGGAAAGAAACACCAATGTATATATGATCACTACCTACTAAGTAACTTGAGAGGGAGAGAGAGAAGAAATCTCAAATTAGAAGCAAGTATTTTGCTAAGTTTGTCCAAAAAGGTAATTGACAAAATCAAACTTCAACCCAATGAAGATGATAAGCTTGTCAATGGGTTAAAGTTTAGAATTGATGGAATCACCCATAAGCAATTGTAAAAATTAACCATGATCAACTCAAAATAGAACTAAAGGGATAACACACAAAGGTTACATAATATAAAAGACACAACAAAGTAGATAGTCATACACACAATATGAGTATCTAAAGCAAAAGATATGGAAAATAAACCACTAAGCATAAGCTAGTCTAATAGTGATAATTTTCCAAGATTGCTAAAAAAATAAAAGACTCTAATAAGACGACGATGCATCATTCGAAGTTTTGTCCACCGGAACGAAAACTTGGATAGGAGGTCGAGTGAGGAGGAATTCAAGAAAATTTAACTTCTCATATACATGAGCAAGTTCAATTTGTTGAAATCGACAACAAGCACACGAGGATCCATGATGCAACACAAAATCGTTTGATGGGGGTATGGCATCAAACTTAGGGTTTGGTGGTGGTGGGGTAATGGGTTTGGAAATGTTTTCACAATGCCTTGTGGGGTATAGGAAGGTTGAAAGGTCATTGAGTTGAGGGGTGTTGAAGGATTGAGGTGGTGGAGGAACATTTTCTTTAGCTCCGGTGATGGGGTTAATGGTATAAGTCTCATTCCAATACTTGATTGGAGAGAAGGTAGGGTTTTTGGGTGGTTTGGAAGAAGATGGTTCGTTCTTCTTAACCCAAATAGGTCGAACCGAGATTTTCGGTTTCTTTGAAAGCTTGGATGAGGAAGCTTTGGGTGAGTGGGGTTGTGACAAAGAAATGTCAAGGTTAGGAATGGAGGAGTTAGGCATTGTGAGGGTGTGAGAGTGAAATCTCAAGGTTGTGTGAGAATGAATTCTCAAGGTTGTGTGAGAATGAATTCTCAAGGTTGTGTGAGAATGAATTCTCAAGGTTGGGAAGGTGTGAGAATGAAATCTCAAGGTTGGGGTATAATTAAAATGTAATCAAGGTAAGAATTTGAATACAAAATGTGAAGTGTCAAGCAATGTTTAGTCAATTTGAGTAAACAAGAAATCTTGATAGGGTATAGGGTTTTAAAAGTTTTGACCAAAAAATCGTCAAAAATACAGTTACTGTCCGCGGTACCTTATAGGGACCGGCGGTTCCATATCGCTAGGGAACCGCGGGACTTTAAGGATCCGCGTGCAGTAGACTTGAAACCAAGTTTTTCCAGGTTTTTGAGAAAAACTAAGACTTTTTCAAAAAATTGCAATACTTGGAATTTTACCTCTATTAGCACTAAATTATGCTAGGGTTGCATAAAAGCAACACATTCACAAAGAATGTCTTGACAAAGGGTGACAAAATAATTTAGATATCATTTTGAACCAATTTTAGTCAAGTTTTTAGAGGTTGTGATAGATTTAGGTTCAATTTTAATTTCAAATTAAAGTTGATTAATGTGCACATAATAATAGGAACACATAAAGCTAAATCCATAGAACAACTTCATGAGATACTCATGAGGGAAGCAAATACAATGACAAATGAAAAAACTAACTAATACAAAGCTAGCTTAACATTAAATCTAGATGAGTAGTCTTCTTTGGCTTGGTTTTGTTTAAAACACTTATTAAGAAAACTTCATCATTCATCTCCTAGGAGGAGGCATGGAGAACAAGGCAAGCAAGAACTCTTACAACCTCCTATGTAGTCCAAACATATCCATCCTAAGGTTATGGATGATGTAGTGGTTGTAAAGACAACATGGACAACTAGGACCATGTGTTTGTTGAAACCCATAGTATGGATCACCCAAAAGGAGGGAAAGTGGAACACCCAAAATTGGAATGTTTGAGTTGGGTGGAGGTGGAGGAGGCATGTTCTCCAAGGGTGATGTGGGTGAGAGTGGAGGCATGTTCCCTAAAGGGGAAATGGGTGAGTGTGGAGGTATGTTCTCCAAGGTTGGTGAATTGGGTGAGTTAGGAGGGGTAAATGGTGAAGTCACCAAGGTGTCATTTAAGTCATTCACAAAAGGAATGCTTTAGATTGGTTGGGGTTGTGTGGTCACATCCAAGGGTGCACTTGGAGTGAAGGGTGACGAGAGCTCATTCATTCTTGAGTTGAATGAAGAGGAGGTAGAACCAATGGAGTGGTTAGTACCATGGGTGGATGTTGTCTTGCATGGTGCAAGGGGTGGTGAAGGTGATGAAGAAATGAGGATAGGAACCATCTCATTTTTAGGTGTGTGGAAGGGTGATGAGTTAGGCTTGGGTACCTTAATCCTAATCCTAAGTGTTTTCCTTGGGGTGTTTGAGGTTTTTGTAGAAACCATGGTTGACAAGGATGGTTTAAGGGTTAGGGAAGGATGTTTTGATGTGTGAAGAACATGACTAACAAGGTGGGTTTAAATGGGTGAGGGGATGATCCAAACGAGTAATGGGTTAAAATCATTTTTGGTGAATAATGAATTTAGGTAAGCTAGTTTAGGAAATGTGCAGTTTATTACAGAAAATCATGCAGTGTTTACACAGAATTGAGAAAACAGTGTAAAGCAAAAGATGTTGTCGAACACAGTGGCCGGCGGTTCCTTATCTAGGACCGGCGGTTCCTTATCGATAAGGATCCGCGGGTCGATATGGAACCGCGACCAGAGGTCTTTCAAAAGTTTCACCTCCCAAAATTTGGTTAACCCAGATTTTTACCAAAGGATTCACAAGCCAAAGTTAACTACAGATCATAATCTAATAAGCTAATTATCACAAAGATGCACACAGCTATGTAAATCACAAACATCATTGCATAAGCACATTTAGGATCAAAATAAATAATAATCCAAACATGTAGCATAAGTTAATACACATCCAAGATAAAAGAAATTGTTCAACATTACATGTTTACCAACATGTATTCTTTGAAATACTTCAAAGCTTTCAACTTCTCTTCTTGCCCAATCCCTTGATCATATTCCCCAAATACTTGAATCCCTTCCTTGACTTAACCCGGTGTTCATGCAATTCACCTCTAGTCCTAAGGTTTTCACGGTAGAGATGCTCCATGTTGAGATCTTCCGGTACTTCACTAGAGGAGTAATGAGGTGGGGGAGCTAAGTCTTCAAGTCCATCCACGAATGAGTTTGAGGATGGGTGGGAATTACTCGAAGAGTTGAAGTGAGAACTAGTACCTATGCCATCACCATCACTTGTTGGCATGTCCATGTCCTCATCATCCATCTCTTGATGATCGGATTTTCTCGATCCTCGATCACTTCTTGTCTTTCTTGCATATGCCTCTTGAATAGGCAACATAACCCGATGAACCGGGTAGAAGCGAGAAAGATCGAGGTAGGGAAAATCATGAGCAACCCTTTTGAAAAGGCGAGTAAGAAGCATAGAATAGGGAAGGTTTGTTTTGGGATTTGAAAGGGCATAATTGATTCGTCGAGCGATATAGAATGCCAAGTTGTACTTGGTGGATGTAAAGATGCAACTCAACATATGCACCATACAAGCCGGGATATGATCTCGGTTTCCACCAAGACAAAAGACATTCTCCCTATGGATAATTGCCCATTGGACCATAAAATCCTTAAGGTCGCTAGAGAGCACTTCATATCGATTCACATTTCGTACATTTGAATGAAGGCTTCTCAGAACGTTTCCATCACGCTCTTTCGAAATGATGTCAAGGATGAACTCTAGATCAATTTCGGTGAGGTCATTTGGAGGTTTATCGTAGGATTCTAAGAGAGCATCAAGTTTCCATTTATCCGTAAAACGACAAGTGCCTTCATATGGCACACCGAGAATTTCACCAAAGTTTTCGAGGGAGTATTGAATCAATTGATCATTCAACACGAAACGAATGAAAATTTCTCCATTGTATTCAAGCATGGATTAGGTGCTAAAGAATTAAAGAAGGAATAAGGAGTAAATATCTTCTTCTATGTTGAGCAAGCAATCAAACCCCGAAAGCTCACATAGATTGGATATAGTCATAACCCGTTATTTCCTTGTCAACGACTCTACCCTCATGGAAACAACGAGTAGAAAGGGATGGAAAAGGGTTTTGAAGTTGGGGGGAAGCATAGGTTTGGGAAAGGTTTGGCATGTATTGTCTAGTGTATTGATAATCCTTTTGATATGGAGAAGGCATGATTAGTACCTAAATAAACATAAGACAATATTTTTCCAATCACTTATATGAAAAATTAAAATCAAAAATCGAAAGTATGAGAATGAGTTATATCAATTACTTGACAAACAAAGGATTGAACCCATATAATTCTCATGTCCACAATGTAGCTATTCCATTATTCACCAAGAACATATGAACTATGTTGGATCAACAATGGACTTAGAACATTGGTTTTTCAAAACAAGGTTTTTAGGTAAGTATTAACAATGTCATTACCTATTTGTTCATGGGTTCATCTCAAATCCATCTTTTAACCAAAATCATTTAGCCAAAATTCGGATTTGTTCTACAAGTGGGTTTTAGTGAAATCTTAATGAATATGAACCTAAGGAATCATAGTAAAATAACCATGTCAACCCACATTCCTATTAAGGTTTTAATTCAATTTCAATTTTAAAAAATCCCCAATTATGAAAGGATGAACCCTAGAGCAAAATAGATGAAATTGAAAGAAAATACTTACAATTAATTGATGTTAGATGAAGGATGAGTGAAACCCACAACTTGGAATCAATTAATTTGAGTGATTGAAGGTTTTGGAAGCTTCAACAATGGTGGAAAAAGGGTAAACCGTCGGCTGTGTGTTTTTGGGAGAGAGAGGGTTTGGTTTGAAAAAGAATAAAATAATCAAACTGGCGCTCTGACAAACTTTACTGCCCGTGGTACCTTATCGATAAGGAACCGCGGGTTTGAGCCGCCTAGATAAAGAACCGCCTACAGAGGCAGGTTTTTATCAATGAAAAACGACAAATTTTAAAAACCAAGTTTTTCTAAGATACTTAAAAATATATCATGAACCTTTTAGAATAACAATGGATCATCAAGACACTAGGCAATATGTTTTAATGAAGGATTACGAGTTAAATCAAGATCGAAAAGAATCGAAACGGACAAACGACTACTCGTAGCAAAACAACAAAGTGGAGAGAAGTCAAGGGAAGTGAATCAAGACTAGGACCAATTCTCAAGGGAATAATGACAATCTTCAAATAGTGGTAACGAAGAGCTTGTGTCATATATAGTGGTTTAAGACGTGCCTTTCCGGTGAAACGTTAAACGGCTTTGGTAATGAATAAACACAAAGCAATTATTCAAGTATAGACTAAGATCACTTTCAATAATAGTCTTAGTCTAAACCAAAATATGAGCAAGGTATTAATTCACTTTCTCTCCCACAAAGGGCCTACTAACCGTATGAGTGCAAACCATGGAAATCATGCTTGATACTTTAAGCTACTACTAACTCACTCTACATCACCATAGTGAGTCAAGTATCCAAGCAATGACGGTTTGAGAGGATAAAAGAAACGAATCACAAACCACAAACAAATGTCAAGGCAAGGATGCCAAGAACAAGCACATAGTCAAGTAGTGATCAAAAGAATGATCAAAGGGCGTGTGGAAGAACGAAAGCGTACCTTGGCCACAAAGAGCAATCCATCAAGGAATCAATGCTATGCCCAACTATGACTAGTATCATTCCCAATCATCTTGGTATCATCATTCAAAGATGTTAAAGATCAATGAAGATGAGTCTTCTACAAGTGCAAGTAACTCAATCCACAACCAATTAAGTGATTGATCTTCATGAGTACCTACACAAAGCAAGATGCAAACTAGTAGATACATAAGAGTAGATCTAAAATGCATAAAGACTATTAATCTTAAGTGGGATGCAATATTATCAATTAAAAGACCTATTTTTCAAAAACAAAATAATTTTGACCAAAGAGAAACTTTAGTACAACTTGACCTTCTAATTTGAGGAGACAATGGATCGATCCAAGTTTCAAAGTACAATATACTTCAAAGATCTTGAGTGACCATCGCTCTGATACCAGTTGTAGAAACTAGGAAGGGGGGGGGGGGGGGTTGAATAGTTTCTCTTCGATTGGTGACCAAATTAAAATTACTTTCAATTTGGTTTGTATCAAAACTATCTTTTGTTTGAAGCTAAGTTGCATAATGATTAGGTTCAATTCAAATGCACTAGCAAAGATAATAGGTAAGTGTAATGATAATGAAATAAGTAAAGAGTAAGGAAGGAGACAACCTAGTGGGAAGACATTAAGATTTATAGTGGTTCGACAACGAGGCTCTATCCTCGTTTCTACTCCACTCCTCGAGTACACCTACTCGAGATTTCCACTATATCCACAAGCTCCCTTCTCGGCGGAGAAACCTTACATCGTTGCTTACAATATTTTCCGACACTAAGCTAAATGTAGAGACCTAATCTTTAGCTAGGACCAATCTACACAACGTTGCCTACTTCACAATTTAACGACACAAGGCTAGATGTCGAGTTCTAATCTTAAGGTAGAACCAATCTTCACGACGTTGCCTACTTCACCATTTTACGACACAAGGCTAGATGTCGAGTTCTAATCCAAAGCTAGAACCAATCTTCACGACTCTTCACTTTGAAGCTAAGTGAGAACTTCACACAACACAACTACTAATCACTTTCAAGTTAAGTGAGAACTCACAAGACACAACCACATCACTTTATAGTTTAGTGAGAACTACTAATCAAATCTATTATAACTCAACTAGACTTATCCAAGTACACACATGTAGCTTGGATTTACACAACACAAATCCAAGCAAACACATATGCAATGGATGTACACAACAAATCCAAGTATCCACAAATAACTTGGATGAACACAACTAGTCCAAGTATTCATAAATACAATGGATTGACCTAAAACAAAAAGGGTATGATGATGAATATGACTAGCTCATAGATTCATCTTTATCACAACACTAATGAGTGAGTGATCTTCTCATTGGACAAGGTAAAGGAGGGGATCAAGAGGATAATCATATGTAAACATCCTTAACACTTTAAGTGATCATTTACTAATGATTATGCTATAGAAAATAGAAAGGGGGCTGAGGAAAACGTCCAAGAGGCTTGCTGGAAAATGAGATTTGACCCACTATTTAAAGGAGACAAAGTATAACGGATATATAACGGCTATCTGGGCGCGGTACCTTATCTAGCCCGGCGGTTCCATATCGCTAAGGAACCGCGTAGATACTTAAGGTACCGCCACTAGAGTACGCTCCATTTTTTGTCTTTTAGTGGGGTAGGAATATCTAAGGTATTTTAAGCCTTCAAAGGATATTCTAACAGCATTTGGAATATGCTATTTTCAAATTTTCATTTTCCATTTTAATAAAACATTTTCTAAAAAAGAAAGTTTATTAAAAAGTCTTTTGTCATATTAACAAAAGTGAGTTTTAAGGATAATCATTTTGATGATCACTAAGTATGATTAAGAAAGGTTAGTGATATGATTATTACCTTGATGATAGTGTTAGTTAAATAATTCGTTTTGTGTTTTACACTAATGTGTTGTATTGTTTGTTGTGATCAAAACTAAGAAAGATTAGTTAACACTAATAATGTTTTTAGGCATCACTTGCATTAACAATTTGGAACACTCTTTTAGTAACCCACCAAGGTAATAGTTAAGTCAAAGAAAGCAAAATCGATATTCTCTTCCAACAATATGAACAATTTGTCATCTTAGAATATGAAACTATTGATAGTGCTTTTGCTAGATTTAACACTATTATTACTAGTCTAAAAGCACTTGATGAAGGTTTTTCTAGCAAGAACAATGTTAGGAAGTTTCTAAGGGCCTTACATCCGAAGTGGAGAGCAAAAGTTACGGCGATTGAAGAATCGAAAGATCTCTCAACTTTATCACTCGATGAACTCATAGGCAACTTGAAGGTTCATGAGATGATAATTTTGAAGGACTCGGAATTGGTGAAAACCAAGAGTGAAAGGAAGTCTCTTGCACTCAAAGCCAAGAAGGCACAAAGCGATCATGATAGTTCCTCGAATAGCGATGACGAGGAGTATGCATTGGCCGTGAGAGATTTCAAGAAATTCTTCAAAAGATGAGGTCAACACGTGAGGCAACCCAACAATGACAAGAAACCATTCTCAAAGAATCGGCTTGCCAAGAACGAAAAAGGTGATAGGAATTGCTTTAGATGTGGTGATCAAAATCATTTCATTAGTGATTGTCCAAAGCCTTCACGCGATAAGAATCACACGAAGTTCGTTAGTGGTTCTTGGAGCAATAACGGTGAAGATGTTGATGACAACCCCAAAGAGGAGAAATGTCTTATGGCTCATACTTCTAAAGAGGTTGTTAGCCTCAGAATATTGAGTCAAACAAGAATGTCCAGTCATAGTTTATTATTGTAACATTTATTAGAACGTTGTAATAGTTAGTTAAATAGTCATGGTTCACGGGCTTGGATTTAAGCTACTTGATATGAGTATTTTACTCATATCATTTGTATCAATAAACAACCAATAAATGCATAAATATCATGAAAAATGCCTTGTATATGCTTGCTTTGTTGTTTGATGTGTGTAGGTACCAAGTTCACGAAAACCGGCAAAAACAACACGAGATTGATGAAAAGATCAACAAAGCCAATAACGAGCTCGTTTTTTTAGCGGATTTCATCATTTATGGAGTTTGAAAGGCTTGTGGGTCCCACATTTGGGAAAATGGGCTCGAAAGCCCATTTGAAATTCAAGAAAGTGTTATCATTTGTTTAAAGCCCAAAAGGCCCAATTGGAATGATGTTAACGGATGGAGTATACATTATTTGGGCCCAAGCCCAAATATTGGAAAGTTTACAAGACGGAAGGAGAAAAATTACATGGGTCCAAGCCTGGGACGACTTTTGTAAAAGCCCATTAGGGTTTGCTATGTTAAAAGTAAATAAACGATTGTTTATTTGTTCAGTCAAAACAAACAGCCACTCACACACTATTTACTTTCGATATATCCTATTTTTCTCTTTCACCTTCTTTCACCCAAAACCAAATAAACCTGTAAAACAACTATTCACCAAACCCTAATAATAAATTTACCCAATTATTTTTGGGGGTTTCACTTGGAGCGTGTGATTCACACGAAGGGAAAATAAACCCCCATTGTTTTTGGAAGGTAGAAGTGGAAGGCATCTTCGACGTGGCACCATGAGATTGGATGTGACACTTCATTATTCATCATCCACCAATAGTCACTCTTCACATCAGCCTCAAAGAAGCACAAGTAGCACAACGGATTGCCACGTTGGCAATCCGTGTGACTATACTCCATATCCACCGTTGGATGCTTAACTGGCAAGAAAGAGAAAGAGAAAAGAAGATCCAAGGGCTACAATCGTTTCTTCATCAACAACCTTCACCTCTTCATCAGCTATAAATACCCTCTCATAAATCAGTAATTGTATCCCTTTCTTTTCTTTAATGTTATAATGATAGTTTTAGATTAGAGTTTTAATTTTAATTTTTGTAAAAGTTGTAATGTTATTTACAATTTTAATCTTAAAGCTATTTATTATATTAAAGTGGAGTTTGGGAATCTGTAACCCCACTGGTAAACAGTAGAAAAATAAGTTGTCTGGTTCGAATAGTATACTGGTTTGTACGGTTCAAGTGGTTCGAATGGTAATGTTAATGGTGGTTGATGGTTCGTATGGTGTTTGATGATAGTGACGGTGTCGTTTAAGTTCTAAAGTCAGCTCTGCGCTGCACTTCATCTCAAAGGATTACTTCAAATAGGTTTGTTTTCGTTTGATGTTTTTTATGTTGCTTAGATTTTTAATAATAGATGTATTAGATTTGTAAGGAATTGATTTTGTGTTTATTGATTATGTTTTGTATTGATTGGTTTGATTTAATCTGCTAGGATTATTGTTTAGTTACTTACTATTTATGTTAATGTCCAAATGATTTTCTAGATAGATCAGGTTTTTTATAAAACTGGTAATACATGAGTTATAAAAACAAGGTTTAGATTAAAATGTTAAGCTGATTTGGTATTTTGGTGCAAGAGTATTCTGAATATTGGTTTTGCTGGCTGAAATTAATTAAAAAACTGATAAAAAAGGTCTGAATTGTTTTGATTATGTAATGGACTTATTCTGCTGTCAATCTTTGTAGTATACTAGGTGGATCTGTTTATTTGTGTATTTGCTCGTTTCGTACTAGTTGTTTTGGATATAGGGCTGTGATGTTTGAAATCAGTTACTTGCTGATTCGTTTTGATTTATTCTGATATGCCTAAATTGTTCATCATATTTAATCTGTTTAGTATGTTGTCGATTTTAGTTAAGTTTGCTAAGTTTATACAAGTTTACTGATTTGGATAGACTGCTAGGTTTGAGTAATATCTGAGTTTTCATTTCAAGTGTTTGTATCTGTGTTAAGCTTACAATTGTTTGATTGCCTGATGGTTAAATGTTAGATGTGCTGATTTTAGTTTGTTCTTAAAGTTATTATTGGTTTTTTTGATATACTTTTAAGCTTTCAGATTCCACTAATCTGATAAGCTCACAAGCTGATAGACTTATCAGCTTTTCATAGATTAAGTGTCAAAAAGGTCATTCCTGTGACCAGCTATCAATTATTTTTATTGTCAAAAATAAATACAAAAATATGTCCCTTACGGGACTTGAACCCGTGACCTCATGGTTCAACACCACACGACTTAACCATCTGAGCTAGGGGCTCATTTTGTTTTAAATTTGCTTTATGTATTAAATATATGATAAGTAGTTTAAGCTTTAATATAGACGTTTGTTTTTACTTCTTTTTGATTTTCTTTATAAATCGTTAGTTTAAAAATAAACTTAAATATATTGTTACTTTTAAATTTCAAATGGTTATAAAATTTGCTTTTAATAAAATTAGTTTTAATATTTTTGTCTAAAATAGTTTTGTCAAAATAATATAAAAAATGTTTTATTAGTTTTAGAAATTTAATTAGTCATTAAGAATTAGTTTTTAAATAATTAGATTTTAACTAATTTAGATTTTAAATAAAATAATCTCATAAATAGATTTTAAAATAGTGGAAAAGTAATTTTAATTAAATATATAAGTTTTTAATAGGTTTTTAAATAGTTTTAAATAATTTGTCCTTTAAATAATTTTTGGGTTTACGATTCATGCACTTTAGGTTAAAAATTGGTAGAATTAATTTAGTTAAAAACCAAAACCAATTCGAATCAGTTGTCCAAATCGATACAAAATGTCTCAAATTCACTCGATCTTCGTGTACAACGAACTTGGTTCATCATCGTGTTTAATTGAATTCGTCTTTGGTAATTTTAGTCTATTACTTTTTCCTAAAGGTAATTTTCTAATTTACCCTATAACGTATCTTAATTATCACATATACCATCACGTTCACATCACTACTTAAAGCCCAAAAGACAAGCCCGGTCCAAACAATATAGCCCATTATAGTTACATGTAAGCCCGGCTATATAAGAACCTTCCTAGCATGTTAGGAAGGGTGGATGATCATTTGTAACTCTAACTTTCTCTAATCTAATACTCACTAAGTTAATCATCTCTCTCTCTACTTTCTCTCACTTCTTTCTCTCTCTAAAATTCATATCTTTTCCATCTCATTTCTTAATCTATTATCATATTATTTGGGACAACAATTGGCATCAATCGCCATGGGGTAGATTTGTGTTTAGTTTCTGGTTATCATTTTTGATTTCGTGTGATTTTCATCTTAAAAATCATCTCGTATCAAAAAGTATTGTGTTTTCGAGCTTAAAAGTTATATACAAATTGCCTACAAAGTTGTGGTAGGAATTTGTGTTTATCATTCTCTTGATTTTCATGCAAAAGTTGGTAATTTTGGCTTGATTCTTGGGTAAATTTACTAGGTTCAGAATTTTGTTTTTGTTGTTTTAGTTATCCGGGTTAAGGGTTATACTATCCGGGATTAGAGGGTTTTATTATTCCGGATTCGTTGTCAAAGATTGATTTCGGATAGAGAGCTGTTGGTGAGATTCCGGATAAGCAAGTTTGGTTCGTTATCCGGGATATAAGGGTTTGTGGATTCCGGACTTGTTGTTGCAGCGGATTCCGGATAAGATATCGTAAGGCATTCCGGATAAACACTGTTGCACGTATTTCGGATAAGAAACTCAAATATTGTGATTCCGCATAAGAAGTTTTTCCGGATAAGAAGTTTTGTAAACATTCCAGATAAGAAGTTTTTCCAGATAAGGAGTTTCTTGAAGATTCCGCATAAGCTCAAATATTGTGACTCCGGATATCCTCTCAAATAACATTCCGGATAAGAAGAAAAAGTAATTCCGGATAACAAAGTTTTTTTATTATTCCGGATAAGACATAGATTTGTGTTTTCCAGATAAGTAGTATCTCACCTTTTCCGGATAAGGACATTTTACATTATTCCGGATAAAACTAAGCAAACGGATTCCGGATAAGCGGTAGGAAAATATTCCGGATAACCAAAAGTTCACAAACTCCGGATATGCTCCTAAACTAGTATTCCGGATAAGAGCTCCAACACAGTATTCTGGATAAGAAAAGGGAAATCATATTTCGGATAAGCCTACGGAGAATTCCGGATTAGAAAAAGCAAAAAACATTCCGGATAACCATTATAATTGATTCCGGATTCAATATTATTCCGGATTTGTAACTTTTAGAGATTCCGGATTTGTCATCAATTTAACATTCCAAATTTAGTAGTGCTTGTTATTCCGGATAAAGGTTTTCACAATTTCTTGAAGTTTCAACCACAATATTCTCACAACCTAATCTACTTAAGATCCTATTCACTTCACATCATTTTTGAGATGGATTCTACTCAAGAATATCGTGTCACAAACAACAACATCATGGTCGTAGGTAACAAAGAGAGACCACCAATGCTTGTCTCTGGTCGGTATGCTCAATGGCAATCACGTTTCATACGATACCTTGATACAAGACCTAATGGTGATGCCTTGAGGAAATGTATCACTCATGGACCATATGTTTTCAAGAATATCTCAATTCCTCCAAGGCCAGCCACCGATACTACTGATGCAGTTCCCACAAGTGAACGTGATGAAACAAGATCCGATCTCACACCTGAAAATTGTGCTTGGCATGATGCGGAGAAGGAAGCCATCTATATGGTTTTAAGTGGGATTGGAGATGATATTTATTCTACGGTTGATGCATGCCCTACAGCACATGAAATGTGGACTTCTATTGAACGCTTGCAACAAGGAGAATCACTCAACAAACAAGATGTCAAAACAAACTTGTTTTGGAATTTTGGCAAGTTTACTTCAAGGGATGGAGAATCAATTGACTCTTACTACTCCAGGTTTTATAAGATGATGAATGACATGACAAGAAATAATCTACAAGTCTCCACCATGCAAGTCAATGTTCAATTTCTTCAACAACTTCAACCTGAGTGGACACGATCCGTCACTTTAGTGAAACAACAAGAAAAGTTAGACGAGGTCTCATATCATTGACTCTTTTATATCTTGAAGCAATTTCAGAATGAAGCAAATGATATTCGAGGTGAACGTGTTGCCAAGACGGCTAATCCACTTGCTTTAGTGACTACCACTCAACATGTTCAAGACCATCACTCTTGTGCTCCTAAGCCATACTCCACTACATCATCTTCACCACGATATTCCACATCATCTAAGTCTTCATCATCCACAAGATCTCGAGGTAAAGTGCTAAGAGCACCATCACCACCATCTGAAACATCATCTGAAGAAGATAGTGATAAAGACCAAGCTCAAAAGAATCGAGAAATGAAACAACAAATTGCTTTCATAATGAAGACTTACAAGAAAATCTACAAACCCACCAACAACAATCTTCGAACATCATTTAACCAAAGAACCAATATATTGAGAGTCCTCCAAGGTATGACACACGTCGATGTGGTGAAAGTCCTTCTAGGTATGATCGACATAATCCAACGCATGTTGAGGGTTCTGCAAGGTATGATCGACAAACTGCCAAGTATGATACTCAGAGGATTGCTGCTGCTACTGGGAATAGGGAAACTGTTGGAAGTCAAGTGGTTAAGCAGAGTGGGATTCAATGTTTTAATTGCCAAGGTTATGGGCATATGGCAAAGGAATGCAGGAAGCCGAAAAGGGTTAGAGACTCCAGCTATCACAAGGAAAAGATACTGCTATGCAAGAAGATGGAAGTAGGTGTTAAATTGTCAGCTGAGGAAGGAGTCATGCTTGATGACACTGATGATGAAGATTCTGATCAAGAACTCGATGCACATTACTCGTACATGGCAAAGGTTGAAGAAGTTCTCAAAGTCACTGAAGATGACAATGGCCCTATCTTTGACACTGAGCCAATCGATAAGGTACACACTACTGATGAATATAATGTGTTTGGTGATATTCATGAGCATAGTGATCTACCCAATGCCATTAATGACACATGTATGATGGAAACGGTTGATAGTAATACCACACCCGATTCATCAGACATGTGCAATAATGAGTCTGAGGATGATCAACATGCAAATGAGTATGATGAAGAGGAACGTATTGCGCTTGCTAATTTAATTGCCACTTTACAAAAAGATGTCACTGAAAATAAAAAGAGTCAAAAGCAATTAAAGAAGGCAAACGCTACGCTCACTCAAAATTTTGAAGAATGCAAAGCTGCTCTTATCAAATCGAGTGAGATGACTGAAAGCGATAGAGAAGAGCTCCTTCAGAAAACCAAAGAGCTTGAGAGGTACAAGGGTAGTACGTTAAAAAGTCAAAAGGCCGATTTTGAAAACAAATATAATACAACTCTTGAGTTATTAGCCAAAGAGAAGCGTCAATATAATGTTTTCTTAATGGATGAACGTCAAAAACGTACCTTGCCAATACCAAAGTTAATGAACTTGAACAAAAGCTCTCTATGACCACTATCGATTCTGCTAAAATTCTTGAGGTTATGAAACAAGAGGTAGATGCGTTAAAACAAGACTTCAAAAGTAGATATGATAAAGAAACCGAAAAAGTAACGAAACTAGAAGAACAAGTCGAATTTATGAAGAAAGTTGTTTATAAAACGCATGATTCTATTCAAACCGTAAGAATGCTAGCACCTCCGTCGATGTTTAAGGGTCAAGCTAGCTTTTCAAGTCCTGAGTACATTGCCAAAGCTCAAGCTGCGAACCCGTGTCTTTATCTTGATGAGACTGGAAGGACCGATCTTGATTGCATGCCTGTTAGTGCTGATAGTGAAGAAACTGCCCTTTGGGATGATGATAGTCGACCACTTATCAATAAGGAGTTTGTGAAACCATATAATTATGCTTACATGAATAGTTTTTATGGTCTTTTCAACAAACAAACTCAGAAAACCCCTGAGGAAGTGTTTTTAGAATGCAAACAAAAGAGAATTCAATGGAAGAAAGCGTTTGCCCCTAAGAAATCTAATGTTTACAAATACGTGAACTACCTCCCTCTAGATGAATCTAAAAGTAATAGTAGGAAAACATTAGGTATTCTTAAACACCACTTAGATAATGTTAAATCTATTGTTGAAAGAGATTGGGCAAAACGTGAAAATGATGAGTGGAAACGCCTGATTCCTCAAGATATTACCTTGCTTGTAAAAGAACTATTAATCCCAAATACGACATTAATTAAAGAAACTGTTCTTCAGTTTGAGGAGTTCATTCGGACCGAAATGTATGATGATTTAAAATATGTTGAATCTCTTGAGAAACACATTGATGATCTTCAAATGGAGAAGTCTGATTTTTCAGATGAATATGATTTACTCTTGCAAGAATGCGTTTCCAAAGATGTTATGTGTGCTTATTTTACATCTTGTGCTAATATTGATGAATATTCTGATGTTGCATGCAAATATCTTGATAAGATCAAAGAATGTGAGCGTCTTGAAAATGAGCTTTCGAAACGTAAAGAAAATGTTGATAAAAAGGCTTTTGAGTTACTTCAACACAAAACTGATTTCCTTCAAAAACACTGTCATTCTCTTGAACTTGCTTTGCAAAAAGACGTTGGTAGTTTTCCACATGATAATAACTTGCAAGAAAAACTTTCCAAAACGTTTCGAGAAATGAATGAACAGAATTTGGAAATTAAAGGGATGAAAGCTCAGTTACAAGACAGGGACAGAGCGATAGCAGAGTTGCAGAAACTCGTTGCTAAAATGGGTGGGAAAGTTATGGAACCTAGCATTAAGAAACATATTGTTAGACAACCCAATGCCGCTAAAGAGAATAGATCCTCTATCTTGGGAAAACCATTTGCTTTATCAAATTCCTTGTTTGCAAAACCTGTGTTTTCCCCCAAGATGGATGGAAAGGAAAGGTTACCACATAATCAACCCATAAGGACGAATGTCATAGCACCAAGTGTTAAACACAATAATGTGATTAAACCAGGGATGTATAGAATGACCACTAAGCCCACAAACAAAGTTACTCAATCGCCTCAGACTTCTAGAAACACTAATATTCGTGTGTCTTCTACTACAGGAATAGTCTCTACTACTAGTGTTAGCCGGCCTCAGCTTAAGAGCACTCAAGTGAATGATAAGGTTTGGAAACACAATAATCAAGGGAAGATGAAGGAAGTAAAAGAACACCCTAGGAATTTGAATGTTTTTAAGAATAAAAAGTCTGTACTCGCATGTAATGACGATTTGAATGTTGTGAATGATTTGAATGCTATGAATGTGAAATTTGTTTGTGTCAAATGTGAAAAGTGTGCTAATGCTAATCATTCTATGTGTGTTATTAATAAAGTCAAAGGCGTAGATACTAGAACTAAGAAGCAAGTTGCAATGCCTATTAGAGCTAGTAAACCCAAACGCAAAGTGAACCATTCTGATGCTACCCCCACTAAGAAAAGTAATACATCAGACTCCACCACTAAGAACCCTAGAAGCAGAATTAAGGAATTATATGAGTCTGCTAGCAAGTCTTGGAAATGGTGGTTTGCTAATCAATGTCCTCCAGGATATAAATGGATGCCTAAAGCTAGGACAGAAAATGTGACAACGAGTGTTAGTATGCCTTTAAATGTTGCTAAGGACACTAATGATTCTATAATCACAACTACTGTGGTATCCAATTTAGCAAATGCTCCATCGTGTTCTAACTCTTCTGTAGGTGATACAAATAATTCTCTTCATACTGGACTCCGGATGCACGAAGCACATGACGGGGAATCTCAAGCTTCTAATTAACTTTGTGGAGAAGTTCCTGGGTATGGTCCGATTCGGAAATGATCAATTTTCACCGATCCTAGGATATGGAGATTTGGTTCAGGGAAATATCACGATCAAAAGGGTATACTACGTCGAAGGGCTCAATCACAATCTTTTCTCGGTTGGTCAATTCTGTGATGCGGATTTGGAGGTTGCTTTCAGAAAGAAGACATGTTTTGTTCGTGATTATGATGGGAATGACTTACTTACCGGTACACGGGGTAATGATCTTTACACAATTTCACTACAATACACAACTTCATCAACTCCAATTTGCTTCATGGCTAAAGCTTCAACGACTCAAGCATGGTTATGGCATCAACGTCTTTCTCATCTCAACTTTGATATTCATCAAAGATATTGTGAGAGGCCTTCCAAGCTTGAAATTCATCAAAGATCATCTTTGTTCTTCTTGTGAAATTTGTAAAGCTAAACGAAGTAGCTTCAAAACAAAGACCACACCAAGCTCAAAAGGACGGTTAGATCTTCTTCACATTCTGTGTGGTCCCATGCGTGTTCAGAGTATCAATGGAAAGAAATATATTCTGGTAATTGTCGATGACTACTCAAGATACACATGGACTCACTTCTTGAGGTCCAAGGATGAAACACCCGACGTTCTCATCAGCTTCCTTAAATTGATACAACGTGGTCTTCAAGCTCAAGTTAAAGTGGTTCGTACTTACAGAGGTACAAAACTTTTGAATTCAAAACTAAGAAACTATTTTGAAGCCGTAGGGATTGAACATGAAACATCTATTGCTCGAACACCCAAACAAAACGGCGTTGTTGAAAGACGAAACCGTACTTTAGTTGAGGCTGCTCGAACATTACTATCCGCTTCAAAACTTCCACTATACTTTTGGGCCGAAGCCGTGTCAACCGCATGCTACACACAAAACCGTTCCTTAATTATCCCAAGACATGAAAAGACACCATATCACATAATTCATGATCGAAAACCTTCACTCAAACACCTTCATGTTTTTGGATGTACTTGTTACATTATACGAGATGGTGAAAATTCAGATAAGATGAAAGAGAAAGGGGATGCATGTATTCTTGTGGGATGTGCAACTCAGTCTAAGGGATATAGAGTATACAACAAGAGAACAAAATTGATTGTAGAGACTATTCACATCTGATTTGATGAATTACAAGAAATGACACTTGAACAAAACATTTTAAGTCCCGATCCACAACAACAAACGACTTCCGTTCACAACCGCACGGAACTCGGAACTCAAGACCACATCAATGAATCGTCAACTTCAACGCTGGTTCCAGAAAATGTTCCTACAACGGATATGACAGTAAACACGACAATTGAAGAGTTGGAAATGTTATATGGACCAATGTATGATGAATATTTCACGGGGGAGAAACAAGTTGTATCGAAGTCTTCTGCTGTCACTCATGATAAGAATGATGATACCGATCATCGTCAACAAAAGGATACAACTTCATCTACTTCAACACGGGTTGCTGCAGATTTACCTCCTCAGAATATCACTTCAACAATCGATCCTACAACATCCACAACTACTGTCATTGCTCCATAGAACACAAATCAAGCAGACAATACATTATCTGACGAAGACGAATTTATCAACCCATTCGGTACACCGGTACACGAAACTGGAGAGTCTTCTACTCGCCATGTTGATCCGTCAAATATGCATACATTCTACCAACGACATCCTTCAACACATCATTGGACCCGAGATCATCCTTTGGTTCATGTAATTGGAAACCCTTCACAGCCCGTTCGCACAAGACGACAGCTTAACACCGATGGCGATGTTTGTATGTTCGCACTCGCAGTGAGTTCAGCTGAACCGAAAAACATCAAAGAAGCCATGGCTGATCACGATTAGATTGAATCGATGACAGATGAACTTCAACAATTTGAAAGACTTAAAGTCTGGGAACTTGTTGACAGACCGTACGATGTAATACCATTAAATCTTGGATGGATCTGGAAAAACAAGATGGATGAAGAGAAGACGATCATCAAGAATAAATCTAGGCTAGTGGCTAAAGGGTATGGACAGAAAGAGGGTATTGATTTTGAAGAATCATTTTCACTAGTAGCTCGAATGGAAGCGGTCAGGATTTTTCTTGCTTATGCTGCACATAAGGGATTCATTGTCTACCAAATGGACGTAAAGACGACGTTTCTTAACGGTCCTTTGAAGGAAGAAGTCTATGTCACGCAGCCAGAAGGATTCGTCAATCCTTATTATCCTGACAAGGTGTATCGTCTCCACAAAGCACTATATGGACTCAAGCAAGCTCCAAGGGCGTGGTACGACGAGCTCTCGAAATTTCTGGTCTCCAAAGGTTTCTCAAAAGGTTCCATCGATCTAACTTTGTTCACTTATAAATATGGGGATGACATTTTGCTTGTGCAGATTTATGTTGATGATATTATTTTCGGGTCTACAAACCCAAAACTTTCAAAATGGTTTGAAAAAGTAATGCACAACAGATTTGAAATGTCTATGATGGGCTAACTAAAATTCTTTCTAGGAATTCAAGTTCACCAATCCCCAAGTGGTATCTTCATTAACCAAGCTAAGTATTGTCAAGAGATAATCAAAACGCATGGTATGACCTCATGTGACCCTGTTGGGACACAATTATCAACCACATCCCTAGATGCTGATTTAGAGGTATTACCCATAGATCAAACGAGATATCGTTCCATGATCGGGTCCCTCATGTACTTGACAACAAGCAGGCCTGATATCCATCATGCTACATGCTATTGTGCATGATATCAAGCACGGCCCGTTGAAAAGCACCTCAAGGAGGTTAAACAGATCTTTCGGTACCTTAAGAATACCATTCACATGGGACTCTAGTATCCGAGGGAAACCGGTTTCTTTCTAACGGCCTATTCAGATTTTGATCATGCAGGGTGTCTTGATACACGTAAAAGTACTTCTGGTAGTGCACAATTTCTAGGTCAAGATAAGCTTGTGGGATGGTCTTCCAAGAAGCAGGATTGCACGTCACTTTCATCAGCCGAAGCGGAGTATGTGTCTCTATCTGCGTGTTGTGCTCAAGTTCTTTGGATGAGAACACAACTCACGGATTATGGCTTCCACTTTGATAAAGTACCTATGTACTGTGACTTAAAGTCGGCCATAGCCATCTCCTGCAATCCGGTACATCATTCCCGCACGAAGCACATTGATGTCAGATATCACTTTATTAAGGAACAAGTTGAAAAGGGTATTGTTGAATTATACTTTGTTGGAACTGATTACCAATTGGCTGACTTGTTTACAAAAGCTCTTTCGAAAGAGAGGTTTGCGTATCTAGTTAGGCAAATTGGTATGAGATGTTTGACTCCAGCAGAATTGGAGATTCTGGAAAAGAAGCCTGCTTGATTCACCTATCAAACATCTACTTGTAAATATTAACGAAAAACAAAAATACAAAATTAAAAAAAATCTTTGATAATCCAAAAATATTCTTCTCGACATGTCTTTCAGTATCGATAATATGGAATTACCTAGAAATGTCGCTCAATAACGACACAGGTGTGTACATAAAGCTCGAATGAAAGTTGTAAATATTTTTGAAAACATGTCATTTCTATCTTTTCTAAAGGAAACTGTCTCTTTTGGACAATATTTCCAACAACGGGTTGAGCAATCTATCACGGGTTGAGCTTGTCACAAAACATTCAACGTTTTGAGCTCAACACAATGGTTTGTAATCACTTTCAGATTGCAACCCGGAACTATATTCACGGGGGAGTGTACGCTTTCGTGCTCTTACCCTTAGCAAAAGAAGTTAAATCTTCTTACACTTGAGTGGATTCGTCACGACATTCAAAGTCTATGAACTCAAGTTTATGCTTTAGAAAAACTTTTTTTGACAAAAAAGAATAGATTTTTCAAAAAGCGTTGAACACAGTTTTTTCCAGAATTTCTCAATGATATTCAAAATCATTCTGTGTGTTCAACAACTCCTATCCTCAAAAAGTTTAATGTGGATCAAATCCTCGTAATGACAATTCCATTGGATCAATTTTTGAGGGGGAGAGTTCCAAAATTCATGCTAAGTTTGACACATCTTTCTCCTGAAGGTTTTCAAGACTACTTTTCAAAATATATTTTAATCAAATTTGGTATCTCTAATATCAAACGATTTTATATATTAGAGATATGGGAGAAAATGTGATTAAAATATGATCTTAAGACTCAGGCACTCATGGTGACGATCAATTACCCACAACATCTTTAATTCACGACGTTATTGGTGTCAAAAGGGTGGTTAGGTTTAATTCCTATGATCCAACCAGAACCGGAGGGATCTTCCCAGGGACAATCCAATAGATTATTAGAAGTCCTTAGGAAAGATGGAGTAGAATGTGAACGTAGCTGAATGCCGACTAAGTACCGATGATAGCACTGGAACAATCACAACAAGGTGCTATTAATGATGTCTTGGTAAGCTTTGAAGGGGTTGAAGAATGAAAAAGAAATGTAAGGATAAAGGTTGTAAAGAAAGAAGCCCTCCATACAACTTAGGCAAAAACTGGGTCAACACATCATGAAGACAACTCATCATGGACCCAGTGATGTGATGCACAACCCTTTCCTAGCTACTCAGGCTTCTCTCAAAAGAAGTTTGTTTTATTGTCATGGAGATCAAAACGACTTCTATTGACTTTCTCACTCCGAGATAGTTGATATTGAACAGGTGGCATTTGCTCCAGCCTCCGGCTACTAAAAGTGCACAAATAGAGTCTAGAGCCAATAGATCAATCAAATCTCGTTAGGACACACGGATGAAGATCAAGAGAGTCCTACGCTATATCCTTGTGATATTGTTAGAACACTCAGAGTGATACTACTTAGTATTCACAATGATGAGTGGAAATCCTTCCAGTGTTAACATCAAACACCACTGCGGTAGGTCATATGCAAGATTCTTTATGAATTAAACATGTGTAAAACTGAAAAGCAACAGTGGTTTGATTCTGAATTGATTCAAACTCGTTTCAGGTTTCTACGCAATATCTTTATGGTCTTGCCAGAACATTTAGAGTGATATTCATTAACATTCACAGTGACGAATAGAAATCCTTCTAGCGTCAACATCAAACAACGCTACGGTAGGTGACTTGTGAGATTCTTATGAATAAAACTTGTGTCAACTGGAAAACAACAATGGTAAGATTCTTAATGAATCAAACTTGTTCCAAGAATTTGAATTGACGACTTTAATCAAGCGGATATTTATCCAATTGATTCACTCTTTATGTTCGCAGTCTTGCTTTGAGACGGTCGAGTAAAGAGAACGGCTAGTACAGCCGCGAAACCCTGTCAAGGAGATTCTTAATTGAATCTACCTAATCACAGGTACGATATTTAATATCGTATAACGGTCTTCACCGACCGGAGGTAAAACGATACCGATTTAGGACGAATGTCAAGGCCATTCAGTCCATGTCTATGTTTTGTCTCGAGTAGGTGGTGTCACGGTGTACTCAGCAAAGTCAAAGATTCAAAAACACATATCCATGCCCAAAGACTTATTCAACAATTAATAGTGTGAGCATGTGGATAAAGACGCAAGATCGCAAGATGGCAAAGACAAGTCAAGAATGATTTGAAGATCTCAAGATAAAAGACAAAGTCAAAAGACAATGACAAAAGCTCAAAGATCACAGCATGAAGGAACAACACTACTATTACACGTTCAAGACTCATTTATGATGAAATTCATAAATCTCCATTGGACTCCAAATATCGAAGAGGAATGACCTCACATTGGGGGAGATTGTTAGCCTCAAAATATTGAGTCAAACAAGAATGTTCAGTCATAGTTTATTATTGTAACATTTATTAGAATGTTGTAATAGTTAGTTAAATATTCGTGGTTCACGGGCTTGGATTTAAGCTACTTAAAGCCCAAAAGACAAGCCTGGTCCAAACAATATAGCCCATTATGGTTACATGTAAGCCCGGATATATAAGACCCTTCCTAGCATGTTAGAAAGGGTGGATGATCATTTGTAACTCTAATTTTCTCTAATCTAATACTCACCAAGTTAATCATCTCTCTCTCTATACTTTCTCTCACTTCTTTCTCTCTTTAAAATTCATATATTTTCCATCTCATTTCTTAATCTATTATCATATTATTTGGAACAACAGAGCTACATTCCGAAACCGAATGTTATAGCAATGATAGCTCCACCTTAGATGATATTGAATTAGAAGGCCAATATGATAATTTACACAAACTTAGCCTTAAATTCATAGAAAAGAACAAAACCTTAAAATCAACCAAAACTAAGCTTGAAAATGAGATCAATGAACTTAGATAGAAATTAGCCAATCTTGAGAAAAATAAAGAAGTTGATTTAGGTTGCTTAAGTTGTGAGAAACTTAGATAAGAGAATGAAGATCTCAAGAGCACCTCCATTAAATTGGAAAAGTTCATGAAAGGTACTAGTGCTCTTGATGATATGTTAAACAAACAAATTCATTCTAAGGAAACACTTGGTGTAGGTTTTAACTCAAATGAAGCATCAACTAGTGAACCTAAACAAGTCAGATATTCATAAAAATCGTCTGCTATACGCGGTCCCAGATTGTATGGGGCGGTTCCTTATCACTATGGAACCGCCGCCCTAGATAAGGAACCGCGGCCAGAAAGAGGTTTTGCTGAAAATACTGAACTTTCTGAAAAGTCAAATTTAGGTGAACAACCAAAGCATCTTATTGTTAACAAGGTCAAATTACCAATACTTGACGACAATGCCGTTGATAAGTTCTATAAGCCCTTGAGTAAACCTCTAATGGGAAATAGAAGTTTATCAAGACCATCCACTACTCCACCAAGAGTACGGAATGAGTCTAGGCCTAGAAGTAGAAAGACAACACCTAGAATAGATAGTAAAAACAATTCACGACTCATAAGTAAAACTCCAACTCCTAGAAGGAATGACCACAACTCTAAACCAAGATCAAATACACCTAAGAGAATTAATGAACAACAAAATGGTTATATGAATTATTATCCTCCTCCATTTTATTCCCCATGGGGAACCCCTCCTCCATTCATGCATCCCAACCAAATACAAGGGATGTTTGGAACTAACTATTTTGGACCCATGAGATATTGGGGACCAAATGTTTGATCTTGTGTGTTGTTACCTAGATATGCTTGGGAATTGATTTGGAACCCGGCGAGTGGATTAAGGATAGTGGTTGTTCTAAAAACATGACGTGTAATCGAAGTTTGTTCTCGCGCTACAAAGCATATGATGGAGGTAACGTCACATACGCTAGTAGTCTACGTGGTAATATCATTGGCAAAGGTACGGTTTCTCTTGACTCCATGACCATTGAAAATGTTAAGCACGTAGATAATTTAGGGTTTAACCTTTTAAGTATAGGTCAAATTTGTGACAATAAGTGTAAGGTCATCTTTTCGGAACATGACAGTGAAATCGTAAAAGATGGAAAGGTCATTGGAAAAGGTGTAAGAAAGCATGGGCTTTATGTCATGAAGGTCAATAATAAGTCAAAAGACAACATATGTCTTACGACTATAGATGATATTTCTACTATTTGGCATAGGAGATTAGGTCACGCTAATATGCGTTTAATTCAATCTTTAGTCTCTAAGGAGTTGGTAAGACACCTCCCCAAGATGAAGTTTGATAGTCACTTTTGTGATGCTTGCAAAGTTGGAAAGCAAGTTCACTCAAGTCACAAAGCCAAGAATTTGGTTACAACCGCTCGGTGCTTAGAGCTCCTACATATGGATCTCTTTGGATCTTCCGCCATACGGAGTTATGGAGGTAACCTTTATACCCTAGTTATAGTTGACGACTATTCTAGATTTACTTGGACTAGATTTTTGGCATCTAAGAATGAAGCTTTCGATCATTTCGAAAACTTTAGTCGAAGAATTCAAAATCAACTAGGATGTCCAATTGTCTCTATTAAGACGGATCATGGTAGGGAATTTGAAATGAAGTGCTATTTGGTGCCTTTTGTGACGCTCATGGTATTACCCATAACTTCTCAGCTCCTCGCACTCCACAATCAAATGGGGTAGTTGAAAGGAAGAATAGGACCATCCAAGAGATGAGTAGGACGATGTTAAACGAGCAATATTTGCCTCAAAAGTTTTGGTGCAATGCCGGGACACATCGACTTATATTCTCAACCGAATTCTTATTCGACCTTTCCTAGGAAAGACCCCCTATGAGATTCTTAAAGGTAAGAAACCCTTATTGGAATAATTTAGGGTGTTTTGAAGCAAGTGCTTTATCCTCAACACCAAAGACTACCTTACCAAGTTCGACCCAAAGTCTTACGTAGGTATCCTTTTAGGTTATTCCCAAACTAGCAAAGCCTACATAGTCCTCAATAGAACCTCGGGCGTAATTGAAGAATCACTTAATGTGACTTTTGATGAAACCACTCCTTTACCCAAGACACCCCCATTGGTTGATGATGACTTGGATGAAACAGAAGTAGTTAAAGCCAAAGAGGTTAGAAAAATAGGAGTTGAAGACCTTAGTGTTGAAAAGGAAGTAAACATTAAGGAGTCTAAGGATCATACTCTCAATAATATCATTGGTGCCTTAAATCAAAGGACCCTAAGATCTCAAGTCTAAAACCAAAGCAACTTCTTTTGTTTCGTCTCCTTGATTGAACCAAAGAATGTTAAAGAATCTTTGACGGATGAGAGTTGGGTCATTGCGATGCAAGAATAATTGAATCAATTCGTTGCTAATGATGTTTGGGAACTTGTTCCTCCACCTAGAAGTTCTACCATTATAGGAACCAAATGGGTCTATAGGAATAAGTTAAATGAGAATGGTGTTGTGTCTCGTGACAAGGCTAGACTTGTAGCTCAAGGCTATAATCAACAAGAAGGGATTGATTATGACGAGACATATGCACTGGTAGCAAGATTAGAATCCATTAGAATCCTTTTAGCCTACGCTTGTGCCTTAGACTTTAAGCTTCAACAAATGGATGTAATGAGTGTGTTTCTTAACGGTTTGATCAATGAGGAGGTATATGTGGCTCAACCTCCTGGCTTCACTGATTTTGAGAAATCGGATCATGTTTACAAGCTTAAGAAGGCACTTTATGGTCTTAAACAAGCACCCAAAGCTTTTCATGATAGACTTAAAGAGTTTCTTGTTAAACATGAGTATACCATGGGGATGGTAGACAACACGCTCTTTACAAAGAAGAAAGGTTCTCACCTCATAATCGTGCAAATATATGTTGATGACATTATATTTGGCTCAACTTGTCAAGAATTGTGTGATGAATTTGCTAAAATCATGCATGATGAGTTTAAAATGAGTATGATGGGAGAACTTAACTTCTTTTTAGGACTCCAATTTAAACAAATGGATGATGGTATTTTCTTTAGTCAATCTAAGTATGCTAAAGAAATGCTAAAGAAATTTGGATTAGAAGAATCTAGACCAATGAAGACCCCAATGGCCTCGGATACTAAACTCACCGTAGATGATGATTGTGAGTCGGTAGACAACACCAAATATAGAGGTATGATTGGTAGTTTGTTGTACTTAACGGCAAGTCGACCGGATATCATGTTTAGTGTTTGCCTTTGTGCTTGCTTCCAATAGGCTCCCAAAACCTCTCACCTTGAAGCGGTTAAGCGTATTTTCCGATACATTAAGCGCACTATGCATTTAGGATTATGGTATCCTAAAGGGACCGGCGTAGAAACCATTGTCTACGCGGACTCGGATCATGCGGGAGACTATGTGGACAGGAAAAGCACTAGTGGAGTTTGTACCTTTATGGGTTGTTGTTTAACTTCTTGGTTCTCCAAGAAATAAACCGCTCTTGCGATATCCACCACGGAAGCTGATATGAGTGAATATACTCATATCATTTTTAGCTTATAACAATGAAATATTGCACATAATGTATCAAATATGCATTGGATATGTTGTTTTCTTGTTTGAATGTGTGTAGGTACCTAAGTTTGCAAAAACCGGCAAATATCGACACGAGTTTGAAGAAAAAAATCAAAGAAGCCAAAATCGAGCTCGACTTTAGCGGATTTTATCATTTATCGAGTTTATGGGCCAAGTGGGGCCCACAATGGGATAAATGGGCTCAAAACCCATTTATGATTCAAGATTAAATTTACTTGTTGGTTGAAAGTCCATTAGGCCCAAAATGAAATTATAAACGGATGGGAGATATCATTTGGGCTCAAGCCCAATGTTTATGGAACATGAAACGAATGAAATGTTAAATGGGCTTTAGGGTTTTAATGTGAGTCAAACTCTCACTTTCAATTTAAATGAATAAACCGTCCAATCTCATTCTCATTCACAAATAAATTCATTCGTTTATCCTCTCACTTTTATAAACGTGTTATCACCACACGTCACCTTCCACAAATGGATAACCGTTTCACATCCACTCATAAATGAAATAACTTAACATGTTTCTTTTTACCCCATTCGTTCCTCTCACCCACTTTATCTCATAAATAAATAAATCCAAACGATACAACCTATGTATCATCTTCCCCATCTTAACACAATAAAACCAATAACTTTTTAAGTTACTGTACCCAAACCCTAGGTTAATAAATTGCCAAAGTAACAAAGGGCTTTTTATTAATTCAGTTAATTCACATCAAGGGGAATAAAACCCCCATGGTTATAGGAAGAGAATAAGAGGATGGAAGGTGCTACGTGGCTGTTTATCATTGGATTGAACACCTCAATTTCTCCATTCAACCAATCAGGAGCCTCAAAAGAAGCACAACTAGCACACACGGATGCCACGTTGGCAATCCGTGTGCTAGTTGTGATATATCAACCATTAGATCAAATAAAGAGAGAGAAAGAAAAGATCCAAGGGACGAAATCTGTGAAGAATATTCCTTGGAGATGCGAATATCCTCATCAGCAAGCCCTTAGGGAGGCCATAAAACCCCCCAAATAATCTTGTATTTTTCATCCTTTACTTTTCTTTAATGTTATTCTGTAGAAATAGATTTAGGATTAATTTTGTATTTCCTTTATAAAGTTTTGTAATATTGCTGAATATTAATGAAAGTTTATTCATTTTAAATTTCATTCGTGTCTGATTTAATTTCCTTTACTGCTTTATAATTGATATACGAATTAAACTATTTACTGTTTCAACAAAATAATATTTGTAATGTTGGATTCAAGCTAATTAATAGCTTGTATTTTAACATTGAAAGTGAAAAAGGATTTAAAATTATTTTTCCCTACTGGAAAGATAATAAAAACTGGATAGAGATTCGATGGCGTTTGAATGGTGATTGGAATTGGTGGTTCGAGTTAAGGTATCTATTGGTGTCACTTACGGTTCATAGGTTGCTCAGCGCAATCCTACGTCTCAAAGGAATACTTCAAAAAGGTGCTTACTCCTTTTATCTTTCATGTTATTAGATTAAACTGTTTTTTTACTGTTTATATGATTAGTATATCTAAGATGCTGTGAGTATTTGTTTCTGCTTATTTTGAGGTTTAATTTTGATTGTTTATGATTCTAAAAAAAACGTTTAGTTGAGGTTTGACTTAGTTTTGTAAACTTAAATGGGAAATTTGGTTTGGAATGTTTTAGGTTAATGATAGATTGGATAGTCTGCCATGTTCAGTAAATTGCATAGAGTTTTGATTTATTTGCCTGTTATGCATAAACTGAGAATTTGAGTGATAGTGCTTCTACTTGATTTTTATGATATGAAAGCTGATAAGGATAGTATTTTGAGTAATTTGAAGGATTTTAAGTAAGTGATTTTCGATTTATGATAGTTTAAGAAGTGTACTAGTTTTAAACCTGCCTAGTTGATTGTTAATCTCTTGTAACTTTAAATGGTAGTGCTATATAGTAATGACATACATTTTCTCCAAATCTGTAATCTGATATTCAAAAATTTCATGCAAATCTAAGTTGAAAGAATGTAACAGCATGCTATAAGTTTGGTTGAGCTGAGTGATCTAGTATTTTAGGAATTTGCAGGTTGTTATTTGTTTTAACTTAATTACTGTAACTTAGATTTAATTTGTAGTTTAATTTTCTGATTTCTTGAACTTTACTGTATTTTCGAATAAGCTTATCAGATCCCATTGATCTGATAAGTCATTCAGCTGTTTCCTAACAGCTTATCAAAATAAGCTTGGCAAAAGGTCTCTCCTGAGACTCATCTTTTTAATCTGTCAAAAAAATGAATTTTTCAGCAAAAATATTTCCATTCTGGGATTCGAACCCTTGACCTCAAGGGTAAAGGTTCATTGTGTTAACCATCTGGGCTAACTGGCCTATTTGGTTTTATTACTCTCTGTTTAATTAATATAGTGCAGTTGTAATTGGCAGATTTCATTTTAGTAACTATTGATTCACTTATTTACGTTTTTAATAAACTTTTAAATAAAGTAAATAAAAAAATAAAAAAAAAGTTTTTATTTAAAAAAGTTTAATTAGTTTATTTTTAATTATTTAGATTTTTATAAAAATAAATTTAAATAAAGATAGTTTTTAAATAGAATAAATTTAATAGATTATTTAAAATAGTTTTTAAATAGATTTGTTTAAAGTAATTTTTAATAAAGTAATTTACTTTAAAAAGTTTAATTAGTTTCTTTTGAATAGATTAAAAGTAATTAAATAGATTTATTTTATAGAATTTTAAATAGATTAGATTTTTATAGTGTTAATTTTTAAGTAAGTAATTGTTTTAGATTTAAAAATAGCGGGGTTTACGATTCATGCACTATAGGATAATATTAAATAGTTTAAAATTTGTAGATTTTAATTGTAGTTTAAAAACCGAAAACCAATTCAAATCGATTGTCCAAATCAAAGCAAAACGTCTCAAATTCATAAGATCTTCGTGTATAACGAACTTGATTCACTCATGTGTTTAATTGAATTCGTCATTGGTAATATTAGTCTATTACTTTTTCCTAAAGGTAATTTTTTAATTTACCCTATAACGTATATCAAATTATCACTATACACATCACGACACATCAAAAAATTTGGCGCCGCTGCCGGGGATCTTGTGTACGATTCGCTTTTGTGGAGATTTGTTGATCGTTGATTTGAAGACCCTTTCCGTCCTCGGAAAGTTTGTTATTTTTCAATTATATAGTATGTATCGTTTTTCTCGATTTTTGTGAATAATATATTGTATTACGTAGAACAATCAATTTACATATCTTTCAAATAAGGCCTTAGTTGGGATTTCATCACCTAGCTATTGTATTCGATTCCATAACAAAAATAAAAGGCAAAATAGATAAATACTAATAAGAAGTTTGAACTCGATTAATACAAACTATAAGGTGGGTATAAGGCGACGTGCTATAAAAGGCCGTCTAAGGAAAAAGGTTTTTAAGTGCTTTGTGCCACCTCGTTTCCCCGCTTGCTTGTACGTATATTGAGAGGGACAACCTATTATTGGTTTGCCGACTCAAGTAGTAATAAATCTTATTTTTTGTTGTTTACTTATTGAACCTCGAGACGTTTAGGTTTTCACCTATCGTTTCAAAGTCGACCGAGGGTAATTTACTTCCATAGTAGTTATCCTTATTCCTTGTTTTTTTTATCGATCATTTTTTATTGAGCAATACCAAATAAATACCAAAAATAATCTTCTTTTTGTCTAAATTCTTTTCTTCAATCCTCTAAATTATCGTCTTTGAAGTGTATGCAATTACGTTCTTCCTCGTCTTGTGATTGATTTTAATAGGCTTGAAAATATTCCTCGTAGAAATAGAAATCGTCAACAACGAATAGTGGAACCCGAGCTTCCACCTATTGTTGTAGAGATGGCCGATAACCGAACAATGGAGGAATTGCTCCGTGCACCCACCGAAGGGTATGGGGAAGCAATCGTTGTGCCGGCTTTTTGGCGAATCATTTTGAGATTAAGACGGGTCTTCTATCGCTCATTCGTGCCGACCAATTTCGTGGCAATGAGACTGATAGCCCGCATTCTCACATTCAGAATTTTAATCGAATTACCTCGACTCTCAATTGCCTATTCCGAAACCCGATCTTCCGAAGACTAAACCCACACTACCCTAACCTTCGAGACTTAACCAAGAGAAGCTCCGCGAAAAGTCCAATGCTCAAATGACTACTTTTTTAGATATGTTTAAGAATCTTTATATTAATGTTAGTTTCGCGTATGCATTGCTTTACATGCCTAAGTTTGCTTCGACTATTAAGAGACTGATGAATGATAGAGGGAAATTGGTTAAAGTGTCTACATCTTTAGATGCTAATTGTTCCGCGGTTCTTACACAAAAGCTTCCCAAAAAGCTTGGAGACCCGGGCAAGTTTGTGATACCATGTGATTTCCCTAATATGGAAGAATGCTTAGCTTTAGCCGATCTTGGTGCTAGCATTAATTTGATGCCTCTTTCCGTGTGGAAAAGGTTATCACTTCCCGAGCTTACACCTACTAAGATGACTCTCGAGCTAGCGGATCGATCGATCGCCTTACCAAAAGGTATAGCCGAGGACGTGTTTGTCAAGGTAGGGAAACTCGTCTTTCCAACGGACTTTGTGGTTTGCGATTATCCCGAAGATTCTCGTGTGCCATTAATTTTGGGAAGACCGTTTTTGATGACGGCTAGTGCTTTAGTTGACATGAAAGCGGGGAAATTGACTTTAAGAGTGGATGAAGAACATATCACGTTTGATATTGGTCATATCTCTAAATTTTCTTCCAAGTACTACGAGGAATCAATTAATTAAATCAATGTGATTGATGTTACTTGTGAAGAATATTCTCAAGAAGTTCTTGGATTCTCGGCTTCTTCTAAGAGTGGAAATCCCACTTCTTCGAATCCTATTATCTCTTCGGCTAAGCCTTCACTCACTCCATTTGAGGGAGGTGACTTCGTTCTTGAAGAGCTTGAGAATAATGGATATTCAAAAATCAAGAAGGAAATTGATGATTACCTTAGCACACCATTTGATCCTAGTGAGTTTGATAGTGAGACTTTTGATCCCGAGGGAGATATTGCGTTGACTGAAAAATTGTTGAATATGGATCCTTTTGAATCACCACCTATGGAACTAAAAGTTGTGAATGAAAATGAGACTAAAGTGAAAACATCTATTGAGGAAGCACCCGAATTAGAACTTAAGGAATTACCCACTCATTTGGAGTATGCTTTTCTTGAGGGATCGGATAAGTTACCGGTGATTATTGCTAAGGGATTAAAGGAAAATGAAAAGGATGAGCTTATCAAAGTGCTTAAGAAACATAAACGGGCCATTGCATGGAAAATCTCCGACATTAAGGGTATAGATCCCAAATTTTGTACTCATAAAATTCTAATGGAGGATGATTATAAACTCGCTATCCAAAATCAAAGAAGGGTCAATCCAAAGATTCATGAGGTGATCAAAAAGGAAGTCACTAAACTTCTAGACGCCGGAATGATCTACCCTATCTCGGATAGTCCATGGGTTAGCCCCGTGCATTGTGTTCCAAAGAAAGGAGGAATGACGGTTGTTACTAATGAGGATAATGAATTGATTCCTACTAGACTTGTGACCGGTTGGCGTGTTTGTATTGATTATAGGAAACTTAATGATGCCACTAGGAAGGATCATTTTCCATTACCTTTTATGGATCAAATGTTAGAGAGACTAGCGGGGAATGAATTCTATTGCTTTTTGGATGGATTTTCCGGCTATTTCCAAATCCCCATTGACCCTCGTGATCAAGAGAAGACCACATTCACTTGTCCTTATGGAACATTTGCTTATCGTCGCATGCCTTTTGGACTATGCAATGCTCCGGGGACGTTCCAAAGGTGCATGATGGCCATTTTCCATGATATGATCGAGAAAACCATGGAAGTCTTCATGGATGACTTTTCGGTTTTTGGGGAATCTTTCACCTCATGTCTCTCTAACCTTGAAAGAATGTTGCAACGTTGTGAAGAAACAAATCTTGTGCTTAACTATGAGAAATGTCACTTCATGTGCAAAGAGGGAATTCTGTTAGGACATAAGATCTCTAAGGCCGGTATTGAGGTTGATAGGGCTAAAATCGACGTGATTGCCAAATTGCCTCCACCCACCACCGTTAAGGGAGTAAGGAGTTTTCTCGGCCATGCCGGCTTCTATCGTCGTTTTATACAAGACTTCTCTAAGATAGCTCGGCCTATGACCCATCTTTTGGAAAAAGAGACTCCTTTCATCTTTTCGGATGAGTGTATTCAAGCCTTTGAGATGCTTAAAAGAAAGTTAACCGAATCTCCAATCTTAGTTGCCCCGGATTGGGATCTACCTTTTGAAATTATGTGTGATGCTAGTGATTATGCGGTAGGTGCGGTTTTGGGGCAACGTAAGCTAAAACACTTCTTGCCTATACACTATGCAAGTAAGACTATGATGGATGCTCAAACAAAGTACACTACAACGGAAAAGGAGCTACTTGCCGTTGTGTATGCTTTTGAAAAGTTTAGACCATATCTCGTCTTGTCTCAAACCATAGTGTATACGGACCAATCGGCTATCAAATATCTTCTTAATAAACAAGATGCTAAGCCGAGGTTGCTCCGGTGGATTCTCCTCCTTCAAGAATTTAATGTCAAAATTCTAGACAAAAAAAGGAGCCGAGAATCTCGCGGCCGATCATTTATCTCGACTTGAGAATCCTCACCAAAGAGATCGAGAGAACAAGGAAATCAATGAAACATTTCCTCTCGATACGCTTGGTATGATTGCTTTTCGTGGTGATGATAGTACCCCATGGTTTGCGGACATCGCAAATTACCATGCGGGGAAATTTGTGATCAAGGGTATGTCGTCCCAACAAAAACGAAAGTTTTTCAAGGATATTTCCTACTACTTTTGGGACGACCCCTATTTGTTTCGTGTGTGCGCGGATCAAGTAATTCGTAGGTGCGTGTTTGGCAAAGAATCTCAAGATATCCTTAAATCTGGTCATGAGGGACCCACCGAGGGACATCATGGTGCTAACGCCACCGCGAGGAAAGTCTTTAATGCCGGCTTCTTTTGGCCTTCCATATATCGTGATGCCCAAGACTTGATCAAGACTTGTGATGCTTGTCAACGTCAAGGAAAGAACTCACAAAGGGATGAAATGCCTCAAAACATTATTCAAGTTTGTGAAATCTTTGACATATGGGGGATCGATTTTATGGGGCCGTTTCCATCTTCGAAAGGAAACAAATACATTCTCGTAGCCGTGGACTACTTATCTAAATGGGTCGAAGCTAAGGCTTTGCCCACGAATGATGCTCGAGTTGTGGTGAACTTTTTGAAACAACTCTTTGCTAGGTTTGGAACTCCGCGGGCTATTATAAGTGATCGTGGGACCCATTTTTGTAATGAACAATTTGAAAAAGTTCTAAAGAAATATGGTGTCACTCATCGACTTTCTACGGCTTATCACCCTCAAACGAGTGGTCAAGTGGAGGTTTCAAACCGAGCTCTTAAAAGGATTTTGGAGCGTTCTATTGGAGAAAATCGCACTTCATGGTCGGATAAATTGGACGATGCATTGTGGGCTTTCCGTACGGCTTACAAGACGCCAATTGGTTGTACACCATTTAGGTTGGTCTACGGAAAAGCATGCCACTTTCCAATTGAACTCGAACATAAGGCGTATTAGGCTCTTAAGCATTGTAACTTTGATTTGAGGACCGCGGGTGATCATCGCAAGGTTCAATTGAATGAACTTAGTGAATTGAGGGATCAAGCTTATGAAAATTCTTTGATCTATAAGGAGAAGACTAAGAGGATTCATGACTCTAAGATCTAAAACCGCATTTTCAATGTTGGTGATCAAGTCCTCTTATTCAACTCTAGACTTAAGATTTTATCGGGCAAGCTTAAATCCCGTTGGTCCGGACCATTCACCATTGCACAAGTTTTCCCTTATGGCACCGTTGAGCTAGCTCAAAAAGACGGGCCTAACTTTAAGGTGAATGGTCATCGTGTGAAACATTACTTTGGAGGGGACATACCTACGGAGGTTGTCCCAGATCTTCAAACTTTCCCTACGGACCAATGAATGCGGGGATCGAGTCGATCTCATGACTCGGTGAACAAAAACGAGGTGCCTTGTGGGGGAGTCCCATACATTCTATCTTCTTTCTATTTTCTAACATCTAATAAGGCTTGATCTTTCAAGCTCGTGCTCGTGTTTTGTTGTGTTGTGATCTTAGGTATGACCCTAATATTTGAAGACTCTCGTGTTCGGTTTTTGCCGGTCCACTTGATCTTTCATTCTTTGAATGCCAAAAAGGGGCACACTTTCTATCCTTTGATTTTTATCGACTAACGTTTTATCTTGAGGCATAATTAATAAACGGCTTATAGATGTGCGTGCTCTTTCCATGCTAGGATTTTGCATTAGACTCTTCGTGTCTTAACAAGGGGGTGTTACTCTTGAGCTAAGAAACATTGAGTACAATGTTTGGTTTTAGCATGGGGGAGTCAATCGATATAATGGCTTGCGATTGCTCTTGTCGTGTCCAAACGTGTTGTTTTTCTCATTTTTCAATAAAAGTTTAAATTTTTAGTGTTATTTTTAAGTTTTAATTAATAAAATAAGTGCTTTTGACACGAATGTAGGCTTTCAATAAGGATCGTTTTTTACTAGACTCAGTTTTTAACCTTAGCTTTTCCTTAACGTATTTGAATTAATTTTTGCTAGGCTATTATATAGGGAGCTTTATAACGCGAAGGTCTTAATTCATACGAGTTAAGAACAAGAACTTTTCGCAAGCTCCTATAATTGATCCTAGAAAGTCGTCTATCAAGGGAACTTTAAAACGCAAATTCTAAAACTTGCAAAAGTATAAGAAGATGCAAGATCCTATAGATGACTTGAAAACCCAAAACTTTGATTTAATAGGCTAAGTATCCATTGATTTCACATTCTTGAAATTTTACAATATGGAGAACAAGAGATGATAGAGCCAATTATAAGTATGGTATTCCTTCGGGAATTTATATGAGATAATTATAAGCCTTTTCTCCCATCGCTTGTTAATAAAATTATTTGCAATAAATAAGGTTGAACGATTTGAAAAGTTACTTAGCTTCTAGCCCAAGATCGTTTAAAATTTGCTCGGTATGGATTAGAGTTCATAGCCAAGGCATAACTTATTGAAGCGAGATGCGAAGATTGGCGAGTCCAAAAAGGTCCTAACAAGACATGAGGGCTATGTTTTATTGCTAAAGATCTCAAGTGATGTGAAGAATCATTTATCAAAAATCAATATGAAGGATCGAGACACACGACGAAAAGCTAATACTCCCAAAAAGTCATGGAGAAGTCTATCCAAAAAGACCATAATAAGGTATGAGGATATATGAAGCCAAGTCCAAAAAGGAGGCGGATCGTTGTATATCAAAATCCCAAATAAAGATTGGAGAAAAATGAAGAAGCCGTGGTCCAAGTATGAATCTCTCAAAACTTCAAGTGAAGAAATTCCTATATGAAGAGAAGACCATTATTTCGTGAACGTCTCTCAAGGTTGGAAGTATAAAGTCACTGCCAAATATCGGTCCGAGAAAGGTCTCAAATCGCGGAGCAAGTTATGCCAAGATATGAACTTTATGAGGTCCCGAGAAGCAGTTTTAAAAGATTTTGTCCTTTAGCTAACTATTGATTAAATCGTTCACTTTATTTTCGGCTTAATAAATTATCGAAATAAGTCAACAATGCATCCTCGTGATCATTCAAGACAACAATAAAATATAAGAGATACAACTAGGAATAAGGGAGTCTAAGTGAATAATTGGCCCACATGAGTTCGTGTTAGTTTACCAACTTATAATAACAATGATCTTGTTTTTGCACTTGGCATGGTAAAGTGAAAGGTCGGGGACGATGAATCTATTTGAGCTTTTATGATCCTTAAAGTTATTTGTCAATAATGAAAGCAATACATTATGTCTTTGTAAAATAAAGTGTCATAAGTTGAATAATGGTGTAGCTATAGTTTTATTTTATCATTGCGTGAGGACACGACAATTGCTTAGCATGAGGGAATTTGATATGAGTGAATATACTCATATCATTTTTAGCTTATAACAATGAAATATTGCACATAATGTATCAAATATGCCTTGGATATGTTGTTTTCTTGTTTGAATGTGTGTAGGTACCTAAGTTTGCAAAAACCAGCAAATATCGACACGAGTTTGAAGAAAAAAAATCAAAGAAGCCAAAATCGAGCTCGACTTTAGCGGAATTTATCATTTATCGAGTTTATGGGCCAAGTGGGGCCCACAATGGGATAAATGGGCTCAAAAGCCCATTTATGATTCAAGATTAAATTTACTTGTTGGTTGAAAGTCCATTAGGCCCAAAATGAAATTATAAACGGATGGGAGATATCATTTGGGCTCAAGCCCAATGTTTATGGAACATGAAACGAATGAAATGTTAAATGGGCTTTAGGGTTTCAATGTGAGTCAAACTCTCACTTTCAATTTAAATGAATAAACCGTCCAATCTCATTCTCATTCACAAATAAATTCATTCGTTTATCCTCTCACTTTTATAAACGTGTTATCACCACACGTCACCTTCCACAAATGGATAATCGTTTCACATCCACTCATAAATGAAATAACTTCACATGTTTCTTTTTACCCCATTCGTTCCTCTCACCCACTTTATCTCATAAATAAATAAATCCAAACGATACAACCTATGTATCATCTTCCCCATCTCAACACAATAAAACCAGTAACTTTTTAAGTTACTGTACCCAAACCCTAGGTTAATAAATTGCCAAAATAACAAAGGGCTTTTTATTAATTCAATTAATTCACATCAAGGGGAATAAAACCCCCATGGTTATAGGAAAAGAATAAGAGGATTGAAGGTGCTACGTGGCTGTTTATCATTGGATTTAACACCTCAATTTCTCCATTCAACCAATCATGAGCCTCAAAAGAAGCACAACTAGCACACACGGATGCCACGTTGGCAATCCGTGTGCTAGTTGTGATATATCAACCATCAGATCAAATAAAGAGAGAGAAAGAAAAGATCCAAGGGACGAAATCAGTGAAGAATATTCCTTGGAGATGCGAATATCCTCATCAGCAAGCCCTTGGGGAGGCTATAAAAACCCCCAAATAATCTTGTATTTTTCATCCTTTACTTTTCTTTAATGTTATTCTGTAGAAATAGATTTAGGATTAATTTTGTATTTCCTTTCTAAAGTTTTGTAATATTGCTGAATATTAATGAAAGTTTAGTCATTTTAAATTTCATTCGTGTCTGATTTAATTTCCTTTACTGCTTTAAAATTGATATACGAATTAAACTATTTACTGTTTCAACAAAATAATATTTGTAATGTTGGATTCAAGCTAATTAATAGCTTGTATTTTAACACTGAAAGTGAAAAAGGATTTAAAATTATTTTTCCCTACTGGAAAGATAATAAAAACTGGATAGAGATTCGATGGCGTTTGAATGGTGATTGGAATTGGTGGTTCGAGTTAAGGTATCTGTTGGTGTCACTTACGGTTCATAGGTTGCTCAGCGCAATCCTACGTCTCAAAGGAATACTTCAAAAAGGTGCTTACTCCTTTTATCTTTCATGTTATTAGATTAAACTGTTTTTTTACTGTTTATATGATTAGTATATCTAAGATGCTGTGAGTATTTGTTTATGCTTATTTTGAGGTTTAATTTTGATTGTTTATGATTCTAAAAAAACGTTTAGTTGAGGTTTGACTTAGTTTTGTAAACTTAAATGGGAAATTTGGTTTGGAATGTTTCAGGTTAATGATAGATTGGATAGTCTGCCATGTTCAGTAAATTGCATAGAGTTTTAATTTATTTGCGTGTTATGCATAAACTGAGAATTTGAGTGATAGTGCTTCTACTTGATTTTTATGATATGAAAGCTGATAAGGATAGTATTTTGAGTAATTTGAAGGATTTTAAGTAAGTGATTTTTGATTTATGATAGTTTAAGAAGTGTACTGGTTTTAAACCTGCCTAGTTGATTCTTAATCTCATGTAACTTTAACTGGTAGTGCTATATAGTAATGACATACATTTTCTCCAAATCTGTAATCTGATATTCAAAAATTTCATGCAAATCTAAGTTAAAAGAATGTAACAGCATGCTATAAGTTTGGTTGAGCTGAGTGATCTAGTATTTTAGGAATTTGCAGGTTGTTATTTGTTTTAACTTGATTACTGTAACTTTGATTTAATTTGTAGTTTAATTTTCTGATTTCTTGAACTTTACTGTATTTTCGAATAAGCTTATCAGATCCCATTGATCTGATAAGTCATTCAGCTGTTTCCTAACAGCTTATCAAAATAAGCTTGGCAAAAGGTCTCTCTTGAGACTCATCTTTTTAATCTGTCAAAAAATTGACTTTTTCAGCAAAAATATGTCCATTCTGGGATTCGAACCCTTGACCTCAAGGGTAAAGGTTCATTGTGTTAACCATCTGGGCTAACTGGCCTATTTGGTTTTATTACTCTCTATTTAATTAATATAGTGCAGTTGTAATTGGCAGATTTTATTTTAGTAACTATTGATTCACTTATTTACGTTTTTAATAATCTTTTAAATAGAGTAAATAAAAAATTAAAAAAAAAATGTTTTTATTTAAAAAAGTTTAATTAGTTTATTTTTAATTAATTAGATTTTTATAAAAATAAATTTAAATAAAGATAGTTTTTAAATAGAATAAATTTAATAGATTATTTAAAATAGTTTTTAAATAGATTTGTTTAAAGTAATTTTTAATAAAGTAATTTACTTTAAAAAGTTTAATTAGTTTCTTTTGAATAGATTAAAAGTAATTAAATAGATTTATTTTATAGAATTTTAAATAGATTGGATTTTTATAGTGTTAATTTTTAAGTAAGTAATTGTTTTAGATTTAAAAATAGCGGGGTTTACGATTCATGCACTATAGGATAATATTAAATAGTTTAAAATTTGTAGATTTTAATTGTAGTTTAAAAACCGAAAACCAATTCAAATCGATTGTCCAAATCAAAGCAAAACGTCTCAAATTCATAAGATCTTCGTGTACAACGAACTTGATTCACTCACGTGTTTAATTGAATTCGTCATTGGTAATATTAGTCTATTACTTTTTCCTAAAGGTAATTTTCTAATTTACCCTATAACGTATATCAAATTATCACTATACACATCACGACACATCAGAAGCCGAGTATGTGAGTGCCGGAAAAGCATGCCAACAAGCTCTATGGATGAAGTAAGAGCTTGTTGATTACGAGATTTCTCTTGATGATGTTCCCATCATGTGCGACAATAAAGGTGCTATAGACCTTAGCAAGAATCCCGTGCAACATTCGCGAACTAAGCACATAGAAATTCGCCACCATTTCCCTAGGGATAATGTTCAAAAGGGGAACATTTCGATTGAGAAGGTACCCTCCGAGGATAACTTAGCCGACATCTTTACTAAGCCACTTAAGAGGGAACCTTTTAATTACTTGCGTCTAGGTCTAGGATTAATGGAACACATTCCTTAATTGCTTTCCTTTTATTGAGTCTCTTATTTTCTTTTGAGTCTTTTATCACCTTGAGTCATTGAGTCTCCTAAACTCTTCTTGAAAAATCTTCTCTTCTCCTTTTCAAAATTCTCAAAGTCTCTTTCGAAAATGGTCGAGAAATGTTTTGACATTGTTAATTCAATCTAAAAACGTTTTTCATAGATTCTTTCTATTAATCTCGAGCTTACATAATTCATATGTATGATTCTCTCAAACATAGCAAGAACAAGATAGAATCATGGAGGATCATTGTGTCGTGACTTAAGGTCTTGTCTTACACACCTCCTACATCAATTTTTATTTTAAAATCCATGTATTTTGGTCAAATCTCTATTTGGTGAGTTCGAATGTGTTTTCTTTGTCTATCTTTGCTTTTAAGCATATACCTATGATTAGTTAGGCTAGAAAAATAAGATTTGCTGAATTGAAAAATCTTCCTTCACCACCAAAACACAGCCTCTGTAGGCGGTTCCATATATGAACTAGCGATAAGGAACCGCATACAGTGCTTCCATTTTCGGGTATTTCTGAAACTCCAAATTTGTTCCAACACTTTTGGGAATCTTTGTTTTAATCCTTTGACCACCCTAAAAATACCTTGAGCCTTCCCTATTTAACCATAAGCATTTTGCCATACTTCACATCCCAAAATGTCTTATTCTCCTAATGAAAGCCTTGATTCTCCTCCATTTTCCCCAATTGCTTTCAATCCCAACTCACCCAAGAACACTTTCAATCCAAATTCACCCAAGAACACTCTTAATCACATTTATCCTACCAAGAATGTTGATTGTGGAACATCTTTTCTTCCACCACCACCCTTTAGTGTTCTTCCTCCTTCTCATGATAATGTCATGCACCATGGGACATATTGTCATTGTTGTCAATATCAACATCTTGCTATGGCACACATCTATGAGGAGTTGAGCTACATCAAGAGTCTCTTAATCAAGCCTCCTCTTCACTTTGATTATGAGATCTCCACCAAGCCACCACCACCTTCCGCTACTACCTTGTCTTTCATATAAGCATTGGTTGCTTATCCACAAGACACCTAATTCAAGCAAATCTTAGAATTCTAGATTAACTAGGATTAGATTTATGCTTTTGGCTTGTTTCCTTTTTCATACATCTTTGTATGATTTTTTTTACATGACTTCACTTGGATCTTAGTCTTTGTGTTTTCTTCTCTTTTTTTGTGACCTATAGCTATCTCTTTTTGGTTGTCTCTTTTGTTCAACTAACCCTTCTATGTAGCTTGTCACCATATCTCGATTCCTCGGTGCCCCAAGCAAGGGGAGTAAGCACAAAGGGGGAGTCTTTGCAAAGTCCGTCTCTTCAACACCGACTTGTGCAACCTTTTTGCTTCGACAAAGGGGGAGAAATGAATAAACTCGTCTTCGAAAATCTTGTTTTTGTTTGATTGAGTTTATGTATTGTCGGAATCAAAAAGGGGGAGATTGTTAATGCAATAATGCCTAAAAACGTTACTTGCATTTTTCGGTCTCGCTTAGTTTTGATTACGACAATATGTAAAAACAAGCATTTACGAAAGCAACGAAAAACGAATTCTTGAGTTCAAGTATTTTTCATTTTACCCATTTTCACTTAAGGTATGAATAAACAAGTACTAACCTTAATCAAGTGATCAAGTGATTTAATCTTTTCTTAAAACTCACTTTTTACTAAGTGTGACAAGTCTTTTATTAAACTTTCTTTTTAAGAAAATATTTTATTAAATTAAATATTTGAAAATTTGAAAATGGCATATTCTTTTTTGATTTGGAATATTCTTTCAGGATATTTTATAATCAAATAAGACCTCCACCACTAAAGGACAAAAAGGGAGCGGAGTCTAATCCGGTGGTTCCCTAGTGCATATGCGGTTCCTTATCGATAAGAAACCACCGACTGAGATAAGGAACCGCGGGCAGATATAGCCGTTAGCCCTTTGTCCTATAAATAGTGGACCATTCTCGGATTTTCTCTTCACCTCTTTTGCACATATATTTCCAGATTCAAACATACTTCTTAATTCACTCAAATCCTTGATCATTTGATTGATTACTACTTGTTTAGAAGTGAATCTATCCCATCCATCCCTTCCTCTCCAAGTGCAAAGAGAAGAACACTATCCTTGTGAAGTGTTGAGTCCACCACCAAAGATCCTTTGAAGATCAAATTTTATACATTTGTTGTTGTGTCATAGTTGTGAAGATCCAAGTAGTTGTGTCTATTTGGAAGTTGTGTATGTACTAAGTATAGTTGTGTAGATTGGTCCTAGCTACGATTAGGGCTCGACTTTTAGCTTAGAGTCAGAAATTGGTTAAGCAACGTGTACGGTTTTCTCCACCATAAGGAGCTTGTTGTGTAGTGAACTCTCGAGTAAGGAGTACTCGAGGAGTGGAGTAGGAACGAGGAGTGAGCTTCGTTGCCGAACCACTATAAATCCTTGGTGTTTGGTTTGATCTTTCTTTACCCTTAACTCTTTACATTCTTTATTATTTGTGCACATACATTAGTTAGTATTATTTTAGTTACACTATCATTGTTCATATTGTGCATAAGAAAATTTCACATATTTCCTCAAGCCTAAGTTTTTGAAAAAAGGATTATTTGAAAACCATCTTTTAACAAGTAAATATAAGAAACTATTCAACCCCCCCTTCTAGTTTCTACACTTTTCTATGACTCGTTTCCTCAAAAGATCGAGTTGCGGGTCACGTTCGAGATCCTTGAGCAATTCCTCCCAGTGGCCAACACTAAGTACTGATACAACTTTATATTCAACTGATTCGGCTCTTCTCGACAAAGCAACAGCAACACTATTATCTTTCCCGGGTCGATATTGGATCTCAAAGTCATAACCCATTAATTTGGTCAACCACTCTTGATATTCCCCAGACACCAGCCATTGTTCCAAAAGATATTTAAGACTTCTCTAATATGTTCTAACAATAAATCGACGTCCCAAAAGATACGGTCTCCACTTTTGTATAGCTAAGACAATCGTCATCAACTCCCTCTCAAAGACCAACTTCAATTTAGCTCTAGTACACAACACTTGTCTGAAGTAAGCAATGGGTTTACCCTCTTGCACTAACATCGTCCCTACCATATTCCTAGATGCGTCCGTCTCAACAATAAATGGTTTGTTAAAGTCGAGAAGGGCAAGGACAAGAACTTGCGTCGTGGCTTCCTTCAAATGCCTGGAAAGCACAAGTTGCTTCATCATTCCAGTGAAAATTATCTTTCCTGAGTAGCTCGATTAAGGCCTAAGCTATCTTACTGTAAAACCCGCTCTAAAAATCCTATGATCATTTAATGCACGAAGTTACCGTTAAATTTAAAATTTATAATTAATTAATATACGCCATGTATCACGAACATTTAATATAATAATTAAAGGCAGTCCCTCTAATTGCATGACGAGGTCACCCCTCCAAGTATTCATGCACGTGGATATAACATGACCTATATGGGCTCTCGGCATATTTAAAATACAGATTTTCAAGATAAACTAAACATAAGTCTTTTCAGAAATATAAACCAGTCTTATGAACTTAAACCAGGTTTTCCAGGACATATATTTTTTCCGCTGCTATTCATTTCATTCATTACTTGCTTATGTTTATGCTTTACATTCTATGTTATATATCCGCACACTGAGCGTATTGCTCAGCCATATTTCTTTTTCCATGTCCCAATACGACAGGTATTAAAGGGCAAAGCTAGGAATCCATGGGTTTACCCTCTTGCACTAGGAGGAAGGTCAGTTAAACCTATCGTAACACCAGGTACCACTTTTTACGAATAAAATCATTTTGTTTTTTTATGTAATAATATATTATTTGCCGATGTATATTTTTTTGCTGAATGTTTAATACATGTCTAAAATCAAAACCATTCCAAGTTTAGTTGATAAATAATCAACCACTACATTTTAATATGTTGGTTCTTGATGGTGTTATTTGATGCAACATGTCATCTGGTGTTGATAGTAAGGAAAATGTGTTATGCCACGTAAATCTTTTATAACATGGATTTTAATGCTTATGGCTTCACATTGATCTTTTCTTTTTGTTTTATCTTTTTTCTGGTATAATAATTGCTTAATATGCGTGCCTTTTTTAATTTTCATGTAGGCTTTTAATAATGAAATGTGCTCCAAATAATGTCGATCTGTTCATGACGCGGTAACTTTGCACTCACCTTACTTATTTGAAACTAAATAAGCATAAGTAAATTTAAACAACATTGCTGCCTACTAGGATCGGTTCTGATAATAGAGCTATTCGTGATGACGAACAATGTGTCAGTAATAACCAAATGACTTCTTAAACGTATTTTTTTCTCCCTTGCCTGTGTATTTGATTATGTTACTGGACTTCATAAGGACGGTGTCACCAGCCATTATAGAGAAATAGATATGACGTAAGTCGTTGGCTATAAATATTTTTATTTATGTTATATATTACTTGATAAAACTATACCAATAGAAAACTATTTAAAAACTTTATTTAACCATATATTTTGCACCAAGTATTATACAACACAAATAAAAATATTTATGGTCAAATTTGTAAATAAAAGATCGAAAAAAATTCAAAGTGAACATTTAATATGGGACGAAAGGAGTATAAATTGTTTAAATGACATGGTCTTCTGTTTAGGAGCCGATTTCTCATATGTTTTGAGAGTGTTCCTTTTTTGTTGCGTTTGGTGGTAAGATGACACCAAATTTTAAGTGGAAAAGTTAACAAATGCATTCACAATACCCTAAATGGGTAATTGTCACCCACGGTTCATTAAAGGTATATGCAAAATCAAATTTTCAGTTTCCAAATGGAAAAAAGTAAACCGAGTACGTCAACTTTCGAAAATAAGTTTTCAAAGTAACTAATGTTGTGTTTTGATTAATTACTTGGAAAATGGCATATTCCAAGCTGAACAAAAAATTGTTATTCATAAGTCATTAGCAACAACACAACGCCTTTTAATTCTATACCATTTTAGTAAGTAGGCAAAAACATAAATAATTCATTTTGCTTAATAATTCTCTTCCTTTAACGTATTAGGTACTCATTGCTAAGGACCGTTTGCTATCATGATGACCCGTAAAATAAGTACAATACGCTGTAATTACGACCTGATCATGGACCGTGAATTTCGTATGCTCCGTTAAGGGAGTTGTGGTTGATCGTATGTTTAAATTTGCTTTTGATTATAAGGTTTCATAGTTTTATGTTAGATGACAACTACTAATGGTGCAAAATTGCTTTTGATTTTGGGATTGATAATAACCTTGATCACGGGTGTATATAAACTACTGATAATGTGGTTTTGTTCTTCTAAATCTCGTCAAGTACTAAGACACGTGTTAGTAACTTATGCCTTCACAATGTGCAATGTCATTCACTACATTTTATACCGTTACTTAAAAAGTACCCGTAAATGGGTCTTTTAGCTAGTTAATCATACAAAAAAAATACTTTCACATCAAAGTAATGCTTTTATTAAATACCTGCTTAATAAAAATATATTTCACAAAATAACCACTAACACTCAGGCTGGTGGGAGTGGGTTTCATCCCACTCGTGACTTCCCTCCACCCACGCGCAGCCCCCACCCCTGCCTACCCAACCCGCGCGCGAGTCACCTGCTGGCAAGCCAAAATCCTATGCAAACTCACCCAGCGAGTTTCTGCCTATTGGGCCCCACCACTTTTAAATCTAGCCGTTTGTTTTCAAATTAAAAAAAAAAAATTACTCAAAATTTACTTATAAATACCCCCATCATCTTCTTCATTTTTCACACACACAAAATCAAACATCTCATCTTCATCTCCATCTTCAATCTCCAAATCATGTCTCAAGAAAACACACCCCGAACCTCCAACAAACGTCGAGGTAGGCCAAATACCCAAAATTCACCACCCACACCGCGAGGAACTTTCGACCTAGAAAACCCGTCACCCGGTATCACCATTCGACCACCATCATTGTATCACCCACAACCTTACCAAAACACACCTTAGTGTTGCCCGGACCCAAGTCAATACCCTACCCAATACCCTACCCAATACCCGAGCCAATACCCTACCCAATACCCGAGCCAATACCCGACCCAATACCAAAGCCATAGGGGTGGTTCCTCATCACAACCCGCCTATGAACCTCAAGATTGCTACATCCCGCAGTATTCAGACTCGATTGAAAGTCAAAGGTTTGCTTCGTATCAACAAACTGGGTCTCCCGAGCTGGAAACCGCTCCCGAAACTCAACCAACGGTCAAAAACCTATCTAGGGGACGTCAAAAGAAGAAGGCGGTCGAAGAACCTCCAAAACGACAACAACATTGGACAACAGCGGAGGAAATTTTTTTAACAAAAGGTTGGGTTTCAGTGTCTACTGACAACATTAATGGAAACGAAATTAGTACGCAGGGATTTTGGACAAAAATCCTTGAGTACTTTGAGAGCAAAACGGGGGAACCCGGGGTTCGTACTTATGATTCTTTGAACGGAAAGTGGAAGTCAATGCGACCTTGTATTGCTCGTTTTTGTGGTGTTTATGGTCAAATGATGCAGATGGGGTCTAGAAGTGGTGCATCGGATGCTGATATTGTTAATGATGCGTTGATGTATTATGATGCTCAAGTTGGACAACCTTTCAAATTTCGTCATTGTTGGGAGATTTTGAAAGACGTTGAGAAATGGAAGGATCAAGAATTGCCTGCCGAATTAGCTAGGACTTCCAAAGTAAGCAAGAGATACAAGTCATCTGGGTCTAGTTCGTTTAATACAAATTCTATGGATGCAAGTAACAGTGTGGATGTTGATGCCACTGATAATGAAGAAGTGCAACCGATCCCACGTCCAATGGGAAGGGACAAAGCTAAGGCTAAGGCTAAAGGGAGCAGAGTTTCGGGGGAGTCGAGTACAAACGACAAGGCTTTGGCTAGGTTGATGTTGTCTGGGTTTGGTGAACAACAAGAACGGGCCTTTTGCTGTGCAGGGTGAACAACAGGCCGCATATTTTGAGATGAAGAATAAAGAGATTCGAGTCCGGGAAAAAGAAGTGGAAATAGCCCGAAAGAAGCAGGAAAAGGAAGACTTGGACTTTTATATGCAGCCGATAGATCATTTGACGGGACGTGATCTTGCAGTCGCGGAGTGGCGCAAAACTCAAATCAAGGAGGCCTATAATATCCCGTATTAGTTTTTTTTAAATGTTGTTTTTTTATTTTCTATGTTTTTATTTTTATTTTCGTACTGTGTTTTAATTTTTTATGTTTTTTTTTAATTTTGTATTGTGTTTTAATTTTCTATGTACACGTGTTGTAATAAAATTGTATGAATAAAAATTATTTAATGAAAAATGGGATGATGTGGAGTGAGTTTGGGTGAGTTTTGTGAGTGTCATTACCTACTGTGGTGAGTTTGAGTGAGTTTTTATGAGTTTGGTAAAAAGCTGATGTGGCGCTGAGGTGGAGGTGAGTGGGTTTCACCCCACTCCCACTCGTCTCACAAACGAGCAACTCACTTCGTGAGCATGTTTTTTGAATCCTCATGTGTCAGGTAAAATCAATTTATCAATGCGGCGCGCGAGTTTACTATTTTTTTAGCTCATGATTGAAGCCTGACAGGCTTGATAAATATAGCCTAATGTAACACTTTAGCTAAAAAATTATTGATAGATCTTATTATAACCTTCTTGAAGATTAGGTTAGCAACTTAACATCACTTTAGGCCGGGGGTTGTAATAACATAAAACTCATTCTTCATCTAATCGTTACTTTAGTAACTCACGAATTATAAAAAGCAAAAAAATCACTTTTATTTTACATTCACTTTATGTAAAATATAATTCACTAAGGGACCTATTGGTTTAAGATTTTAAAATTTAAGAATTCTAATATCTTATTTAACCGGGGACCTGGTCCCTTTTACCAAAAAAAAAAAAATTCTAATATCTACTAGTAAATTAAAATTCCCAAAAATTTAAAATACCTAATCCTGTTTGGTTGACAGAAATTTGTAATATTTTAAACTCTTAAATTTGTGTTAAACCAATTAACGAATAAATTTTTTTTAAACAAATTTTTTCATTTAAAAGAGTAAAAATAAAATGTTCACTTTTTATATAAATTCTATAGAATGTTTTTATAAAATTTATATAAATTGTTTATAAGAATTTATATAAATTTTATAAAAACATTCTATAAATTTTATAAAAAAAGTTATAATTTTTTATATAAATCTTATAAAAAATTTATAAAAAGATCATTATATTTTTTAAAAAAATTATATAAATTTTATAAAAAAATTCATTAAATTTTATAAAAAGTTTATATAACCTTTTATAAAAAATTTATATAAATTTTAAAAAAAAATTATATAAATTTTATAAAAAAAATTTATATAAATTTTATAAAAATATTTATATAAATCGTATAAAAATTTCTTAAAAAATTAAAAATTCTAGAATTAAAATGCCTACGCATGTTTGGTTGACAAAAATTCATAATATTTTTAAATCTTGATATAGTGTTAAACCAAATTAACGAATAAATATTTTTTATAAAAATTTTATTGAAAAATTAAAAGTCGAATTTTAACTTTATATATATATGGTTATAAAAAGATTTATATAGTTTTTTTATATAAAAATTATATAAATTTTATAAAAAATTTATATAAAGTTTATAAATAATTTATATAAAGTTTATAAAAATTTTATATAAATTTAAAAAAAAAATTCAATAAACATTATAAAAACTTATTTAATTTTTTTTTTAAATTTATAAATTTTATAAAAAATTTCAATAATTTTTTTATAGAATTTATATAGATTTACAAAAAATTCCTATAAATTTTATTAAAAATTTCTATAAATTTTATAAAAAATTTCTATATATTTTTAATATAAATTTTATTTTTTCTATTTAAAAGAGTAAAAACCGAAAAAAATAATTTTTATATAAATTTTTAAAATTTTATAAATTATTATATAAACATAAAACCCCGAATAAAAATGATTAGAAAAAAGTTTATAAAATAAAAATTTTCAAGTAATTAAAATTTCTCACTTTTTGGAGTAATTTCAATATCTTTCATTTTGGGAATTCGGGTAATTTTAAATTCCTTTGTTAGTCATATCAAACACAATATTTGGGGAAATAAAAATGTCAAAATTTTGAATATCCTCCAATATGCCCCAACCAAACGACACCTAAATATTTTTACACACTCGCAAATAGGGGTGTAAACGAGTCAAGTCGAGTTTTGGCTTAAACGAGCCAGACTTTTTTATTAACTACCTGGCCCGAGCTCGACTCGAGCTCGAAAAAACTTTTACAAATAGGCTCGAGCTTGAATCGGACATTTTTGTTGTTGTTCGAGCTCGAGCTCGAAGCTCGTTTAAGAATTTTAATATTTTTGTACTTCTACAATAAACTAATTTTCATGCTCGAAATTGATAGGCTCGTTTGTTAACTCAAGCTCGAACTCGAAAGCTCGTTTATAATTATAAAAATTTTTATAATGTTCAAACTAAAACTTATGTAACTTATAAGTTCAAAGACGCTTGTTTATGAATACAAAATTAATATTTAATTACATCTAAAGCTTAACTAATTTCAAAACTCGGATGAGAGCTTTGCTTATATTAGGGCTGAGCATCGGTCCGGGACCGGACCGGACCGGTCAAGACCGGACCGGACCGAGGACCAAAATGGTCCGAAACCCCGGACCGAGACCGGACCGAAATAGTCCGGTCCGGTCCGGGTTGGTCCGGTCCGGTTCGGTCCTCGGTCCAGTCCGGTCCTATTAGACATATTTGACAAGATTTTGGTAAGACCGAACCGGACCGGACCGGATCGGACCGACCGGACCGAGAACCGAATTCGTCCAAGACTCCGGACCGAGGACCGGACCGAAATTGCTCGGTCCGGTTCGGGTCGGTCCGGTCCGGTCCGGTTTTCCGGTCCGGGTCGGTTTTGGGTCTACCGTGCTCAGCCCTAGCTTATATATAGTTTTTCCCATGAAACCTTTCTACTTCAAGTAATGTGAGATAATTTTATTAGCCATGTCCTTCTTATACTACTTGAAAAATCATATTCGATCAATTTATACACTCTCTTTAAAGTTGAATCTACATTCAAATAACATGTAATCATAGTAAAAGTGTAATGTTATCACATGTTATGTATAACTTATTCGACCATCTTTTGCTAATTGCATTTGACTATTTGATTAATGAGTAACTAGTTTTGATTTTATGTATCAGTGTATCCAAATTTATTTTGTAATACACGTCTTTGAAGATGTTTTTTTGAATATCTCATGTCATATCGATAGTTGTATAAAATTACGGAGTTGAAGTATTTTACAAATCGTAAAGCGAAAGCATGAAAAAGTTTAAGATGTGTTTTAGCATTTTAGTCCATATTTTAGGTGATTTCGTAGTGTTTTTTTGCTTAACAAAGTTTAATATCTTCATAGTTATTGTTTTTAATCAAAATTAAATTATCAATACTTACTAAAATGTAATATATAATTTTTTTTTTATGAAAATGTAATTGTTTGGCTCGATTAGCTCGTTCGGTTCGATCAGCTCGAGTAACTAGACGAGCTTTCGAACAAGCCGAGCCGAATATTACCTTTTAAAAACTCGACTCTTTTAACTAAACGAGCATGTTTTTACATTCGAGCTCGACTCAAGCTTGAAAATATGTTGGCTCGAAATCGAGTTAATCAAGCTCAAGCTCAAGTAGCTTGTTAAAAGTTCGGCTCGTTTACACTCCTGCACACAAACATATGTAAAAGTTATTAAAAAAGTAGCTTAAGCATCGAGTAGTGAAAAACTTACCTTTCATTGATTTTTAGGTTGAGTAATACTAACTCGTGACTTTTTGCCACATATACTTCACGCATGAATATCTAGACCATTCCCCAGCTTTATGTCAAAATTGTTAAATGGAATAGAAAAAAATATGTAATTAAATAAATGGGTTCATTATAAAAAGTTTGAAAAAGCTCTTTGTAGCAAATAAGAAGATATGGATTCCTTTTTTTTAATGCTTCATGCTTTCATCTGTCTTAAAATTATTTTAACTTTAGGTATCGTAACATTAAAACTCTCAAATAAAATCGTCATATCCACATAACACCCAAATAATGCCAACCACTATAATTATAACATCAATTAACACCAATTTTCTTTATTTTTAAATCCCCTAAATAAATATATCATTTCATTTACTAAATAAAATAACATATTTTAATAAAAATACTAATAAATTATTCAGAAAATATTTTAAAAAAAATAAAAATTTGAAAGTATAAATGTATTTGGAAAACTTATGGTAAAAAAACTTGGGCTTTAGAGCCTTACATTTTGAGTTTTGGGCTTTAAAACAAGTACATAACCCACGAATAGGTTTTTTTTTTCTTTTCTTCTACTATCGTCTTCTCCATTCTCCATTTTCGTTTTACAGAAAAAAAACAAGTGTCATCATCCAAAACAGCCCAAGAAGAAAGATCAAGTAAGTTTAGAAAGAATTTAATCGTTTTCAATTCATAGGGGCAGTTTTAAAAGCTTTTTTTCCTTACAAAAACAACCTTAACGCGTTTTGCCCTGGTAACGTCAGGGCAAACGCCGTTGCATTTTGTCCATCAGCGGTGTAATAACGCCGGCTAACGCCATGCCAGCTCGACGTTACTTCATCTAGAGCTCTTAATATTAATTGATAAATGATGTATAATAAAAAAGAAAATACGTAATTATAATTATTTTTTTCTTTTACTTTTTTATTATAACAAATTTACTTTAAACTAAATAATTAATTAATTATTATATTTTTTAATATTATTTCAACCAAAGATAATATGATAAACTATACAAAAGTTATTTATTTATAATATTGGACATTTGATTTAAACATTAAAAAACCGTGAAGTACTAATTTCAAACGAATGAAGTATGAAAATAAAGAAAATAAGTATAGAGAAACGAAAGTGAAAAGAAAAAGAGTCAGGGTTATTTTGTATTCTTTTACATGTTAAAAGAATAATAATAACTATTCATTAATTAAGATTCAATCTCATAAAAAACGTAAACGAATTATTCTTATAAAAAATTTTAAAAGTTATAAGAAAATGACGAAAGGACTAAAGTTACAAATATAACGAAAACTCGTTATCACTAATGATATTTTACTAATTATGAAAAACAATGAAATATATTAGTAGTAATAAAAGAATAAAATATCACTAATGATAAAGTTACAAATATAACGAAAACTGCTTAACATTAGTATATTTCACTAATGATAAAATTAATGAAATACTAGTAATAAATGATATTTCATTAATGATATTTCACTAATGATAAAATCAACAAAATATCATTAATGATATTTCATTACTCTGTTACTGGTGATAAACAATATTTCGTCATATATACGACTTTAATCTCGTTGTTTGTTTTGTTAAAACTTTAAAACATTTTGTTAAAAGTAATATTTTCATGTTCCTTTTAAATCTTAGATTAATTTACATATCCAACCAAAATAATTATAGAGATTTGTCCATTAACATGTGAAAAAAAAAATATAAAATTTTGTTTTGATAAAAATTAACTTTATTTCTTGTCTTTAAGAAAAAGATAAACAAACATGTAGAAAAGGTCTTTGAAAACTATTCCCTTTTTCTCTTATTTTTTTTTCTTTATAAATTTTTTCAAACGTTTTAAATTAATAATTTACTTTTTAAAACAAATAAAAAATATAAATTAAGTTCATTATATCACCCTCAATTGAACCTATTATTATAAATAATAAAAAAGTTACAAATTAATTAGTTACAACTAAAATTGTCAAGTGAAAAAAGTAAGAGAAAAAATATTGATTGGAAAGAAGGTGGGGTTCTTGGGTGGTTTGGAAGAAGAGGGTTCATTTTTCTTGATCCAAAAAGGTCGAACCGAGATCTTCGGTTTCTTAGAAAGCTTGGATGAGGAAGCTTTGGGTGAGGAGGTTTGTGACAATGAAATGTCAAGGTTATGAAAGGAGGAGTTAGGCATTGTTGAGGTGTGAGAATGAAATCTCAAGGTGGTGGTATAAGAAGAAAGTAGACAAGGCAAAGATTTGAAAATAAAATGTGAAGTGTCAAGGAATGTTTAGCCAAATTGACTAAACATGGAATCTTGACAGGGGATAGGGTGATGAAGAAAGACAAAAAACGAGCCAAAAATTGGCTATCAGTCCGCGGTTCCTTAGCACTTAAGGGACCGCGCGACTTAATGAGTCGCGTACAGTGGACGTGAAACCATGATTTTCCAGGGTTTTTAGAAAAACTAAGACTTTTTCAAAAAATTGCAAATCTTGGAATTTTACCTCTATTAGCACTAAATTATGCTAGGGTTGTATAAAAGCAACACATTCACAAAGAATGTCTTGACAAAGGGTGACAAAATATTTAGATAACATTTTGAACCAATTTTAGTCAAGTTTTAAAGGTTGTGATAGATTTAGGTTCAATTTTAATTTAAAATTAAAGTAGATTAATGTGCACATAAAGATAGACACATAAAGCTAAATCTATAGATCATCCTCATGAAAAACTCATGGAGGGAAGGAAATACAATAAGAAAATGAAAACAACTAACTAAACAAAGTTAGCTTAAACTAGTTCTTGATGAGTAGTCTTCCTTGGCTTGGGTTTTTCTTGAAAAACACTTATTAAAGAAAATCATCATTCATCTCCTAGGAGGAGGCATGGTAAACAAGGTGAGCAAGAAATCTTGCAACCTCCTATGAAGTCCAAACATCTCCATCCTAAGGTTGTGAATGATGTAGTTGTTGTAGAGGCAACATGGACAATGAGAACCATGAGCTTCTAGGAACCCAAAGAAGTAAGGATCACCCATAAAGAGGGGAAGTGGGACACCCAAAATGGGAGTGTTTGAGGGAGGTGAAGGTGGAGGAGGTATGTTCTCCAAGGGTGAAATGGGTGATGTGGGTGAGTTTGGAGGGGTAAAAGGTGAAGTCACCAAGGTATCAACAAAGTCATTCACAATGGGAATGATTTGGATGGGTTGAGGTTGGGTAGTCACATCCAAGAGAGTACTTGAAGTGAAGGGTGAGGTTAGATCATTCATTCTAGATTGGAATGAAGAGGAGGTAGAACCATGAGAATGGTTGGTACCATGGGTTGAGGTAGTCTTGCATGGAGCAAGAGGTGGTGAGGGTGATGAAGAGATGAGAATTGGAACAATCTCATTCTTGGGTGTGTGAAAGGGTGAAGAGTTAAGTTTGGGCAACTTAATCTTAATCTTAAGGTTTTTCTTTGAAGTGGAGGTTTTGGATGAGTTTGAGGTTCTTGTAGAAACCATGGTTGTAATGAGTGGTTTAAGGGTTAAGGATGAATGGTTTGATGTGTGAAGAACATGGCTAACAAGGTGGGTTTAAAAAGGTGAGGGGATGATCCAAACTAGTAATGGGTTAAAAACATTTTATGCGAATAATGAATTTAGGTAACCTAGTTTAGGAAATGTGTAGGTTTTTGCAAAGAATCAAGCCAGGTTTACACAGATTAAGGAAAATAGTGTAAAGCAAAGATTCTGTCGGACACAGTAGCCGGCGGTTCCCTATCTAGGATGGGAGATTCCTTATCGATAAGGAACCGCTGGTCGATATGGAACCGCGACCAGAGGTGTTCAAAAATCGCACTTCCTCAAACTTTGGTTAGCCCAGATTTTTACCAAAGGATTAACAAGACAAAGTTAACTACTAACCAAAATCTAGGAAGCTAACTAACACACAGGATGCACAAAGCTATGCAAATCGTAAACACGATGGCATAGACAACATTAGGATTAAAATAATAAGTAATCCAAACAAGTAGTATTAGTTAATACACAACCAAAATAAAGTAAAAAGAAGCAAATGTTCAACATCACATTACATGTTTAGCAACATGTATACTTTGAAACAATTCAAAGTCTTCATCTTCTTTTCTTGCCCAATCCCTTGATCATGTTTCCCAAGTACTTGAATCCCTTCCTTGACTCAACTCGATGATTATGTAACTCACCTCGGGTTCGAAGACTTTGACGGTAAAATTCCTCCATATTGAGATTATCCGAAACTTCACTAGTGGAATGATGAGGAGGGGAAACAATGTCATCTAAACCGTCCACGAATGAGTTTGTGGAGTGGTGAGAAGTACTCGAAGATCCAATGGGAGCACTTGTGCCAATGCCATCACCATCACTTGTTGGCATGTCAATGTCCTCATCATTGGACTATTGTTGGTCGGATTTTCTAGGTCTACGATCACATCTTGTCTTTCTCTCATATACCTCTTGAATAGGTAGCATAACCCGTTTGACCGGTTGAAAACGAGAAGATCAGGATTGGGAAAATCACGGCCAACCTTTTTAAAAAGGCGAGTGAGAAGCATTGTGTAAGGGAGGTTTGTTTTAGGCTTGTGAATAGCATAATTATTCCGTTGAGCGATAAAATATGCCAAATTGTAATTGGTGTTGGTAAAGATGAAAAATAACATATGCACTAAACACGCCGGAACATGATCCCGGTTTCCACCAAGACAAAACACATTTTACCTAAGGATATTGGTCCATTGGACCATATTATCATTAAGGTCGCTTAAGAGAACCTCATGACGTTTCACCGAACGTACCTTAGTATGAAGGCTTCTTACAACGGGTCGATTACGCTTTTTGGAGACAATGTCAACAATGTAGTCAAGATCAATTTCCGCATGATCATTTGGAGGACAATTGTTGGATTCAAGGAGAGCACTAAGCTTCCATTTATCTGTGAAGCGACAAGTGCCTACAAATGGGACATCAAGAATTTGACTGAAGACTTCGAGAGAGTATTGTATGAGTTGACCATTCAAGATGAACCTAACAAATATTCCATAATTGGTTTCAATGACGGAATATGTGCTAAAGAACTCCAATAGGAATCGGGGATAGATGTCTTCCTTAATGTGCAACAAACAATCAAGCCCAATGTTTTCAAACATAGATTGATGTAGACATAATCCCTAATATCCTTTTGGACAACTCTACCCTCATGAAAACAACGAGATTGAAGGGAGAAATAAGTATGGGCGAGATGTGTTGAGTGACAAAAGTCGGAAAGGTTAGGCATATATTGTTTAGTGAGTTGATGATCCTTTTGGTATTGTGAAGGCATGATGAGTGCCTATATAAACACAAGAAAATATATTTCCAATCACTCATATAAAAAATAAAATCAAAAATCAAAATATGAAAATGTGTTATATCAATTTCTTGACAAACAAAGGATTGATTCCATATCATTCTCATGTTCACAATGTATCTATTCCATTATTAACCAAGAACATATGAACTATGTTGGATCAATAATGGACTAGCACATTGGTTTTTCAAAATAAGGTTTTTAGGTAAGCATTAACAATGCAATTACCTATTTGTTCATGGGTTCATCTCAATCCATCTTTTAACCAAAATCATTTAGCCAAAATTCGGATTTGTTCTACAAGTGGGTTTTAGTGAAATCTCAATGAATATGAACCTAAGGAATCATAGTAAAATAACCATGTCAACCCATACTCCTAATAAGGTTCTAATTCAATTTCAATTTTAAAAATCTCCAATTATGAAAGGATGAACCCTAGAACAAAATAGATTAATTTGAAAGAAAATACTTACAATTAATTGATGTTTGATGAAGGATGAGTGAAACCCACAACTTGGAATCAATTAATTTGAGTGATTGAAGGTTTTTAAAGCTTCAACAATGGTGGAAAAAGGGGAACCCGACGGCTGTGTGTTTTTGGGAGAGAGAGGGTTTTGTTTGGAAAAGATTAAATTAATAAAACTGGCGCTCTGATAAGTTTTACTGCCCGCGGTTCCTTATCGATAGAGAACCGCGGGTTTGAACCACGAGAGATAAAGAACCGCCAGAGATAAAGAACCGCCTACAGAGGCAGGTTTTTATCAATGAAATACGCCAAATTTTTGAAAACCAAGCAATATGCCTTAATGAAGGATTACGAGTTGAATCGGGATCAAAAAGAACCAAAACGGACAAACGACTACTCGTAGCGAAAAAGAAAAGTGGAGAGAAGTCAAGGGAAGTGAATCAAGACTAAGACCAATGCTCAAGGGATTAATGACAATCTTTAAATCGTGGAGACGAAGAGCTTGTGTCATATATAGTGGTTTAAGACGTGCCTTTCCGGCGAAGTGTTAAACGGATTTGGTAATGAATAAACACACAGCAAATATTGATGCATATAGACTAAGATCACTTTAAATAATAGTCTTAGTCTAAACCAAAATATGAGCAAGGTATTAATTCACTTTCTCTCCCACAAAGGGCCTACTAACCGTATGGTTGCAAACCATGGATATCATGCTTGATACTTTAAGCTACTACTAACTCACTCTGCATCACCATAGTGAGTCAAGTATCCAAGCAAAGAAGGTTTGAGAGGATAAAAGAAAAGAATCACAAACCACAAACAAATGTCAAGGCAAGGATGCCAAGAACAAGCACATAGTCAAGTAATGATCAAAAGAATGATCAAAGGGCGTGTGGAAGAACGAAAGCGTACCTTGGCCACAAAGAGCATTCCAATCCATCAAGGAATCAATTCAAAGCCTAACAATGACTATGATGAGTACTAAGTCTTCAAGGACTAGTATCATTCCCAATCATCTTGATATCATCATTCAAAGATGTTGAAGATCAATGAAGATGAGTCTTCTACAAGTACAAGTAACTCAATCCACAATCAATTAAATGATTGATCTTCATGAGTACCTACACAAAGCAAGATGTAAACTAGTAGATACATTTCAAGAGTAGATCTAAAATGCATAAAAGCTACTAATCTAAGAGGGATGCAATATTACCAATTAAAAGACCTATTTTCTAAGAAAATTAGTTTTGACCAAAGAGAAACTTTAGTACAACTTGACCTTCTAATTTGAGGAGACAATGGATCGATCCAAGTTTTAAAGCACAATATACTTCAAAGATCTTGAGTGACCATCGCTCTGATACCAATTTTAGAAACTAGAAGGGGGGGGGGGGGGGGGGTTGAATAATTTCTCTTCGATTAGTCACCTAATTAATATTACTTTCAATTAGGTTTGTATCAAAACTATCTTTTACTTGAAGCTAAGTTGCATAATTATTAGGTTCAATTCAAATGCATTAGCAATGGTAATAGGTAAGTGTAATGATAATGAAATAAGTAAAGAGTAAGGAAAGAGACAACCTAATGAGAAGACACCAAGATTTATAGTGGTTCGACAACGAGGCTCTATCCTCGTTTCTACTCCACTCCTCAAGTACACCTACTCGAGATTTCCACTATATCCACAAGCTCCCTTCTTGGCGGAGAAAACCTTACATCGTCGCTTACATTATTTTCTGACACTAAGCTAAATGTCGAGACCTAATCTTTAGCTAGGACCAATCTACACAACGTTGCCTACTTCACAATTTAACGACATAAGGCTAGATGTCGAGTTCTAATCTCAAGGTAGAACTAATCTTCACGACGTTTCCTACTTTACCATTTTACGACACAAGGCTGGATGTCGAGTTCTAATCCAAAGCTAGAACCAATCTTCATGACTCTTCACTTTGAAGCTAAGTGAGAACTTCACACAACACAACTACTAATCACTTTCAAGTTTAGTGAGAACTCACAAGACACAACCACATCACTTTATAGTTTAGTGAGAACTACTACACAATCTATTACAACTCAACTAGACATATCCGAGTACACACATGTAGCTTGGATCTACACAACATAAATCCAAGCAAACACATATGCAATGGATGTACACAACAAATCCAAGTATTCACAAATAGCTTGGATAAACACAACTAGTCCAAGTATTCATAAATACAATGGATTAACATAAAACAAAAAGGCTAACATGATGAACATGACAAATTCATGGATTCATCTTTATCACAATACTAGTCAGTGAGTGATCTTCTCTTTGGACAAAGTAAAGGAGGGGATCAAGAGGATAATCATATGTAAATATACTTAACACATTAAGTGATAATTTACTAATGATTATGCTATAGAAAAGAGAAAGGGGGCTGAGAAAAACATCCAAAAGGGTTGTTGGAAAATGAGATTTGATCCACTATTTATAGGAGACAAAGTGCAACGGCTAGCTGGGCGCGGTTCCTTATCTAGCCCGGCGGTTCCTTATCGCTAGAGAACCGCCTAGCTATTTAAAGGATCGCCCAGTAGACTACGCTCCGATTTTGTATTTTAGTGGGGTAGGAATATCTGAGGTTTTTTAAACCTTCAAAGGATATTCTTATGGCATATGGAATATGCCATTTTCAAATTTACATTTTCTATTTTAATAAAACATTTTCTTAAAAAGAAAGTTTATTAAAAAATCTTTTGTCATATTAACAAAAGTGAGTTTTAAGGATAATCACTTTGATGATCACTAAGTATGATTAAGAAAAGTTTAGTGATATGATTATTTCCTTGATGATAGTGTTAGTTAAATAATTCGTTTTGTGTTTTATACTAAATGTGTTGTATAGTTTGTTGTGATCAAAACTAAGAAAGATTAGTTAACACTAATAATGTTTTTAGGCATCACTTGCATTAACATTAACTTTTAGAAGTGTAAAAATTATGACAAGTTACGAAAAATAAGAGGGCTATTAGATAGAAAAGAGAACCCAACTTATTTTGGTGACACCAAAATTTATATAAAAGAGGATTAAGATAGAAAAAAAGATGTCCAATTTATAAGAAAAATATTGTTGAGAGGACATACTCCACTTTAATATATTGGCACGAATACCGAACTAAAGAGAGTATGACAAAGACAATAAACAATTCCACATAGTCGAAAAGAGAGGAAGAATGACAATGAGGAAATGCGAAAACGAGGACGATAAACAAGTCGTTTGCAAAAACAATGACAAGCATTGGAGAAAGAGGTGTGCACGCGATGCTATCAATCCAAAGACAAGTCAAAGGAGAGGATCTTGACAAGATCAATTCACAATTGTTGGAATAGAGGTAGAGAAGAAACATCCATACCAATTGTAATGATAATTATGTCAAAGGGTAAAAAGCTTAGAATTTTTGGAATCACCCAAGCAAATTCAAGATTTAACCAAAATCCTCTCAAAAGGTTAAAAACTTAGAATTGTTGGAATCACCCAATCCAATTGTAAATTTTAACCGCAATCAACTCTCAACAACGAGAAAGACAAAAAATCTCAAATCAAAGACATTTTTACCTTAAAAATAATTCCTTTAGAAAGCTCCAAAAGCTTTAAGTCGGGCATCAAGGTACAAAAATAAAGAAAAACCAAAAGCAAGGATAAATCGACGCTTAAGAAAAATACTAGATATGGATGCTTATGAATGTCGAAACCAAAAAGATGACTCAAAGATATAGAGAGAGAGAGAGAGAGATCAAAGGATCCAAAGAAAAGAAAAACCAAGATGGATGGTGTTTAGCATATGATAAACTACATGCTCAAAGTTTCGTAGCTCTTCTCAATCATTGTGAATGTTCATAGAACAATTACATGACGAGGAAAGGATGAGGCTCGACTCGACTTAATTTAGAAAGGATAGAAGAGAGAGACACAACTTAGAGAGACATGATTAAGATAAATCAAAAGAGACTCAACAAAGAAGTTAAGGATAACTTCACAAAATAATTCAACAATACTATACCTTATTAGGTGATAGTGAAGTCTTGAAGGAAAACGAGAGAAGAAACTCAAAAGAGAAGAAAAGAAGGAATCTTCAAGAAAAATCGTCAAAGATAGAGATAGACCAAAAACGAACAAAGGGACTCACTGGCCTCGGTTCGTTAAAGAGGTCCGTGGTTCATTATCAATAATGAGTCGCTAGGTTATTTGAGGAACCGTGGACAGTGGGTGTAAAAAAAATAATTATCGACTCAAAAGAAAATCACTTGGTCAAACAATTGAGCATAAGTTACTAAATGACTTGAAGGTCAATACTTTGGATATGACTTTTAACAATTGCAATTGCAAGTTAAAATTACTTGAATATTTCAAAAGAAATATTTAAATTGTCAATCTTACTAGGAGAGGAATTAGATTAAAATATAACCTTCCTTGACAACCGAGTGAGAAAATAAAGAAGGAAAGAAATATCACAAAGAAAGCGAGATCTAAGACCCAAAGACAAATCATATTGAAAAACATGAAAGGAAATCCAAGAAAATAAAGATCATACAAAGATGTATGAAACACAAGCCTAAAACGAAATCATAAATTTAATCCTAGTTCAACTAGAACCCTGAGATTGCTTAAATTGGATGTCTTAGCAATAAGCAATCCACATGCTTAAATGAAAGACAAGGTAGTGGCGGAATTTGGTGGAGAAGGCTTGGTGATAATATTGTAATTCAACACTTCATAGGTATAAGACATGACAAGATGTTGATACTGACAGTAATGACAATATGTTCCATGATGCATGACATAATCATGTGATGGAGGAAGAACACACAAGGGAAGTGGTGGAAAAATAAGAGTTTTCAAAATCAATTTTCTTAAAATGAGAAAAGATTTGATAAGGTGTATTCTTTGGTGAATTTGGGTTGAAAGAGATTTGAGAAAATTGTGGATAAACAAGGCTTTCATTTTGTGAAAAATACATTTTGCTCTGGGAAAGAAATACAAAATGCTTAGGGTTAAGTGGAGAAAGCACAAGATATTTTGGGAGTGATCAAAGGCTTGAAACAAAAATTCCAAATGGTGTTGGAATAATTGGGAAGTTTTAGAAAACCCGTTTTTGGTTGCTTCTGCCCGCGGTTCAAAAATTTTACCCGCGGTTCCATATATATAAGAATCCGCCAGACAATTAAGGATCCGCGCACAGAGGTTGTGTTTAGGAGTATAAGGGGAATTTTCCAATTCAGCAAATCCTAATGTTGTAGTCTAACTTATCATAAAGTTATGCTAAAGAGCAATAAAAACTAGAACACACACAGGAAAAACACATAGGTTCAATTAGCACGTAGGAAGAAAGCTAAGAAAAACCTAATGGCTACAAAAGAAAACGACTCTTAATGAAATACAAAGTTCATCGACGTAAACTATCATTAGTCGTATTTAGGAATAGCCATCTTACCAATTTAGAGAATGAGTATGAGACTATCACTAGATGTACTCAATTATGGTTAAGCATGACCATTTTTTTCGAGTTATACACCAACTCAACTTCTCACATGAAGTGATTCAACCGTTAGGTCAAATTGAAATTCTAGTGCAATAAATTCTCTAGTAGTCATTCTCAAGTTAGACAAAATGAAATTCCTACATTTGCCTAAAGTAGTGTAACAAGGATGAAACTTGCATGACGACACAATGCACGACCTAATGAGGGTTAAGAATGTACCATTACAAATCTTGTCAAACAAGTCTAGTTAAGGTTATTTACCTTAATAGAACTTTAGGCCAACAACTTTGAAGTGTATAAACAATGTTTACACAAAACAAATGAACACTTTTGATTGGTCTTTCGGAAATGACACATTTACAAATTGCATTGCAATGTAAATTACTTGATTATTTCGATGAAACATCCAATTTGTCAAACCGACTCCATTGTGCATTATAAGCAATTATTAAACAAAACATGTCTAATAATTTGAACAAGTAGATTCAATATACCATTATCAACACAAGTGTGAGTTATGATCCGATGTATATTATTAATAAACCACATTCATGTCTACACTAAAAAACATGTCAATTAGATTCGATAATGATACCAATCATAGTTTGATTAATGAATTGATATTTAATCGAAATCTTTATTGATTCCCACAAACACTCCTTTAAGAGAAATAACTAAGATTTTCAAAGGGTGTTTCATGTTTTAAAGTGAGACATTAATCTACTTGAACTAATAACACAATGATCGAGTAAGACGACCGACATCAATAGATTTGACAAGCTCACAAAGCTTTCAAACCTAATAGTGTTAATGAACATGTCGAGGTGTACAACATGTTTATGTAACATTTGTAAACCAAGAGATGTTAATCCTATATGCAACGCACACATAAATAGACAACTAAGTTACACTACTACCAATAGTCATGAGCACTTAAGAATGTCCAAAGACAAAAGAAAAAGCAGAAAAGCATTCGTCTTTGTTTTGAGTGTTAGATACACCAACGTATACATAGCTTGATTTTATTTAAAAATAGTTCTCGACCCATTTCAAAATTTAATTAAGTTCAACACTTTATAAATATATCAATTTACAAAGATATATTAACAAGAGATGTCCAACTTAATAGAAAAGAGTAGAACACAAGTTTTACGACAAACCGACGCTCAATACTTTGGACAAAGTATAGAACTTAGAAAACATCCAAATTTAAAGTTTTAATAAAGGTTTGGAATTCTTACAAGAAAGAAATTTCAATTACGATTGAAATGGCGGGTGGCACGACTTCTACGGACTTACGGTTGATTTTATTTGATTTTTCAAAGACTGCAACAATCTGAGTCAGACTGACCACGGTTCCTTATTGATAACGAACCTCGGGGAACAAATAAGGAACCATGGAAAGTGGACAAAAATTGATTTTTTGACCAAAATCATTTGGTAATATTTTGAAAGGACTTAGGTCTCTAAAAAATCATTTTAGACACATAGAACTCATATATTAGAGTTAATTATGACACAAAAGATTTTTATACTTCCAAAAATAAAAACACTTAAAATCAAGCTATTTCCCAAAGTTTATTGAACACCAAAAGTTGTACAAATGAAACAATAAAACACATTTCATATGTAATCATTCTTCATAGGAAATTTGATACAACGATCGTTTCTATTTTTCAAAAACCATTTGTTTTGAAAAACTAGAGCAAAGATCGATCCAAGCTTTAAAGCACAATATACTTCAAAGATCTTGATTAAACTCGCTCTGATACTAATTGTAGAAACTAGAAGAGGGGGCGATTGAATAGTTTCTAGTTCATTTTCAAAACATTTTGGCTTAATCCACTGTGCGCGGTTCTTTATTGTACCCGCGGTTCTTTGTCAATAAAGAACCGCCGGTCCATTTAGGGAACCGCTGATAGTGGACGAAACCATTTATTGAATGTTAAACTTAAACAAACCTTGGTATCAAATTCTCGATCAAACTTGACTAGATATGAGATGTGTTTGATTGAAAGATAAATACTACATTAAAAAAAACACACAAACACATCAAATCAAGAGTACATCAATCAATAGTCTGAACACTAAGCACACACGTACTAAGCATAAGCTTTTCCACAACTAAGATGTTTAGACTAAGTGATGTACACTTGACCATGATCTAAACATGAAGCACACACGTACTAAGCCTTAACTATTCCGCAACTTAGATGTTTAGATTATGAGATGCACACAACACACAACAACGTATAAATGCATCAATAAGAGTAAAGACATAAATGTAAAGGAAAGTACTGATACGATGATTTATAGTGGTGCGGTCACGAAGCTCCTCTTCTCCCTACTCCACTCCTCGAGTACCCAACTCGAGAGTTACTTCCCTAGTCAACAAGACTCCTTTCAAGGCGGAGAAAACCATACACGTCGCTTACATATTTCTGAAACTAAGCTAGATGTCGAGTCCTAATCTTAGGTAGGACCAATCTACACCCATATACACTAATCTTCACACTAGTTATGTTTTATGGCCCAACATAACAAACCTTGTGTTTTATGGCCTAAACACATCAACCATATAGATCTAAGCACACAACACTTAGATCTATTACTCTAACACTATATCTAAGTTTTACACAACTTGGATATACACAACTAACACCTAATCCAAGGATACCCATCACTTGGATCTTCTACCCTTACAAACACATCCAAGTGAACCCAACACTTGGATCTTCTACCCTTACAAACACATCCAAGTGAACCCAACACTTGGATCTTCTACATATACATAGTAGGAAAACAATGACTTGATCTCAAGGAGAGATCTTTATCATGTTATGAACCCAACACTTCATGGTAATGAAAGTATTCTTATCTTTGCACTTGAGAGGATGAGAGGATTGAGGATAGAATCACATATTAAACAATATTAATCAATACTAACTAATCAAGGAGTTTAAAGATGTTTTTGAAGAAACTATGCAAAAAGGATTGAAAGAAAAGCTAGAAATGATCTAATATTTATAGGACAAGAGTGCAACGGCTCTATATACCCGCGGTTCCTTAATTGTCACAGTGGTTCCTAATCAATAAAGAAACGCGGGTTCATTTAAGGAACCTCGGCCTGGGAGTCCGTGCATTTTTGTCCTTTAGTGTGTAAATACCATTATACCCTCAAAGGATATTCTTTTGGCATATGGAATATGCCAAATTGAAATTTCCATTTTCTTTTTAATAAAACATTTTCTTAAAAATAAAGTTTATTAAAATCTTTTGTCACATTTGATTAAATGTGAGTTTTAAATAATTATTAATCCTTGATCACTTAGTTAGGTTAATGACATGTTTATTCATACCTTGAGTGATTCATGCCAAATGCGATCTTGGAGGTGTCGAGAGAAGTATACAAATTTGTTCTTGAGTGATTACGAGTACCTTAACATTTTACATAATGTATTGCGAATTACACGGTTGTCATCAACAAAACACAAAGAGATTATTCAGACAAAACATCATAAGGTTTGCACTAACACATACCTTGATTTTGTAAGCTTCTTCCCCTTTTTATCTCATCCAATAGGGGTCTTCTAAAGATAAGCAATTAATAAGCACTCCCCCTTAAGTGATGCATGTAGATGAATCACGAACTCATATAAGCTTCTTCCCATAGGAAATAACAACAAAGAAATCTTTTTACGCGCGTTAAATAAAGAGAAGTTGCATGTAAAATTAAATTATATAACTCATATATGTTTAATATTATACGTATTTATATACAAAATTAATAAAAATATGACCTTTTTAAATTAGAGGTCCTGTGCAAACACACATATTCCAAAATCCATCTAAGACCCCTATGTTAAGCACCATGTCGAAAAGATAATTAAAAATGGATCACTACTAAATCAAGTGTAGCCAACAAGGCTGTCAAACTCGCGAGTTTACACCTAAGATCGTACGATCTTACGTTCCCACCTGATAAAATCGTGTAAGATCGGTGTAGGATTGCATCAGAGGTAGGATCGTAAGATCGTTGTAGGATCGCATGTAAGATCTCGTGTCGATACGAATTTACCAAATTACCAATTTACTAACTTACATACTTAATAACCCATTAATTTTTAGGCCCCAAAAAGATAAATACGAGTCCGTTGATCTTAGTTCAAGAATTGACGTTTCATTTCCAGATTTTCTAATAAGTAAACATAATTATCTGTTTTTTCCAAATCCAAATTACATTAAACAAATTAAGGTCTTTTCTCATGTTCTTTTTGCATGAAGCAAAAAGTTTCTTATAAGCAATTGTTGTTTTTTGTTTTACCTTTTCGTAGTTTTAACTATTAACCTTTAAGTATTAATTTAGATAACTTAATTATAGTGATACTAGTGATGTACTTTGTTTTGAGACGTATATACGTATGTTATGTAATCATGAATAAGATGACTGAGACTTGAATTTTTAGTGTTTTACTTTTACTTTGGTATTTTAAATTTGAAATTTAACATTTTCAATCAGATATTATATAAATTTATCTTTGATAATGAGTAAAATAAAAAAAAGTTCAACTCGTTCATCAATTGCTTAGAACATGATAAATTGGTAGGATCTTACAATCTCGATCCGATCTTATGATCCCGATCTTGCAAAACACAAAAACGATTTTAGATGAGATCGCGATATTGACAGCCTTGGTAGCCAAGATTGTAAAAAAAACTCATTCATGTGGAAAATGGTTGACCACGTCTACTATCCCTACTCCACTACTAGAAATATTGAATCGTGTTATTCACGTTATATTTTTTATGGGGTGTTTGTTTTAACTTATATAGTGGCCTTATAAGCTTATTAGCTTATATAAGCTTATAAGTCGAAATCAAGTGTTTGGTTAAACTTATATAAGTAGGCTTATAAGTTTATATAAATGGGTTTTGGTCAGCCAAGAATTCGTGGCTTATATAAGGGTAGGTGTGCTTATATAAGAATATTATATAAAAAGATATTTATACCCCTATTTAATAATTACATCTTTTTTATTTTTATGTACTTTTTTAACATTTTATCTTATTAACTATATAAGCTAAACCAAACACTTAAGTAAGGATTAAAAGCTTATTATATATAAGCCATAAATGGCTTATATAATATTATATAAGCTCAATACATAAGCTTAATCAAACACCCCCTTAGCGAATAAAAAAATACTTGAGGTTCGATTTTAAATAATACTAGCAAGATATTCGTGCGTTGTGGTTGCGAGTACCCTATAACATAAGTTTCAGTCCATAATATTTAAATTTTATGTTCCTTACAATCACAGTTCAAAAAACGACGATTGAAGGTTTAAGTAACTTTATCTAATTGCCTAATTTAACCGATGGTGACCTCAATTTGGTCAGGTTATATATTCAAAACTATATATACTATCATTTTACATAAACAACATATATATACGTGCTTTTGTTGATATATGTTTTAAATTGTTGTATATTATGAATATAAAATTGTATATTTAAGTAATATGGTGTATTAATTATATATTAATTCGAGTTGATTAATTTTGATAAAAATAGGATGGAGTAACATTTGTACTATGTGTTATTTAATTTGCAAAATATGAGAATTAGGTGTTTTAATTATAATATTAATAATATTTAATTATAGTATTATATGTAATGTGTTGTATTAAATGGAATTAATAGTGTATTGCAATATTATTATTTCTATTTTTTATTTTGAAGGTATGTGGATTTGTACATGAAGCATTACAAAGAATAAGTTGATTTTTTTATAAATAAAAAGGGTTTTCTTTTCATACTACCTCCGTCCCAAAATTGTAGTCTGCCTTTCTTTTTTGGGTCGTCCCAAATTAATTGTTTACTTCTAAAAATAGGTAAGAAGTTTAGATCGAGAATATTACATTACCCTTTGTTGAAATTATAATTATAAACTTTAAATATGTTTTAAATTCATTAGTTAAGGGTAAAACTGTCTATATACAAAAAGTAAGAAAAAAAAAACTATAAAGGTAACACTTTTCTTAAACTGTGTGTTTTAAATGGATAATAATTTTGAGACGAAAGGAGTATATATTAGAAATCGGGACTGTAGATTAAGATTTTAAAATCAATAATAAGTCAAGTTACGCGTAAATGTTTCTCTTGCCCTTTTTAATCTAGCTATTTGTACTTGCACACAACAAGACAGTGGAAAGATTAGACATGAATGCAATTTACAGTTGTGTTCAAGTGTCTATTTCAGTATTTCTTAAATTGAAACGAGTTTTGCTACATCCATAAGTAAACCACAAACAAAAATCTATAAAGATGATGCGGTATATTTTAATTGGAAAAATAAAAAATGAAAATGGAGAAATGATTCAAAAAGCATACAATCAAAACATATTCACATCATCTTTGTGTATATTTGTTTGTGGTTTATTTATGGATGTGACAAAACTCAATTGAAACTGATTAATAGCATACTTAAAAATAATATGTTTTGACATTTATACGCTTATAAAAGTAGAAGGGAAGTGCAAAAATCATCGCAGTGCTATGTCAAAAAATTGAAATACATCTTTAGTTAAATTTTTGGACACCAGTCATCTTTTCGTTAGTGAATGATGCACCATACATTCATTTAGACGGATGATGCAAATTATTTTTTTATGAAATACTAACGAGGTTTATAAGAAAATGTATTTGTATCTCTTTTATTTCTACATGGATGTATGATGAACTTTTTTTAAGAAGTTTCAAAAAAATATTTTAAATTTAAAGTAAATAACTTTTTTTGAAAAATAATTAATTTCTTTACAATATGAAGTTAATTTATTTTCTAAAAAAACTAAAAAAAATTAACTTTAATAAATCTAAATTTGGTTATTTTTCTTTCAAATTTGTTTAATAATTCATAATAACTAAACATTATTTTTCGAAAAAAAAACTTATTTACTTTAAAATTAATTTTGTTTCGAAAAGTTTTAATTCCTTTTGGAAGAAAAAATTTAGTTATTTTTAACTTTTCAAAAAACTTTAGAAGAAAAGCGTAACATTATAAAATATTTTCAAACTTTATTTTTTTACATCATAATACATAGTATAAAAATTTAAAAGCCTTTAGAAAATTTTATTGTTTTAGAAGAAATTTTTTATTATTTAAAAAGATATAAAACTTTTCTAAAAAAATTAATTTTTTAAAGCATTTTTAAGTATGTTATGCTATATTATGATAAAAAGTAAAAACTATGAAGTTTGAAATTTTTTAAAAATATTTATGTTTTTTTCTAAAGTTTTTTAAAACGTTAAAAATAACTAAACTTTTTTTTTCAAAAAAAATTAAAACTTTTTAAAAATCTTAAAATTTCTTAAAATTCTTTTTAATAAGTTTAATTTTTTTTCTTCGAAGAATAATGTTTAGTTATTATGAATCTTTAAACAAATTTGAAATAAAAAATTGACAAAATTTAGATTTATTAGGTTTATTTTTTTTAGAAAAAATTAATTTCTTTTTGTAAAGAGTAATTATTCAAAAAAGTTATCTACTTTGATTTTGTCATTTACCTCTTTGGACATACTTAGCAATACTTGCTTCTAATTTGAGATTTCTTCTCCTTCTCCCTCTCAAGTTACTTAGTAGATAGTGATCATATATACATTGGTGTTTCTTTTCTTTCTACTAACCTTTGTGTAGCATGTCACCTTAGCTCATACACTTGGTGCCCCAAACAAGGGGGAGCTACTAGCAAAGTCCGGTTTTCTTCAAAGACTTGTGCTAACCTTTTTGCTACGACAAACGGGGAGAAATTATAGTGATAAACTCGTTAATAATTCGATATTTTGTGTTTCTACGTAAATGAGTTTATAGGTTGTCGTAATCAAAAAGGGGGAGATTGTTAATGCAAGTGATACCTAAAAACGATATTAGTGTTAACTAATCTTTCTTAGTTTTTATGACAATAAACTATACAACACATTTAGTGTAAACACAAAACGAATTATTTAACTAACACTATCATCAAGGTAATAATCATATCACTAACTTTTCTTAATCACACTTAGTGACCATCAAAGTGATTATCCTTAAAACTCACTTTTGTTAATATTACAAAAGATTTTTTAATAAACTTTCTTTTTAAGAAAATGTTTTATTAAAATGGAAAATGTAAATTTGAAAATGGCATATTCCATATGCCATAAGAATATCCTTTGAAGGTTTAAAAAACCTCAGATATTCCTACCCCACTAAAAGACAAAATCGGAGCGTAATCTACTGGACGGTCCTTTAAATAGTTAGGCGGTTCTCTAGCGATAAGGAACCGCCGGGCTAAATAAGGAACCGCGCCCAGCTAGCCGTTGCACTTTGTCTCCTATAAATAGTGGATCAAATCTCATTTTCCAACAACCCTTTTTGGACGTTTTTCTCAGGCCCCTTTCTCTTTTCTGTAGCATAATCATTAGTAAATGATCACTTAATGTGTTAAGTATGTTCACATATGATTATCCTCTTGATCCCCTCCTTTACCTTGTCCAAAGAGAAGATCACTCACTCACTAGTATTGTGATAAAGATGAATCCATGAATTAGTCATGTTCATCATGTTAGCCTTTTTGTTTTATATTAATCCATTGTATTTATGAATACTTGGAGTAGTTGTGTTTATCCAAGCTATTTGTGAATACTTGGATTTGTTGTGTACATCCATTGCATATGTGTTTGCTTGGATTTATGTTGTGTAGATCCAAGCTACATGTGTGTACTTGGATATGTCTAGTTGAGTTGTAATAGATTGTGTTAATGCAATAATGCCTAAAAACGTTACTTGCATTTTTCGGTATCGCTTAGTTTTGATTACGACAATATGTAAAAACAAGCATTTACGAAAACAACGAAAAACGAATTCTTGAGTTCTAGTATTTTTCATTTTACCCATTTTCACTTAAGGTATGAATAAACAAGTAACCTTAATCAAGTGATCAAGTGATTTAATCTTTTCTTAAAATTCACTTTTTATTAAGTGTGACAAGTTTTTAATTAAACTTTCTTTTTAAGAAAATGTTTTATTAAATTAAATATTTGAAATTTTGAAAATGGCATATTCCCTTTTGATTTGGAATATCCTTTCTGGATATTTTTATAATCAGATATGACCTCCACCACTAAAGGAAAAAAAGGGATCGGAGTCTAGTCCGACGGTTCCTTAGCGCCTAGGTGGTTCCTTATCGATAAGGTACCGCCGGCTGAGATAAGGAACCGCGGGCAGATATAGCCGTTGGCCCTTTGTCCTATAAATAGTGGACCTTTCTCAGATTTTTAATTCACCTCTTTTGCACACAAATTTTCAGATTCAAACATACTTCTTAAATCACTCAAATCCTTGATCATTTGATTGATTACTACTTGTTTAGAAGTGAATCTATCTCATCCATCCCTTCTGTTAATGCAAGTGATGCCTAAAAACATTATTAGTGTTAACTAATCTTTCTTAGTTTTGATCACAACAAACTATACAACACATTTAGTGTAAAACACAAAACGAATTATTTAACTAACACTATCATCAAGGTAATAATCATATCACTAACCTTTCTTAATCATACTTAGTGATCATCAAAATGATTATCCTTAAAACTCACTTTTGTTAATATGACAAAAGACTTTTTAATAAACTTTCTTTTTTAGAAAATATTTTATTAAAATAGAAAATAAAAATTTGAAAATAGCATATTCCATATGCTAATAGAATATCCTTTGAAGGCTTCAAATACCTAAGATATTCCCACCCCACTAAAATACAAAAAACGGAGCGTACTCTAGGGGCGGAACCTTAAGTAGCTAGGCGGTTCCCTAGCGATAAGGAACCGCCGGGCTAGATAAGGTACCGCGCCCAGATAGCCGTTATATATCCGTTATACTTTGTCTCCTTTAAATAGTGGGTCAAATCTCATTTTCCAATAAGCCTCTTGGACGTTCTTCTCAGCCCCCTTTCTCTTTTCTATAGCATAATCATTAGTAAATGATCACTTAAAGTGTTAAGGATGTTTACATATGATTATCCTCTTGATCCCCTCCCTTACCTTGTCCAATGAGAAGATCACTCACTCACTAGTGTTGTGATAAAGATGAATCTATGAGCTAGTCATATTCATCATGATACCCTTTTTGTTTTATGTTAATCCATTGTATTTATGAATACTTGGACTAGTTGTGTTTATCCAAGTTATTTGTGAATACTTGGATTTGTTGTGTACATCCATTGCACATGTGTTTGATTAGATTTATGTTGTGTAGATCCAAGCTACATGTGTGTACTTGGATATGTCTAGTTGAGTTTTAATAGATTGATTACTAGTTCTCACTAAACTATAAAGTGATGTGGTTGTGTCTTGTGAGTTCTCACTAAACTTGAAAGTGATTAGTTGTTGTGTTGTGTGAAGTTCTCACTTTGATTTAAAGTGAAGAGTCGTGAAGATTGGTTCTAGCTTTGGATTAGAACTCGACATCTAGCCTTGTGTCGTAAAATGGTGAAGTAGGCAACGTCGTGAAGATTGGTTCTACCTTGAGATTAGAACTCGACATCTAGCCTTGTGTCGTTAAATTGTGAAGTAGGCAACTTTGTGTAGATTGGTCCTAGCTAAAGATTAGGTCTCGACATTTAGCTTAGTGTCGGAAAATAATGTAAGCGACGATGTAAGGTTTTCTCCGCCAAGAAGGGAGCTACTGGATATAGTGGAAATCTCGAGTAGGTGTACTCGAGGAGTGGAGTAGAAACGAGGATAGAGCCTCGTTGTCGAACCACTATAAATCTTGGTGTCCTCCCACTAGGTTGTTTCCTTCCTCACTCTTTAATTATTTCATTATCATTACACTCACTTATTATCTTTACTAGTGCATTTGAATTGAACCTAATCATTATGCAACTTAGCTTCAAGCAAAAGATAGTTTTGATACAAACCAAATTGAAAGTAATTTTAATTTGGTTGCCAATCGAAGAGAAACTATTTAACCCCCCCCCCCTTCTAGTTTCTACAATTGGTATCAAAGCAATGGTCACTCAAGATCATTGAAGTATATTGTACTTTGAAACTTGGATCGATCCATTGTCTCCTCAAATTAGAAGGTCGAGTTGTACAAAAGTTTCTCTCTGGTCAAAACTATTTTGTTTTTGAAAAATAGATCTTTTAATTGATAATATTGCATCCCTCTTAAGATTAGTAGTCTTTATGCATTTTTGAAATGTTTCTACTAGTTTGCATTTTGCTTTGTGTAGGTACTCAGGAAGATCAATCACTTAATTGGTTGTGGATTGAGTTACTTGCACTTGTAGAAGACTCATCTTCATTGATCTTTAACATCCTTGAATGATGCTACCAAGATGATTAGGAATGATACTAGTCCTTGAAGACTTAGTACTCATCATAGTCATTGTTGGGCATAGCATTGATTCCTTGATGGATTTCTCTTTGTGGCCAAGGTACGCTTTCGTTCTTCCACACGTCCTTTGATCATTCTTTTGATCATTACTTGACTATGTGCTTGTTCTTGGCATCCTTGCCTTGACATTTGTTTGTGGTTTGTGATTCTTTTCTTTTATCCTCTCAAACCTTCATTGCTTGGATACTTGACTCACTATGGTGATGTAGAGTGAGTTAGTGGTAGCTTAAAGTATCAAGCATGATTTCCATGGTTTGAACCCATACGGTTAGTAGGCCCTTTGTGGGAGAGAAAGTGAATTAATACCTTGCTTATATTTTAGTTTAGACTAATACTATTATTGAAAGTGATCTTAGTCTATACACGAATAATTGCTTTGTGTTTATTCATTACCAAAGTCGTTTAACGTTTCGCCGGAAAGGCACGTCTTAAACCACTATATATGACACAAGCTCTTCGTTACCACTATTTGAAGATTGTCATTAATCCCTTGAGCATTAGTCCTAGTCTTGATTCACTTCCCTTGACTTCTCTCCACTTTCCTGTTTTGCTACGAGTAGTCGTTTGTCCATTTCGGTTATTTTCGATCTCGATTCAACTCGTAATCCTTCATTAAAGCATATTGCCTAGTGTTTTGATGATCCAATGTTATTCTAAAAGGTTCATGATATAATTTTAAGTATTTTAGAAAAACTTGGTTTTTAAAAGTTGGCGTTTTTCATTGATAAAAACCTGCCTCTGTAGGCGGTTCTTTATCTTGGCGGCTCAAACCCGCGGTTCCTTATCGATAAGGTACCGCGGGCAGTAAAGTTTGTCAGAGCGCTAGTTTGATTATTTTATTCTTTTTCAAACCACTATCTCTCTCTCCCAAAAACACACAACCGACGTTTTTCATCTTTTCCACCATTGTTGAAGCTTCCAAAACCTTCAATCACTCAAATTAATTGATTCCAAGTTGTGGGTTTCACTCATCCTTCATCTAACATCAATTAATTGTAAGTATTTTCTTTCAATTTCATCTATTTTGTTCTAGGGTTCATCCTTTCATAATTGGGGATTTTTAAAATTGAAGTTGAATAGAAATCTTAATAGGAATATGGGTTGAGATAGTTATTTTACTATGATTCCTTAGGTTCTCATTCATTAAGATTTCACTAAAACCCACTTATTGAACAAATCCGAATTTTGGCTAAATGATTTTGGTTAAAAAATGGAATTGAGATGAACCCATGAACTAATAGGTAGTTTCATTGTTAATGCTTACCTAAAAACCTTGTTTTGAAAAACCAATGTTCTAAGTCCATTGTTGATCCAACATAGTTCATATGTTCTTGGCAAATAATGGAATAGCTACATTGTGAACATGAGAATGATATGGATTCAATCCTTTGTTTGTCAAGAAATTGATATAACACATTCTCATATTTTCGAATTTTGATTTTATTTTTCATATGAGTGATTGGGGAAATATTTTCTTGTGTTTATTTAGGTACTAATCATGCCTTCACAATACCAAAAGGATCATCAATACATTAGACAATACATGCCAAACCTTTCCCAAACTTATGATTCCCCTCAACTTCGAAACTCATTTCCATCCCTTTCTACTCGTTGTTTCCATGAGAGTAGAGTCGTTGACGAGGGAATAACGGGTTATGACTATATCCAATCTATGTTTGAGCTTTCGGGGTTTGATTGCTTGCTCAACATAGAAGAAGATATTTACCCCTTGTTCTTTCTTGAATTCTTTAGCACCTACTCCATGCTTGAATACAATGCAGAAATCTTCATTCGTTTCGTGTTGAATGATCAATTGATTCAATACTCCCTCGAAAACTTTGGTGAAATTCTCGGTGTGCCATATGAAGGCACTTGTCGTTTTACGGATAAATGGAGACTTGATGCTCTCTTGGAATCCTACGATAAACCTCCAAATGACCTCACCAAAATTGATCTTGAGTTTATCCTTGACATCATTTCGAAAGAGCGTGATGGAAACGTTGTGAGAAGCCTTCATTCAAATGTGCGAAATGTGAATCGATATGAAGTGCTCTCTAGCGACCTTAAGGATTTTATGGTCTAATGGGGAAATATCCTTAGGGAGAATGTCTTTTGTCTTGGTGGAAACCGAGATCATATCCCGGCTTGTATGGTGCATATGTTGAGTTGCATCTTTACATCCACCAAGTACAATTTGACATTCTATATCGTTCGACGAATAAATTATGCCCTTTCTAAGCCCAAAACAAACCTTCCCTGTGCTATGCTTCTTACTCGCCTTTTCAAAAGGGTTGCTCATGATTTTCCCCACCTCGATCTTTCTCGCTTCCACCCGGTTCATCGGGTTATGTTGCCTATTCAAAAGGTATATGCAAGAAAGACAAGAAGTGATCGAGGTTCGCGAAAATCCGATCATCAAGAGACAGATGATGAGGACACCTATATGCCAACAAGTGATGGTGATGGCATAGGTACTAGTTCTCACTTCAACTCTTCGAGTAATTCCCACCCATCCTCAAACTCATTCATTGATGGACTTGAAGACTTAGCTCCCCCACCTCATTACTCCTCCAGTGAAGTACCGGAAGATCTCAACATGGAGCATCTCTACCGTGAAAATCTTAGGACTAGAGGTGAATTGCATGAACATCGGGTTGAGTCAAGGAAGGGATTTAAGTATTTGGGGAATATGATCAAGGGATTGGGAAAGAAGAGAAGGTGAAAGCTTTGAAGTATTTCAAAGAATACATGTTGGTAAACATGTAATGTTGAACAATTTTTTTATTATCTTGGATGTGTATTAACTTATGCTACATGTTTGGATTGTTATTTATTTTAATCCTAAATGTTGCTTATGCCTTCTTGTTTGTGATTTACATAGCTTTGTGCATCTTTTATGATAGTTAGCTTCTTAGATTTTGGTCAGTAGTTAACTTTGGCTTGTGAATCCTTTGATAAAAATCTGGGTTAACCAAAATTTGGGATGTGAAATTTTTGAAAGACCTCTGGTCGCGGTTCCATATCGACCAGCGGCTCCTTATCGATAAGGAACCGCCGCCATTGTGTCCGACAGATTCTTTTGCTTTACACTATTTTCTTCAATCTGTGTAAACTTTGCATGATTCTTTGCAAAAACCTGCATATTTCCTAAACTAGGTTACCTAAATTCATTATTCACCTAAAATGATTTTAACCCATTACTAGTTTGGATCATCCCCTCACCCATTTAAACCCACCTTGTTAGTCATGTTCTTCACACATCAAAACATCCTTCCCTAACCCTTAAACCAACCTTGTCAACCATGGTTTCTACAAAAACCTCAAACACCCAAAGAAAGACACTTAAGATTAGGATTAAGGTATCCAAGCCTAACTCCTCACCCTTTCACACACCCAAAAATAAGATGGTTCCAATCCTCATTTCCTCATCGCCTTCACCACCCCTTGCACCATGCAAGACAACATCCACCAATGGTACTAACCACTCCATTGGTTCTACCTCCTCTTCATTCAACTCAATAATGAATGAGCTCTCTTCACCCTTCACTCCAAGTGCACCCTTGGATGTGACTACACAACCCCAACCAATCCAAAGCATTCCTTTTGTGAATGACTTTGATGACACCTTGGTGACTTCACCATTTACCCCTCCTAACTCACCCATTTCACCAACCTTGGAGAACATACCTCCACACTCACCCATTTCTCCTTTGGGGAACATGCCTCCACTCTCACCCACATCACCCTTGGAGAACATGCCTCCTCCACCTCCACCACACTCAAACACTCCAATCTTGGGTGTCCCACTTTCCCTCCTCTTGGGTGATCCTTACTATGGGTTTCAAGAGACTCATGGTCCTAATTGTCCATGTTGCCTCTACAACCACTACATCATCCATAACCTTAGGATGGAGATGTTTGGACTACATAGGAGGTTGCAATAGTTCTTGCTTACCTTGTTCTCCATGCCTCCTCCTAGGAGATGAATGATGAGTTTTCTAAATAAATGGTTTTCAACAAAACCAAGCCAAAGAAAACTACTCATCTAAATCTAGTATTAAGCTAACTTTGTATTAGTTAGTTGTTTTTCTCTTTAATTTGTCATTGTACTTTCTTCCTTCATGAGCTTTTCATGAAGTTGATTAATGGATTTAGCTTAATGTGTTTCTATTCTTATGTGCACATTAATCAACTTTAATTTGAAATTAAAATTGAACCTAAATCTATCACAACCTCTAAAAACTTGACTAAAATTGGTTCAAAATGATATCTAAATATTTTGTCACCCTTTGTCAAGACATTATTTGTGAATGTGTTGCTTTTATGCAACCCTAACATAATTTAGTTCTAATAGAGGTAAAATTCCAAGATTTGCATCTTTTTGAAAAAGTCTTAGTTTTTCTCAAAAACCCTGGAAAAACTTGGTTTCAAGTCCACTGCTTGCGGATCCTTAAAGTCCCGCGGTTCCTTAAGTGATAAGGAACCGCCGGTCCCTATAAGGTACCACGGACAGAAACTAACTTTTGACTCGTTTTTGGTCAAAATTCTTTAAACCCTATTCCCTGTCAAGATTCCTTGTTTGCCCAATTTGGCTAAACATTCTTGACACTTCACATTTTGTATTCAAATTCTTACCTTGATTACATTTTACTTATACCCCAACCTTGAGATTTCATTCTCACACATTCCCAACCTTGAGAATTCATTCTCACACATCTCCAACCTTGAGATTTCATTCTCACACCTTCCCAACCTTGAGATTTCATTCTTACACCTTCACAATGCCTAACTCCTCCATTCATAACCTTGACATTTCTTTGTCACAACCCACTCACCCAAAGCTTCCTCATCCAAGCTTTCAAAGAAACCGAAAATATCGGTTTGACCTATTTGGGTTAAGAAGAATGAACCATCTTCTTCCAAACCACCCAAAAACGCTACCTTCTCTCCAATCAAGTATTGGAATGAGACTTATACCATTAACCCCATCACCAGAGCAAAAGAAAATGTTCCCTCACCACCACAATTCTTCAACACCCCTCAACTCAATGACCTTTCAACCTTCCCAAACCTTACAAGGCATTGTGAAAACATTTCCTACCCTATTACCCCACTACCTCCAAACCCTAGGTTTAATGCCCTACCCCCATCAAACGATTTTGTGTTGCATCATGGATCCTCGTGTGCTTGTTGTCGATTTCAACAAATTGAACTTGCTCATGTATATGAGACGTTAAATTTCCTTGAATTCCTCCTCACTCGACCTCCTATCCAAGTTTTCGTTCCGGTGGACAAAACTTCGAATGATGCATCGTCGTCTTATTTTTCCAACTAAAGGACTAACTACTCTTAGAGTCTTTATTACTTTAGTTGTTTTAGAGTCTTTTATTTTTTTAAGAAATCTTGGAAAATTATCACTATTAGAATAGCTTATGCTTAGTGGTTTATTTTCCATATTTTTTGCTTTAGATACTCATATTGTGTGTATGATTATCTACCTTGTTATATCTTTTCTTTTATGTAACCTTTGTGTTGTTTGTGTGTTATTTCCTTAGTTCTCTTTTGAGTTGATCATGGTTAATTTTTACAATTGCTTATGGGTGATTCCATCAATTCTAAACTTTAACCCATTGACAAGTTTATCATCTTCATTGGATTGAAGCTTGATTTTGTCAATTACCTTTTTGGACATACTTAGCAAAATACTTGCTTCTAATTTGAGATTTCTTCTCTCTCTCCCTCTCAAGTTACTTAGTAGGTAGTGATCATATATACATTGGTTTTTCTTTTCTTTCTACTAACCTTTGTGTAGCATGTCACCTTAGCTCACATACTTGGTGCCCCAAGCAAGGGGGAGCAACCACCAAGGGGGAGCTACTAGCAAAGTCTGATTTTCTTCAAAAGACTTGTGCTAACCTTTTTGCTACGACAAAGGGGGAGAAATGATAGTGATAAACTCGTTAATAATTCGATATTTTGTGTTTCTACGTAAATGAGTTTATCGTTTTTCGTAATCAAAAAAGGGGAGATTGTTAATGCAAGTGATGCCTAAAAACATTATTAGTGTTAACTAATCTTTCTTAATTTTGATCACAACAAACTATACAACACATTTAGTGTAAAACTCAAAACGAATTATTCAACTAACACTATCATCAAGGTAATAATCATATCACTAACCTTTCTTAATCATACTTAGTGATCATCAAAATGATTATCCTTAAAACTCACTTTTGTTAATATGACAAAAGACTTTTTAATAAACTTTCTTTTTTAGAAAATGTTTTATTAAAATCGAAAATGAAAATTTGAAAATAGCATATTCCATATGCTATTAGAATATCCTTTGAAGGCTTCAAATACCTCAGATATTCCCACCCCACTAAAAGACAAAAAACGGAGCGTACTCTAGGGGCGGAACCTTAAGTAGCTAGGCGATTCCCTAGCAATAAGGAACCGCCGGGCTAGATAAGGTACCGCGCCCAGATAGCCGTCATATATCCGTTATACTTTGTCTCCTTTAAATAGTGGGTCAAATCTCATTTTCCAATAAGCCTCTTGGACGTTTTTCTCAGCCCCCTTTCTCTTTTCTATAATATAATCATTAGTAAATGATCACTTAAAGTGTTAAGGATGTTTACATATGATTATCCTCTTGATCCCCTCCTTTACCTTGTCCAATGAGAAGATCACTCACTCACTAGTGTTGTGATAAAGATGAATCTATGAGCTAGTCATATTCATCATGATACCCTTTTTGTTTTATGTTAATCCATTGTATTTATGAATACTTGGACTAGTTGTGTTCATCCAAGTTATTTGTGAATACTTGGATTTGTTGTGTACATCCATTGCATATGTGTTTGCTTGGATTTGTGTTCTGTAGATCCAAGCTACATGTGTGTACTTGGATATGTCTAGTTGAGTTGGAATATATTTGATTAGTAGTTCTCACTAAACTATAAAGTGATGTGGTTGTGTCTTATGAGTTCTCACTAAACTTGAAAGTGATTAGTAGTTGTGTTGTGTGAAGTTCTCACTTAGCTTCAAAGTGAAGAGTCGTGAAGATTGGTTCTAGCTTTGGATTAGAACTCGACATCTAGCCTTGTGTCGTAAAATGGTGAAGTAGGAAACGTCGTGAAGATTGTATCTACCTTGAGATTAGAACTCGACATATAGCCTTATGTCGTTAAATTGTGAAGTAGGCAACGTTGTGTAGATTGGTCCTAGCTAAAGATTAGGTCTCGATATTTAGCTTAGTGTCGGAAAATAATGTAAGCGACGATGTAAGGTTTTCTCCGCCAAGAAGGGAGCTTGTGGATATAGTGGAAATCTCGAGTAGGTGTACTCGATGAGTGGAGAAGAAACGAGGATAGAGCCTCGTTGTCGAACCACTATAAATCTTGGTGTCCTCCCACTAGGTTGCCTCCTTCCTTACTCTTTACTTATTTCATTATCATTACACTCACTTATTATCTTTACTAGTGCATTTGAATTGAACCTAATCATTATGCAACTTAGCTTCAAGCAAAAGATAGTTTTGATACAAACCAAATTGAAAGTAATTTTAATTTGTTTGCCAATCGAAGAGAAACTATTCAACCCCCCCCCCCCTTCTAGTTTCTACACCTTCCTCTTCAAGTGCAAAGAGAAGAACACTATCATTGTGAAGTGTTGAGTCCACCACCAAAGATCCTTTGAAAATCAAATTTTATACATTTGTTGTTGTGTAATAGTTGTGAAGATCCAAGTAGTTGTGTCTATTTGGAAGTTGTGTATGTACTAAGTATAGTTGTGTAGATTGGTCCTAGCTACGATTAGGGCTCGAGTTTTAGGTTAGAGTCGGAAATTGGTTAAGCGACGTGTACGGTTTTCTCCACCACAAGGAGCTTGTTGTGTAGTGAACTCTCGAGTAAGGAGTACTCGAGGAGTGGAGTAGGAACGAGGAGTGAGCTTCGTTGCTGAACCACTATAAATCCTTGGTGTTTGGTTTGATCTTTCTTTACCCTTAACTCTTTACATTCTTTATTCTTTGTGCATATATATATTAGTTAGTATTAGTTTAGTTACACTATCATTGTTCATATTGTTCATTAAGAATATTTCACTTATTTCCTCAAGTCTAAGTTTTTGAGAAAAAGGATTTTTTTGAAAACCATCATTTAACAAGTAAATATTAGAAACTACTCACCCCCCCCCCCCCCCCTTCTAGTTTCTACAATTGGTATCAGAGCGGGTTGCTCAAGTATTTTTAAAGTATATTGTATTTTAAAACTTGAATCGATCTATGGATTCCAACAAGTAACTAGAAGGGTAATCTATGAAAAGACCACCACTTTTTGAAACCGATAGTTTTATTTATTAGAAAAATAGATTTGAGACTTATGTGAAATCAAAAGATTTAGATCTTTGGCATGTTATTACCAATTGTGATTTTTTACCTTATCAATTTAATGAAGTTTCTAAAACAAAGGAATTGGTCACTTTTGACAAAGCTAATGATGATACTAAAAAGAAACTTTCGAAAAATAATGAGGCTAAGATTTATAATGCTTTACCTAAGAAAGAGTATGAAAGGATTTTTATGTGTGAAACCGCTAAAGATATTTGGAACACTCTTTTAGTAACCCACCAAGGTAATAGCCAAGTCAAAGAAAGCAAAATCGATATTCTTGTCCAACAATATGAACAATTTGTCATCTTAGAAGATGAAGCTATTGATAGTGCTTTTGCTAGATTTAACACTATTATTACTAGTCTAAAAGCACTTGATGAAGGTTTTTCTAGCAAGAACAATGTTAGGAAGTTTCTAAGGGCCTTACATCCGAAGTGGAGAGCAAAAGTCACGGCGATCGAAGAATCGAAAGATCTCTCAACTTTATCACTCGATGAACTCATATGCAACTTGAAGGTTCATGAGATGATAAGTTTGAAGGACTCGGAATTGGTAAAGACCAAGAGTGAAAGGAAGTCTCTTGCACTCAAACCCAAGAAGGCACAAAGCGATCATGATAGTTCCTCGGATAGTGATGACGAGGAGTATGCATTGGCGGTGAGAGATTTCAAGAGGTTCTTCAAAAGACGAGGTCAACACGTGAGGCAACCCAACAATGACAAGAAACCATTCTTAAAGAATCGGTTTGCTAAGAACGAAAAGGGTGATAGGAATTGCTTTAGATGTGGTGATCCAAATCATTTCATTAATGAGTGTCCAAAGCCTTCACGCGATAAGAATCACACGGCATTAGTTAGTGGTTCTTGGAGCGATAGCGGTAAAGATGTTGATGACAACCCCAAAGAGGAAAAATGTCTCATGGGTCACACTTCTAAAGAGGTACATTCTGAAACCGAATATTATAGCAATGATAGCTCCACCTTAGATGATATTGAATTAGAAGGCCAATATGACAATTTACACAAAATTAGCCTTAAATTCATAGAAAAGAACAAAACACTAAAATCAACTAAAACTAAGCTTGAAAATGAGATTAATGAACTTAGGGAAAAAATAGGCAAGCTTGAGAAAAATAAAGAAGTTGATATAGGTTGCTTAAGTTGTGAGAAACTTAGGTTAGAGAATGAAGATCTCAAGAGCACCTCCATTAAACTGGAAAAGTTCATGAAAGGTACTAGTGCTCTTGATGATATGTTAAACAAACAAATTCATTCTATGGAAAGACTTGGTGTAGGTTTTAACTCAGATGAAGCATCAACTAGTTAACCTAAACAAGTCCGATGTTCAGAAAAACTATCTGCTGTACGCGGTCCCAAACTGTATGGGGCAGTTCCTTATCACTATGGAACCGCCGCCATAGATAAGGTACCGCGGCCAAAAAGTATTTTTGATGAAAATCCTGAACTTTCCGAAAAGTCAAATTTAGGTGAACATCCCAAGCATCTTATTGTTAACAAAGTGAAATTACCCATACTTGACGACAATGCCACTGATAACTTCTATAAGCCTTTAAGTAAACCTCTAATGGGAAATAGAAGTTTATCAAGACCATATTCTACTCCACCAAGAGTACGGAATGAGTCTAGGCCTAGAAGTAGAACGACAACACCTAGAAGAGATAGTCAAAACAATTTACGACCTAGAAGTAAAACTCCAACACCTAGAAGAAATGAGCATAACTCTAAGCCAAGATCAATTACACCTAGGAGAAATAATAAACAACAAAATGGTTATATGAATTATTATCCTCCTCCCTTTTGCTCCCCATGGGGAAACCCTCCTCCATTCATGCATCCCAATCAAATACAAGGGATGTTTGGAACTAACAATTTTGGACCCATGAGATATTGGGGACCAAATGTTTGATCGTGTATGTTGTTACCTAGATATGCTTGGGAATTGATTTGGAACCCGACGAGTGGATTAAGGATAGTGGTTGTTCTAAACACATGACGGGTAATCGAAGTTTGTTCTCACGATACAAAGCATATGATGGAGGTAACGTCACATTCGCTAGTAGTCTACGTGGTAATATCATTGGCAAAGGTATGGTTTCTCTTGACTCCATGACTATTGAAAATGTTGAGCACGTAGATAATTTAGGGTTTAACCTTTTAAGCATAGGTCAAATTTGTGACAATAAGTGTAAGTTCATCTTTTCGGAAAATGATAGTGAAATCGTAAAAGATGAAAGGTCATTGGAAAAAGTGTTAGAAAGCATGGGCTTTATGTCATGAAGGTCAATAAGAAGTCAAAAGACAACATATGTCTTGCGACTATAGATGATAGTTCTACTCTTTGGCATAGGAGATTAGGTCACGCTAATATGCGTCTAATTCAAACTTTTGTCTCTAAGGAGTTGGTAAGACACCTCCCCAAGATGAAGTTTGATAGTCACTTTTGTGATGCTTGAAAAGTTGGAAAGCAAGCTCACTCAAGTCACAAAGCCAAGAATTTGGTTTCAACCTCTCTGTGCTTAGAACTCCTACATATGGATCTCTTTGGACCTACCGCCATACGGAGTTATGGAGGTAACCTTTATACCCTAGTTATAGTTGATGACTACTCTAGATTCACTTGGACTAGATTTTTGGCATCTAAGAATGAAGCTTTCGATCATTTCGAAATCTTTAGTCGAAGAATTCAAAATCAACTAGGATGTACAATTGTCTCTATTAGGACGGATCATGGTAGGGAATTTGATAATGAAGTGCAATTTGGTGCCTTTTGTGAAGCTCATGGTATTACCCATAACTTCTCGGCTCCTCGCACTCCACAATCAAATGGGGAAGTTGAAAGGAAGAATAGGACCATCCAAGAGATGAGTAGGACGATGTTAAACGAGCAATCTTTGCCTCAAAAGTTTTGGTGCAATGCCGTGGACACATCGACTTATATTCTCAACCGAATTCTTATTCGACCCTTCCTAGGAAAGACCCCCTATGAGATTCTTAAAGGTAAGAAACCCTCATTGGAATACTTTAGGGTGTTTGGAAGCAAGTGCTTTATCCTCAACTCCAAAGACTACCTTACCAAGTTTGACCCAAAGTCTTACGAATGTATCTTTTTAGGTTATTCCTAAACTAGCAAAGCCTACATAGTCCTCAATAGAACCTCGGGCGTAATTGAAGAATCACTTAACGTGACTTTTGATGAAACCCCTCCTTTAACCAAGACACCACCATTGGTTGATGATGACTTGGATGAAGTAGAAGTAGTTAGAGCCAAAGAGGTTAGAAAAATAGGAGTTGAAGACCTTGGTGTTGAAAAGGAAGTAAACATTAAGGAGTCTAAGGATCATACTCTCAATAATATCATTGGTGACTTAAATCAAAGGACCCTAAGATCTCAAGTCCAAAACCAAAGTAACTTCTTTTGTTTCGTCTCCTTGATTGAAGCAAAGAATGTTAAAGAAGCTTTGACGGATGAGAGTTGGGTCATTACGATGCAAGAAAAATTGAATCAATTCGTTGCTAATGATGTTTGGGAACTTGTTCCTCCACCTAGAAGTTCTACCATCATAGGAACCAAATGGGTATATAGGAATAAGCTAGATGATAATGGTGTTGTGTCTCATAACAAAGCTATTGTAGCACAAGGCTATAATGAACAAGAAGGGATTGATTATGATGAGACATATGCACCGGTAGCTAGATTAGAATCCATTAGAATCCTTTTAGCCTACGCTTGTGCCTTAGATATTAAGCTTCAACAAATGGATGTAAAGAGTGCGTTTCTTAACGGTTTGATGTAGAAATGCTAAATCGGATCCGGTGGTCTAATGTGGTGGTGGATGGTGGTGGAAGCCATTGTTGTTTTAGAGAGAGAGAGAGAGTGGTTGAATGTGCAAATGTAAAATGTATTGAGATGAACAAAATGACAAGCAACACCCCTCCTTGGAAGCTAAGGAGGGGTATATATAGTCACACATGCACCTTAAACTATACATCAAACCTAGTCTAGTCTAAGCGTGTGTGACTATGGTAACTAATGGGAATTCTTAAATGTCGTCACATAAAGTGAGTTTCCAACAATCTTCCCCCATGGGACGACGTGTAGAATTCCTTACAATATTTTTCCTAACAAGTACATAATGATAAGAACAAGAGCTTCCATGAAGCGTCCAATGCTGATGATGTCTTCTGAGGCCTTTGACTTCAAAACGACTCATCTTTAACTTGTAGTAGAAATATTGTAACGGCACGAGCTAAGTAACCCATACACTTCTGGTTAAAGAGAAGCTTCTGAATTAGCTTCCCCCTAATTCATGCCACATAAACTTGATGTAGAAGCATTTTAAATAGCTTCCCCCTAAATCGACAATCCTCGTAAGCAACTTCAAAGCTTTCAATAAAGCTTAGAATGATTAAGCGCACAGCGGAATCTAACAAGCAAATCCCATCATATAACATGATAATGTTGCTAAGAGGGATTGAAAGTTTGGGGCACACCAAGTAGATCAACAACTTTTCATCTCACGCTTGAATAATTCTTCTGAATTTTTCTTCCCCCTGAGAGTTCAAGTTATGCATACCAGAAAGAATCAAGACACTTCTTCCCCCACATAGTTGAAGAAGGTAAATCAATCCGAATTATGAAGCTCAAATACTGAAGTGGACACTTTATCCCATTCATGAAGCTGACATCGTAACACCAGAGTCATATAAGTCCCGGAAATGCACATGTCTTCTTCCGGAGATGCACCAGAGTCAATTAAGTCCCGGGAATGCATATAGGATAATGATGATGTTTAATTGTAACAATCAAACAATTAAACCTCGAATCAGTAGTGTACCGTTTGGAGATTGATAACGACACGAGTTAAAACACTGATTTTCTCTGCGGCTATGACAAATGTCATCCCGGAATATCTTCAAATCAAAAGAAGGTATGAAGTTCATCACGTGTACTCGTTGTACGTTCAATGTGTCTTCTTCTCCCCCCTTGATGGTTTCGAAACTCGGAACCATCAATAAATTGTACGCACATGAACCTGAAATCTCGTGAGAATAATAAATAAGCTGAATTATATATTATGTGAGAATCAGCTGTTGATCGAAAATCTCTTCTCATAAACTCTCCATGGCCACCTTTACCAACCCACGTGAAAGCAATTTGAAGTGACCACTGAAAGAATGAACCGGATACATCAAACGTGAAGCTGAATAAAAATCCTTCGATCTTGTGACTTAAGCTTGCACTATTGTTGAATGAAGAACGGTGGAGAAATCTCTAAGTACTCAATGCATCACTGAAGAAGTCTATAAGCACAACACCTCTTGAAATTATCCACGACGACTAAGCGCGTGACACTGAGTACAACAATGTAACCCCTTTAAGTGATAGTTATCCGAGTCATCAACCATCCACCCCGAACCCGGAAACCAGATAACCAAGTCTTCATTCTAAGATTAAGCACGAAAAAATTACCTATTAAAAGATAAAATAAATACACGCCTTCGAAAAATCCGTCTTCAACGTCACGTAATTAAAACCCGATCAAACGAATCCGTAGCCACTAAAAATCGCCCATTTTTTCTTGGTCTCGTCTCAAATAAATTCTCGTCACATTTGTCTCGTCACTTTACTTTGTCACGTCACTTTTTGTCTCGACCAAAACCCCGGTTATAACCAACAATGCAACAAATTCCAAAAATTATCCAAAATATTGAATTTTTTAAAAAAAATCCGGATAGATTTACAATTAACCGTGTCTATGTGATATAACCGTGTGTCATGGCCCATTTGTTGCAACAGTCCAGCCCAAGAGGTATACCCGATCCATCATACATCAAACCCGGTCCAAGAATTGGGAATATATAACTACACAACCCTAATTAAACTCACAGATAAGTTTATCCCTAAACACACACCTCGTTGAATCCGCCTCCCCACCTAAATATCATCGCTCCCATTTTCTCCCAACTACCATCTCAACCGTATATGGATCAACAGATCATCATTAAAACAAGAATCATCACATCCTAATTCTCTCCGTCCCTTCCAATCATCTCCCAATAATTCTTATCAATCCCATCTCAAATCACAGTCCACGAATCTCAATCTCAGCCTACCTTTCACAACCCACGAATCAAACACAAATTAATTAATGAAACCCCTTTCTTATCAATTGATACAAACGGAGCGAAAGTTAAATCAATTGTAGATACAATTAATTGCATGTGATTGATTTGCTGCAAGGTCTTGAAGTTAACCAAGATCTCAGGTAGGTTACTCTGGATTGCATGTTTGATTTTGGTCTGGTTAAATCGAAACCAAGGATATGGATTATAACAGAATGTTGTTATAACTCCTTGATTGATTTCGTATAGTAAGCACAAATCTATGATGCATGTCGGTTTTTGTGTGACAATCGAAATGAAGAAAGATCATAACATGGTTGTTGTTAGTCTTTCTTTAATTCGAAAATTAAAGATGGGGGAACCCATATATAAATGGATCTGTGATGAATATGTTAAACGAAAAAATCTTTTGAAAGATAAAAAAATCGTTTAAACAATCTGAGATCTTTATTCGTTTTCTGTTTTGGTTTGAGTAATTAGATGGGATAGGAGACGAAGGGATTAGGATAGATTATGGTGTTGTGGAGGTATAAGGATGGAATGATTTTGAGTTGCAAAACTCAGTGAGTTAACTGAGTCAACTCGGTAATTACCGAGTTGACTCGGTTGTGATGGATTTTTGGTTACATTTTTGGTTCACAAGATTTTATTTTTTTAAAAAAACAGAGTCCATCGGAATGTCAAAAAAAAAACAATCCAATCGGAATGTTTAAGCTTCCATCGGAATGTCTTTTAATTTGGTCTCATCGGAATGATTAAGAATATGGTGTTATCGAAATGTTTTTGTGAATATGGTCTCATCGGAATCAAATATACACCCCCATCGGAATAACCAATCAGAATGTTCAATCTGAATGTTCAATCTGAATATCCAATCGGAAAGGCTGTCGGAAACCCAATCTGAAAAGGGTTTTGAAGGACCGAAAATGGTGGATCTGAACACTTTTTCCTTATCTATTTGCATAAACAAGAAAAAATAGAAACCCAGAAATAGTGACCAGATTTGTATACTTAGACCATGATATGATGAAATTGAGACCCCAAAACATGTGACAGTTTGGACAGTTGGACAAAAAAAAGAAGACGTGACAAAAAATTTGTGATAAAATGGACAGAAAATGATATAACGAGACACAAAGAAAAATTAGACCACCAAATCGAATATACGAACACGATCCAAGGATAGAACCGAGGCTCTGATGCCAAATGTAGAAATGCTAAATCGGATCCAGTGGTCTAATGTGGTGGTGGATGGTGGTGGAAGCCATTGTTGTTTTAGAGAGAGAGAGAGTGGTTGAATGTGCAAATGTAAAATGTATTGAGATGAACAAAATGACAAGCAACACCCCTCCTTGGAAGCTAAGGAGGGATATATATAGTCACACACGCACCTTAAACTATACATCGAACCTAGTCTAGTCTAAGCGTGTGTGACTATGATAACTAATGGGAATTCTTAAATGTCGTCACATAAAGTGAGTTTCCAACAGTTTGATCAATGAGGAGGTATATGTGGCTTAACCTCCCGGCTTCATTGATTTTGAGAAACCGGATCATGTTTACAAGCTTAAGAAGGCACTTTATGGTCTTAAACAAGCACCCAAAAATTAGTATGATAGATTTAAAGCGTTTCTTGTTAAACATGAGTATACCATAGGAATGGTAGACAACACTCTCTTTACAAAGAAGAAAGGTTCTCACCTCATAATTGTGCAAATATATGTTGATGACATTATATTTGGCTCAACTTGTCAAGAATTGTGTGATGACTTTGCCAAAATCATGCATGATGACTTTGAAATGAGTATGATGGGAGAACTTAACTTCTTTTTAGGACTCCAAATTAAACAAATGAACGATGGTATTTTATTTAGTAAATCTAAGTATGCTAAAGAAATGCTAAAGAAATTTGGATTAGAAGAATCTAGACCAATGAAGACCCCAGTGGCCTCGGATACTAAACTCACCGTAGATGATGATTGTGAGTCGGTAGAAAACACTGTTGTTCCCATTTAATCCATAACACAAGATTTAGAGAAAGAAATAGTAGAAAAGTAGAGAGAGAGAGTAGAGAGAGAAGTGGAAGGTTTACACTAAAACTAGGTGTTTTATGAAATGAACCAACACCCTCTTCCACATGTGGAAGAGGGTTATATATGCCACGGCTCTAAGGCCTTTGTGGGCTTCATCTTGGGCCGGGCTTGGCTTTCACTTGGGCATACGCCCCTAAATTATACAATATTAGCTTAAAGTCCAAGCCCGGTTAACCCGACTAATCCTATTACAATACAAGACCATTAACGACTAAGATGACCTATTACATTCTTGTTTGACTATATAAAATATAGGGCTAACAATCTCCCCCAATGTATCGGTCATCTTAAAAAGCTTAAAAAGCATAAGATGATTGAGTGAATACATTCTTATAGAGGAGATCTTCCTGCTTTGGTCTTGTATCTTGGTCTTGATCTTGTTTGTAACGGCTTTGTTCCTTCATGCCTTGTGATCCTTATCTTGAGCCTTTGTCTTTTAACTTAGAGTGCTTGAGATCTTCAATCTATCCTTGATAGTGTTCATCTTGTGCTCTTGTGGCAAGATGACCTATTACATTCTTACATTCTTAAGTATCTTGATTATCGCCATCTTGTGCTCTTGTGACTTCTGAATCGACATTGGTTACACAGCTACGCCACCTTCTTGATATGCAGCAACATATATAGACACGGATGAAATGGTAATAACTGACTTTTGGTTGGTTAATAAAAAGGTTTTGCTTGCAAGATCTTTCTTTGCATTGCTCGTACCCAATTGATATATGTCGTTGTTTCGTTCTCGGTATCTTCTCGAATTGATCACGGTCAAAAGTGGAATAGTTGTAATTGGTGACCAAAAAGGGGGAGCTTTGGTCTAAATCTACTAAAATGATAAATGCTAGAAATAATAAAATTATACTAAAGACAATAACTAAGAATAAAGATAGAATTTAGATGAAACAGTTAGTACCTCCATGAAGAATAAAACTAGAAGTTCTTATTCGGAATGTCCATGCGGAATGTTTGGCTCTTACTCGGAATAAAGGCTCCTATGCGGAATAATTTGTGCTATGCGGAATAATAAGGTGATGTGGAATAATTGCCCTATGAGGAATAATACCCCTATGCGGAATAAAAGCCTATCCAGAATAATTGCTCTACTCGAAAAAACTCCCTATCCGGAATGTTTTGAACAAAAACCCTATGTGGAATAATCGGAAAAGATCCCCATGCGAAATATTTGAAAAAGGAAGTTATGCGGAATATTTGATAAAAAGCCTATTCGGAATGTTTTGGAAAGAAAACTCTATGCGGAATTTTGAGCTTACTCGAAATATTATGATAGAAACCCTTATGTGGAATAATTTTAAAAAGAACCCTATGCGGAATAAATGGAAAAGAACCCTTATGCGGAATAATTGGGTAAGAAGGCCATGCGGAATAATTAGAAATTCCGAATAAACAAAGAAATCAAGCACTACTCGGAAGAAATGGCTATTCCGAATAAACAAAATATCAAAAACCTTGACCCGGAATATTGAAAATTCCAAATCAACAGTAAAATCACAAACTCCTATTCGGAATCTGAGTGAGCACAGTAACAATATACGAAGAACAGGGGAATTCAGAAACACGAATTTAACACAAATTTTTACCAAGTTTTCAATCAAAATTTAAACTAATTTTACCACTAATCATTTACCTAAGGTAAACATCAATCCAAAACAACAAAAACATAAAATCCACTTACTTATGATGATCAAACCAATAAAGTAAAACTTAAGAACTTTGAATCATAAAGAGATAAAGAACAAGATGATGGAAAGATTAAAAGTAAACTTGTATTAATGATTTAGGATTCAACAAACAAAGTGGTAAGATTAAACTTACAAGATTGGAAGAAATCAAAGAAAGATGAAAACCACTCCTTAATGGAGATGGTTTTCTTCCTACGAAATAGGAAAAATGTAACAGAAAAGAACTAGTGGAAAGTCTTGAATGGGAGGAGTATTTATAGGCTTCTCCCTTGGTTGGTGAGTGGGCTTTCTTCCTTTCTTTTTGTCTTCTCGTCTTTTCAGAAAAGTTGACGTTTTCGATTTCGATTCGGGATTTGTCAACGAATAATTTCAACTCGTCTTTTAATTTCTTCATTTAATAGACTTGAGTTTCTTCGTCATAGGTAAATCTTCCGTCTTTGGTCCTTTTCTTCGATAAATCTTCAAATAGGCCCATTGACTTCAAATCTTTTGCATCTCTTGGACTATAGACTTCATCTTTTCGTCTTTTTCCTCGATAAAACCCGTGCAATCCCGTGTTTTCTCCAATATTTATTCGGTTGGCTCTGAAAACACAACAAACACACAAACCACGCATAATTCCAAACAAATGATATTAAATACGCGTTTTGGTCTTGTTTTAGTAGGAAATAAGTGGTAAAAGGATGGGTGTTTTCACACCTATCAAATCCCCTACACTTAACCATTGCCATGCCCTCATGCAATGCTTAGTGATAAAGCAAATTTACATTTTTCTCATAATCAATCAACCTTGGCCTTATTAACATACTACTAAACAAAAATTAAAGTACTAAGAGAAATTAAAACTTTAAAATAAACTAAAGGATAGAAAACCATTTTCACTTGAAAATAGCTACATGGAAATAACTTGCAAAGAGATTAAGGACTTACATTAGGGCTTTGGTGCTGCGAAGATTTATCACCCTCAAGTTTCACGTTCCCCAAACTAAGCTTAAAAACGAGATCATTGTTATTATAAGTTAGCAATTCAAACACTTACACACATGGCTTAATTATATGCTTAAACTCCCTTATTCCTAGGTGTATCTCTTATATTTTATTTTTGTCTTAGAATGATCATGAAGATGCATTTTTGGACTTATTTCGATAGTTTATTTAGGCTGAAAGCAAAGTGGGACGATTTGATTAATAGTTAGCTAAAGGACAAAATCTCTTAAAACTACTTCTCGGGATATCAAGAAGTTCATATCTTGGCATAACTCGGTTCACGTTTTGAGACCTTTCTCGGGCCGATATTTGGCATGTACTTCATACTTCATATCTTGAGAGACGTGCTTGAGATAATGGTCTTCTCTTCGTTAATAGAGTTTCTTCACTTGGAGACTTTTGAGGGGTACTACAACTTTTTTGACCACGACTTCATGATTATTTCTTCAATCTCTAATTGGGATTTTGAGATACAACGATCCGCCTCCTTTTCGGACTTGGATCTATTTATCCTCATACCTTGTTAGGGTCTTTTCGGATATACTTCTCCATGATCTTTATGGGAGTTGATTGCTTTTCGTCGTGAGTCTTGATCCTTCATATGGATTTTGGGAATAATGCTTTTCACATCACTTTGGATCTTTAGCAATAAAATGGAATCCTCATGCCTTGTTAGGGCCTTTTCGGACTCGCCAATCATCGTGCCCCGCTTCATAAGTTATGCCTTGGCTATGAACTCTTATCATTACCGAGCAACTTTTAAACGATCTTGGGCTAGAAGCTAAGTAACTTTCAAATCGTACGACCTTACTTATTGCAGATAAATTATTAGCAAGTGATGGGAGAATAGGCAAATAATTACACCAAGTGAGCTTGTGCAAGAATACCGACTTATAACTGACTCTATCATTTCTCGTCTTCCACAATTTAAAATCTCAAGTAATGAGACTCGTGGATGCTTAGCCTAATAAACCAATTAAGGTCTACATGGTTAAGGATACTAGCTAGAATAAACTTCGACAAGTCTATTCGGGTTGAGTCAAAATAATCGCAACGGGCCTAATATGTCAAAGACTTCAAAACTAGCTACACCACTTTATTAATATTTTTAACTTTATTGCGGGATATATACATATGAAAGCAACGATAAAAATTTAAAAATTACGACTAAATGGCCAAAGTTAATTAAAATTTTGAAAAATGCTGAAAAAGATGATTTTCCGGTTAAATGAAGGCATTTTAATGGAAAAGTCCACTTAAAACTTCGATAGAAGTCCCCCCTACACTTAAGATAAACATTGTCCTCAATGTTTAAGCATGTGGGAAAAGTCTCCCCTACACTTATGACATTGTGCACGTTGGTTAAATCAAGCTAAGGAAGAGACGACTAAAGTGATCAATTTCAAATGTGAGTATGAAGAAAATTGAATCACAATAGTTGAGAGATAGAACCGGATTTCGGATAACACGGGAGCACGGTTCTTCAAAGATTCCGAGAGTGCATTTATCCCTGTAATCACATCACCATCCAAAAACAAGCAACCTATATCGCTCCCCCTACACTTAGGATGAAAAACGGGGAAGTGGGATAGATACTCGGGTTGCCTCCCGAGGAGCGCTTGTTTTTGTTCACCGAGTCACGAGCCTGAGTCGGTCCCGAACTAATTCAAGGGAAACGTGGTGAGGGATGGAATCATCTCATGAGAGATGTCCTCACCAAAGTACAATTTCAAACGCTGGCCATTCACCTTAAAGTTGGGCCCATTTGGCTGAGAAAGCTCAATGGTGCCATAGGGAAAAACATTGGCGATGGTGAATGGACCAGACCAGCGGCTCTTTAACTTGCCTGAGAAGATCTTCAACCGAGAGTTAAAGAGTAATACTTGATCACCAACGTGGAACTCTCGGTTCTTGATTTTAGCATCGTGGATAATCTTGGTCTTCTCCTTGTAGATCAATGAATTCTCGTAAGCTTGATTCCTCAATTCTTGTAGCTCGTTGAGTTGAATCTTGCGAAAATCACCGGCTTTGTTGATGTCGAAGTTAGCCCACTTCAAGGCCCAGTATGCCTTATGTTCTAGCTCGATGTGGAGGTGGCATGCTTTCCCATACACAAGACGATAAGGTGTACAACCAATCGGTGTCTTATAGGCGGTACGGAAAGCCCACAGAGCATCATCAAGTTTATCGGCCCACGAGGCACGATGCTCTCCCACAGTACGTTCCAAAATTCTCTTCAATCCACGGTTGGATATCTCGGCTTGACCGTTGGTTTGAGGATGATAAGCGGTGGAAAGACGGTGATTGACACCATACTTAGCCATGACTCTTGCAAATTGATCGTTGCAAAAATGAGTCCCGCGGTCACTGATAATAGCACGAGGAACACCGAATCGAGCAAACAGTTGTTTCAAGAAATTACAAACCACCCTCGCGTCGTTAGTGGGTAAAGCTTTGGCTTCAACCCATTTAGAAACGTAGTCGACAGCGACAAGGATGTATTTGTTGCCTTTAGAAGAAGGGAATGGCCCCATAAAGTCGATGTCCCATACATCAAAGATTTCATATTCTTGTATGAAATTTTGAGGCATCTCATATTTATGTGTGATCTTGCCTTGTTTTTGGCAAGCATCACAATGCTTAACCATCTCGTGAGCATCACGATAAATGGTGGGCCAATAGAATCCCGAATCAAACACTTTTTTGGCGGTGTATTTGGGACCAAAGTGACCACCGGTGGGTCCTTTGTGGCAAGCTTGGAGAATGTCAAAAGCTGCCGGTCCATCAACACATCGGCGAATAATCAGATCGGCACATTGTTTGAATAGAAAAGGGTCATCCCAAAAGTAAGTCTTAACATCGTTCAAGAACTTCTTCTTTTATTGGGATGTTAACCCTTTGATGAGAACACCACCTGCTAAGTAGTTTGCAATATCGGCAAACCACGGGGTGCCATCAAGATTGAGATTTATAGACATTAAGGTCTCAAGGGGGAAAGAGTCATTGATCTCTATGTTCGGATGATCCCCTTGATATGGATCCTCAAGTCTGCTCAGATGATCCGCGACTAGGTTTTTAGCACCCTTCTTGTCACGAATTTCAATGTTGAATTCTTGAAGGAGTAAAACCCAGCGGAGAAGTCTTGGCTTAGAGTCATGTTTAGTCATCAAGTACTTCAACGCGGAATGGTCCGTGTATAGGATGGTGGTGGATAAAACAAGATAGGGGCGAAATTTTTCAAAAGCATAGACAACAGCTAAAAGCTCTTTTTCGGTTGTCGTATAATGCAATTGAGCCCCCGTCATTGTTTTGCCAGCATAGTGGATTGGTTGGAAATGTTTGTTGATCCTTTGTCCCAAAACCGCACCAATAGCGAAGTCGCTAGCATCGCACATCATTCAAAGGGTAGCTCCCAATTAGGGGTAACCAAGACCGGTGCCTTAGTTAGCTTATCCTTAAGAAGATTGAAGGCTTCGATACACTCTTTAGAAAAGATAAAAGGAGTATCTTTTTCCAAGAGGTGGGTCATCGGGCGAGCGATTTTAGAGAAATCCTGAATGAATCGACGATAGAAGCCCGCATGACCCAGAAAACTTCTCACACCCTTCACGGTTGAAGGTGGAGGTAATTTGGCTATGACATCTACTTTTGCACGGTCGACTTCAAGATCGGCATTAGAGATTTTGTGTCCTAGCACAATGCCTTCTTTTACCATAAAATGGCATTTTTCCCAATTCAGAACAAGGCGAGTGTCTTCGCACCTCTTAAGCATACGTTCCAAATTGGCAAGGCAAGAAGAGAAGGAATCCCCAAAGATCGAGAAATCATCCATGAAGACTTCCATGGTTTGCTCAACCATGTCATGGAAGATAGCCAACATGCACCTTTGGAAAGTCCCAGGGGCATTGCATAAGCCAAAAGGCATCCTTTTGTAAGCAAATGTGCCATAGGGACAAGTGAATGTTGTTTTCTCTTGATCGTGGGGATCGATGGGTATTTGAAAATAACCCGAGAAACCATCAAGAAAGCAGTAATATTCATTACCCGCTAAACGTTCAAGCATTTGGTCCATAAAAGGTAGAGGGAAATGATCCTTTCTCGTGGCATCATTGAGTTTGCGGTAG